>CM060969.1:29362829-29827829 GCA_030765045.1 Tenodera sinensis | reverse complement strand
ACTGGAAGACGTTGATCCTCACAACAGAACAGTGTGGCGAATAGCGAAGTGCCTGACACGCACTCGCACAAACATTCCACCCCTACATATTGACGGGCAAATAGCCGAAACGCCGGCAGAAAAAGCAGAAGCTTTCGCGACCACACTAGAGCAGGTATTCCAAACGAATGCTGAACCATGCGACAGACAGTTTGCAGCAGCAACGGAAGACCAAATTGCTGAAATAGGGAATATTCCAACGCACAACAAACTTCGAAAGACCAGTGCAAGCGAAATTAAATGATTAATAGCACACTTGCCCACTCGAAAGGCCCCAGGACCAGACAATATTCCCAATATAGTCCTGAAACATCTACCGCCCAAAGCCTTAAAAGTGCTGGCGGATATATTCAACTACGCGCTGGAACACGGAAAATTTCCAAAGCGCTGGAAGGAAGCACGAATCCTTATGTTTCCTAAGCAACATAAAGATCGGTCCATTCCTACTAATCACAGGCCAATTAGCCTCTTAAGCACACTAAGTAAACTGCTAGAGAAAATAATACTTAAACGCCTTGACTCATTCCTAATTAAGAACAAGGTGATAACTGATGACCAGTACGGCTTTAGGGCCAACCACTCTACAACACTACAGATCCTTAGGCTTACCGAAAGTATCACCAGGGGATTTAACACTAAACGATCGACAGGCGTGGTCCTATTGGAGATAGAACGCGCTTTCGATAAAGTGTGGCATGCAGGATTACTCCACAAACTCATTCACATAGGGGTACAAGATTCAATGGTCGCCCTAATAAAAGATTATCTCAGCGGAAGGAGTTTCAGAATCTCAATTGATAATACCGAATCCTCATTGCACCCCATAAACGCGGGAGTCCCCCAAGGAAGTTTACTCGGGCCTACGTTATTTAATATATATCAACGATCTACCACCACTAGTCCGAGTAGATAAATACATATACGCGGACGACACGGCCCTGGCCACGCAATCCACTCAGCCACGCATGATACACCTACGGCTCCAGAATGCTCTAAACACATTGGAGCCCTGATTCACCAAATGGCGGTTAAAACTAAATGCAAGAAAAAGCCAAGCAATCATTTTTACCAGGCGAAAATTGCACAGGCAAAGGAGGCGAGCCCTCCCACCCCTCACCCTAATTCAGGAACCTATCGGGTGGGAGACATCCGTCACGTACCTAGGGGTTAAGATGGATGAATATCTCACATGGAGAGAGCATATTAACTCAGCCAGAGCAAAGGCCAATGGCCAACTCAACAGACTGTACCCGCTCATAAATCTTAACAGCAGCCTTAAGCTACGCATGGGACTTCCGCTCTATAAGACGCTGATCCGACCCATCTTAACTTACGCCGCCCCGGTATGGGGATATGCGGCAAAAATGCACATAAAGCGCCTCCAAACGATGCAAAATAGAATACTGCGAATTATTGCAAAACTACCGCCAGAGGCTCCGACGTACCAGTTACATGAAGAGCTAAAATTGCTCAGAATCGAGCAGTTTATTAAACACCTGGCATGCAACCTATACGCCAAAAAGAATAAGAACCGCAACGAGCAAATACGAATGCTCGGGGAGTATGATATGACTCGCGACAAACACCTCCGCCCTCTATCATTGTTCGATCGCACTATAAGTATAGGCGAACCCGAACTCAACATACAGGAATACCTGAATAATTTAGTACCATGAAATTACTGGTTAGGGGATGAAGGGAAACACACAACAAAGACATAACACTATAAAAGCATACACCTACACTTACACTCAAGCCCTCGCAAGTCCTTGTGCTACCTAGCCAAGGCGGACCCCGGGAGACGAGGGCCTACCCGGTAGTGGCACAGGCTCGCTCCTGCACTTCAGGCAGACAGCCCGCCATGTGTGCACTTATACGACCAGGCAAGATCAGGTACACGATTAATGACGAAGCCTCCGGCTTAATCACACCCTAGTAACTAAGATTAAATGACACAGTAGAAGTTAGCTCTACAAGTTGTAAATCTTATAAATATCACCATAACTGCACCTAGTTATATAAGCATTTCTTAAAATACTTCGCGCATAGATTATAGGGCGCAATATAAATAAATAATAAATCACGCTAAGGATAAGAAACGAAACCTTCGGGTGGATTTTTAAAACAAAACATGCTCATTCACTCATCCCTCACATCCATCTACACCTAACGATGCCAAATGGCTGAAACACAAAAAGAACACCATCAACTATCAAACACATCACCACTAATTACTACCAGGGGGCACTCAGGGCTTATGTCATGTTTGCCCTCCGGCACATCAGTAATACTCGCTGTTACTGCCACTGGCAGGCAGCTTCCATCTCTCACCACAGAATGCGCAGGTGCTTTATGCGGTACTGCAGCATAGAGGCCTTGACCTCAAGACTTCCGGTGGGGTTTTTTAGTGAGTAGGCTGCCCGGGTTCGAAGCCAGGGTAG
The DNA here is from genome assembly GCA_030765045.1 of Tenodera sinensis. Taxonomy (NCBI): domain Eukaryota; kingdom Metazoa; phylum Arthropoda; class Insecta; order Mantodea; family Mantidae; genus Tenodera; species Tenodera sinensis. The sequence goes on along the minus strand of CM060969.1, from coordinate 29,825,349 downwards.
GAGTCTTACACTCGCATGCATGCATGCGGTTAGGGCGTAAGTAGCCTTTTTCCCCACCACAAAAAATAAAAAAAAAAAAAAAAAAAAAAGCATGGGATTTCAGAGAGATTACACTGCGACCCTCTGTTTAAAAATCTGGTCATTACTTTAATCTGTAGATTCTTTTTATATCTACAGACAACCAATGTGCAAATTAGTAGTTAATTTGTCTTGATTGATAAGTAGATAGAGGAATACGGTCTTGGGAGAATATCTTGTAAAAGAGTAAGTAGAGAAAATCTTATGACTGCAATACATCACACTTTTGCGATTCAGGGAGCTCCAAAACGTGTATCTTAGATAGAATCTCTAAATCACAATGTTTGAGTGGAATTGAATAGTACTGTCAAATTATTACCATGGTAAGTAGTTGAGAAAAAAAAATTAATCACCAAAAGATAATGTACCTATTTTTATATTGCTGATATTTTATGCATAATTTATTTCTTTGTTACTACCTCTTACTCAAATCAAGTTGTGTTTTTTTCAAGCAGTTAAAAAAATAGACCGCCCGAACAGGGACTTGAACCCTGGACCCTTAGGTTAAAAGCCTAATGCTCTACCGACTGAGCTATCCGGGCTATATACGTAGGGGAACTGCAGTGACGTTAGTATGGCTTCTGCCTGAGGGGAGAACAGGACTTAGGGTGCTTGCTGCTGCACCCTTCACTATGATACCGTATGAAGGGGTGAGGCGGAGGAATGCAGTAATAAGCGCAGAATAAGCACACCAAGGCTTCGGAATCCCGCGTCGCTATACTCCCACGAGCGTCTCCGAAATGTGCCGTGTGAACACGACTGGCTAACACATGGAGTTAAAAGCAAGAAAGCGTGTTTTTAATTGTGCTATTCTTATGCTAGTGCTCCAAAATGAATATACAACGTGTAATAGTAAAACTATTAATGAAACGGCCATAATTGCGGTTGAAATACGAGGATAAGTAAGTGATATAGAACAGGGAAGACCTACTCCAACTGTTACGCACTTGTAGTGTTAGCAGAAGGGAAAAAATAAGAATCATTAGAAAAGTTATTTTAATATAAACAGGCACTAGGCATCCGTGGTTCAAATCCCGGCTATGGCATTGCATTTTTCGGTCGTGGTTCCACTTCTTAAGCATTGCCCACACGGTTTGTGTGTTTAAAAACACCAGCATTAAGTTTGTTGGCATAAATAAAGATAAACCCAGGTATATCTTTAGAGATATCTTTGAGAAAATAAAATTTAGGAAAAAGTCTATCCTACTTACTACAGATAAGTGTGGAGATGGGAAAAAATCTATATACAGCAAATCAGTTATATCCTACCAGTTTTGTGCAGCTTCCGTACAGCCTCCGTGGCGCAATCGGCTAGCGCGTTCGGCTGTTAACCGAAAGGTTGGTGGTTCGAGCCCACCCGGGGGCGATTGTTTTGTTCCTTCGCTAATCTCATTAAACACCTAAAAATAACAACCTTAGTAATATGAAGCACCGCAGAGTGAGTACTGGGGATTTAAGAATAATAAGAACAATACTGTGCATCATGAATAGTATTTGAATGTACAAAACCCTAATACAATTATAATTTTTAAAATATAACCAAATGGATGTAATTAAGCTATTGCACATTATTATTAAAAGTCGGAGGGTAATGCATTTGTTCGGGTAATTTCTCATTGTCTATGAACAGAACTAGAAAGCTAAAGGTTGATGAAATACAATATTTCCTATTTTAGCTCAGCATCTCTCAGGTACGCGATATGAAGATTTTAAAGAATATCTCTCTACCCCAACCACATTTTAAGTAATACATTTTTTGTTAATTTTGATATTGTGAAAATGGTTTCAGTTAAAATACTTACTCGCTATTTATTTTCGTAATCATACAAAGACTATGAATTTCAAAGTGACCACGTAGCGGCCCACTTTTTAAAAATCTGGTTTGGCCTATGCCCTAATGACCTAGTTGTCGACGGGCCCTTGAACACTACACGTTCACTCTTTAGCCTGTGCACTATTTTTATATCTAGATATGTATAACCAATGTGCAAACAAGCGATTAATGTGTCTCTATTAATAGTGTACACAGAAGAATACGCTTTTGGAAAAATATTTTGTTGAAGAGTGGCAGCGAAAGTCATGCGACTGGAATGTTTAAAAAAAAAAATAGAAACAGATGATATACCTTTTTATATACTGCTGATATTTCATGTGCAAGTTATTTCCTTGTTTCTATACTTTTTCTAGATTAAGTTTTATGTAACACGATAACTATAAAAATCGACCGCCCGAACAGTGACTTGAACCCTGGACCCTTAGGTTAAAAGCCTAATGCTCTACCGACTGAGCTATCCGGGCTACGCCAGTTTTCGCGACGACATATTACTATGTAGTTCCCATGAGTTCAACATGGCCGACATTACACTAAACAGCAGATGAAAGTATCCTAAAAAGCAGTCCTGCCAAAATAGATAACAAAGCCATTTCTAACCTCAAATATCGCAGGATTAAACTAGCATGCTTTCAAACTATACCAAGGTTCAAGGACTATCGATCCCATCTGATCTTACTAAGCATGCTCTTTTTCAAAGCTCTTGAAATGTGCCTACCTTGCTTCAGTATTTCACACAGCATACCTCCCTTTGGGAACAAAATTTACGTACATACTTGGTGATAAGTTTAAGGCCACTAGGAGCTTGTACGCAATGAGCAGCTAACTTTAGTTTAGAAGTGGTTCCTGGTTATTAAGTTTTAATTTTTGAAACTCATAAATGCTAATGTTGGAAGTATAGCTAGCGGGAGTATATTTCGTTACCTACCTCATTGACATAATAAAAAATGCAAATAAGTATCCCAATTGCTTCATTAGTGCACATCTATAATTTTGCATTGACAAATTATCAGCTATATTATATACTTCTAAGGGGGACACCTCAAGCGCTGTGAACTACTTAGATTTATGGAACTACCGCTCCCTTCGAACGAGTAAAGTGAGGTTACAGGTCGTAGATAGATGGGTCGCAGAGACGCGTGGAAGTCCCTAATAGTTCTAGGCTCGAAGACCAGTCTCATTGTAGAGCTGCTTGGAGAGGACGATGAACGATCCGCAGACCAAGCAGCCCTCTAGTGACTACAGGTAGTAGCTTTCCTTTGAGCAAATATCCGCGCCATCTGTCCTGCACCGCCGTACGTCACGAAACTTAGAACCACACCTTCAGAAGGAAACGCGACAAGTGTGACTGTCAACTGTCTTTTCTACAGTTCAACAGAGTGATCTGATGGTTAAAACAACTATATTTTCGTGTTTTAAGTTATTATTAGTATTATTAGACCTCCAACGTAGCGCAGTGGTAGTGCGCCTGCCTTTGGCGCGGGTGACCAGGGTTCGATCGTCGGTACCGGCTTGGGATTTTTCCCCGCTCGGAGGTCTGGGTCGGGGCGCACTCAGCCTCGTTAGGTCCCTGAGGAGCTACTTGAATAAAGAAGTGCCTTTTCCAAGTCGTGAAGACCGCAAAACCGGCCGGGAGGAATCGGAGCGCTGACCACGTCCCACCTTCCACTATTGCACCCCACTCATGACGCCTGTGGTGGACAGTGATATAAATAAAAGTGCGTGCAGTTTACTTTTTATGTATGGACACCGAAATCTCACATTACTCGATAGATAGGTAGCAATAATATAAATGAACAATATGAATGAACATACAAAATATGACTTTTCGTACATGGAATCTTAAAGTTCCTACCGATCTAATCCTAATGTAGGTACATTTTCAGATCGGAAATGGCGATTTTTTCAAAATTTTCAACTTTTTAATTTTTGTGTCATGTAATAATTCTGACCTTCTAGTTCTCAAAATAGCATAGTTTGCATGCTAATTGCTACTAGAAGTGTGTTTTACTTAACAATTCGTAGTCAGGTTAGACTGTGCACATAACATTGTAGAATTCATTCCAATATTTCTCGAAATTAAAATTTTCAACATTTTCACCTTTTTCAAACCCAAGGAAGTACTCCTAAAATTAGATTACCCACTCACTTATTCATCACTTTGGATTACAAAAACTCTGCAGACATTTTAACAAAAATTCTGTTGGTAAAAGAGGAATAATAAAATGTATAACGTTTGTAGAAGCTATATAAGCTGTAGAAGCTAATTTGAAAAAATATGTATATATGAAATTTTTAATTCTGAATTGCTTATGGTTACCGAAAAATATTTTAGGCATTAGCAATGCAAATATTTCTAGTTTATTATGCCAATCATTTACAGAAAGTGTCAAAACATTCTGACTAAATATATAGATTTTTGTTTCCAATGTGAAGTTGTAGTTCAAAAAGTAATGAATCTAATTCAACTTCAAGTATTTCTACCAGTGATATAAAAAGAGCAATGAACACTGAAAGTGCGTAAAGCAGAAAGACAGTCAATAAACAAAGCAAGCTTTAGGGCAACATCGAGCTAAACAAACAAAATTATCTTGGGGTAGAATAACAACTGCAGTGATATCCCGACAACTCGACTTAATGTGGGCTGAAGGGCTGTCGAGTTAGCGAAAGGTCTAGTTTTGCGGAATAGAGGATCTGTTATTCACAACTCATAACATAAATGCATGTTCTAGTACAATATAGGGAACAAAAGTATAACTTACTCTATAATTTATTACGTATTAATGTTTCCCTTTGCCCGGTCTCTTTAATATATCCAATTTAATTTCGATTGTCATGTTCACTTGTCTTTCCTTCTCGTTCGATACTTTCACCGGCACAAACAAATGAACACAACACTAACAGTAAACCTGATATCTTGGAAGCTGTAGTGTAACTATATAGCGTCTCACTCTTAAAAGACAGTATGGAGTTAAATGGGACATCTCTGTCTCTATCTAGCGCATACAAGTTGCCATTAGCCGCGTCCTTTTCTACCCTAGCTCTGTTGCCAGATTCCTAATAGCATGGTATAAATATTCATTTGTTATAAATTTCAGGTTTGAACACATTATCCTATGCAGAATTTTTTTCTCTATCAGGTTATATCCTTTTCAGAGTCATTATACATTTCTATAGGTCCAAATTTCTTCAGAAAACGTTTTTTTTCAATAGAAGTCCGATATTTGCTGTTTCTACACTCATCACGCACTAACTAACAAACTAACTGCTAGAATGAATCTATATTTTTTTCTTAGGTAGAGTAGACCATAGTGCTACTACCTGCCTACTTTGAATTCTCTATGTTTACCCAGTTAAGTGTTATAATTTTTTAAATTAAATGTTTTCGGAAATTTTTATATATGTGCACTGCAAAAGTTACGCAGTGTGAAACTTTTTTGTTATTGAGTTTACATCAGGGAACCAGCGAGAACAAATGTTGAGGAAGGTTGGAGAAAGTTTTTAAAATAAACCAAAAGGCAGTAACCTCTTTCTTTTATGCAGTAGGGCAAACAAAAGGTATTCATCTATTCAGCGTCAGGCCTGACACAGAAGATAGTATAAGGAGCAGCACCAGTGATGCCAACTTAGCCTTCTTATGGCTAGATCTGGCCTTTTTGACAACCTATCTAGCTATAAATTTTCCAAAAAGCTACAAGTAGCTTTCCTGGCCTTTTTTCTAAGCTTCATTAGCCTTTTCTAGCCTTTTTCATTTTTTACTCATCTACCGGTACCTTTAAAATAATACATAATTTAATCTCACTACTGCAGCTATTGCACGTAATGATACAATCCTCTTGGTGAATTCCCAAATCTTTTGAACCTGGGAGTGTGGATTCCATCAAGTTGTTAGATTCTTTGGGACGTTTTAGAAAAAGGTCTGTGTATGTATTTCGAGCCTGTGGACAACATAACTCAAAAACGAAAAGTTGGTTAAAAACCAAAGTTGGTGTTTAAGTTAAATGTCTTTTAAGGATGCGACACGAAGATTTTGAAGAAAATTGTTCCACCCTAAACTACACTTTACATGGAACATTTCGATTTTCTTGAAAATGGCTCTAATGATTTTGACGTCGGTCTGGGTGGCTCAGTTGGTTAGATCCCAAGGTCGTGGGTTCAAATCCGGCCCAGACTGATGGTTTTTAAGTGTGCTTAAAAACGACAGCTCCATGTCAGTAGACTTACTAGCATGTAAAAGAACTCCTGAGGGACAAACTTCCGGTACACCGACGACGCTGATGTGATCCTAGCAATTGACAGCGTCGTTAAACACCAACATAAAAAAATGAACTGGTAAACCGTTAGAGACAGACCAAATCTTACTATGAAAAACTGTAGATCTTTCTAAAATACACAATTTATGTCTGAATAATTTTTTTATAGAGTGGACCATTTCGGAGATATGCCTTGTTATTTGTATTTCTGTCAAATGGAACATCGTTATTCAATTTGTTATATTAACCCTGCAAAGAGAACGGAAGGTTTAAAAGATTTGACAATCGCTCAAAGCCTACTGTACTCTAATATTCTCTTTCCACCTACAAGGAAATAAGCAATAAGATAATTTGTACAAATGTTTATCTCAACTAACACGAAGAAGATATTGGAATAACAGTTTGTAAGAATGGTTAGTACAAGAGTAGAGAAAGTCATGTGACCTCAATAAATCGGATTTTTCATGCGAAGTCCCAGATGAAATATTGAAGCTTGTTGGTACAAATCCTGCATACATGCAAGAGCCTAAGGGAAATCCCAGCTGCAGCAGTAGAAATGAGGCAGAGGGGGATGACGAAGACCACGTTTATTTTTGCTAGGTGATCCATGCGTATTTTTTCAATAATGTAGTTTTCTAATGTTTATATAGGTATTAAAATATAATCTAGCCTTTTCTAGCCTTTTTGGCAAGCCAGTTTAGCTTGTTTTATTGAATTATAGTTGGCAACACTAAGCAGCACTAACATTAGTTCGAAAGAAGTCGTGTGTGTAACTGTGAGCTGTTATTGCGTTATTTGTTTAATATTTTTGTAAATATTTGTAGTTATGGAAGGAGAAGCTAGAAAGAGACGAAATATTGGTAAATTAAGAAGTAAGGAACGCCAAATAATTATGAATGTGTTAGATTATTTTTCAAGTAAAATGAGTGTTAGTAAGGCAGTAAAAGAAACAGCTAAGGCTGTCGGGTGTTCAGAAGCAGCAGTGTATAGGATTAAAAAGGAAGTAATGAAAGGACCTCTAAGAACGCCATCGAAAAAGAAAGCAAAAAGGGTGGGAAAACAAAAAAACGCTAGGTTAACACAATTTGATGGAATAGTGCAAAGTGGAGTGCGGCGAATTGTTCATTCTTTATTGTTTGCAAATATTCCACCCACGCTGAATATAATTCTGATTAATGTATCATCGTCATCTTCGTCGTCTTCGTCTTCGTCAACAAGAACTGCCCCTTCAGAGTCACCATCATCTGATTTTAATTCACAACCCGGTCCATCAAGATCAATGGGAAATGAAATTGAAGGAATCGCGTCACTATTGGAGGACGAGGAAGTTTAAAGGTAATCAGCATAATTTATTAAAGCTTTTTGTCATTTTATTTCTCCATATGTGTTTGATAATACATTTTTATATCTGTAAAATCGCATTTAGAAGTACTAAGTACAAAAAATACCAAGGAGATATATGAAATGCGGCTGAAACTTAACGTAGATATTAAGGTAGATATAACGTAGATAGCCTTAAATAGCAGTATACATATTTCACTATTTGGATATGTATAATTCATAAGATGACTTGGTAGTGTCATTGACTCAGAAGAATGTCTTTGTCTTTGAACGTGCCTTCGCGATGTGGAGTGTCGAGCCTCTTGGTACGATGGAACACCAGCAGTTCAAAATTACTGTCTATTTGTTACAATATTATATCGTGTGGTTTTAGGTATACAGATTTAACAGATTTACTTATTGAAAGTATGATCATATTTGCTTTGTTTAATGCGCTAATACTCGTTAGCTGATGCTACTTCGCCTTCGCCTAATATTATTTATGGTCCCGGCAACAAAGGATATGTCACGTTTGAAGCAGGGTGAAAAACGTCAGAGGGAGAGAATAAACAATAGTGTTATTCAGGTTCAGTTGTTCAGTTGTTTCGATCACATGTCGCAGCTGAGCGGACGAGCGGACGACCTTCGAGGTATACGTACATATAGTACATGTTGCAACACTGCGCTCCATTTAACGTGTACTGTCTTTTAAGAGTGAGACGCGCTTTAGAAATAGTAACTGAGGGATTAGGTTACAACGTACAGGATTATGTTTTACAGGCTCGCTAAGGTAAAAACCAACAACCTACATCTTCTGCATTTACTAATATTTAACAAACATTTATCCTTCACATCATCACATTTCTTCTATCCCAGCTTTACAAAATGGCAGCACGCAACAGTCTCTGTTCATCAGCTAACAAGTGTTAACAGGAATGCTTAATGGCTTCCTTAATTTCACTTTTATTAATACCTAACAAAGATATTGCTTGTATCATAGAGACGCACTTTCTAGCAAACGACTACTATAAATTTGATGCTATACTATGGATTATTTATTGATTATGGATTATGGATTATGGATATTTATGGATACTATAATATCATAAAGTGTTAAATCAAGCAGTACTATGAACTTAATTTGTATAATATATGTTCTCATAGTAAACATTGCAAATGACTGTAATGTAATATTAATACGAAAAATAGGGTGATTTCGGCTCTACATAAACCAAACGATTACATTTCTTGGTGTCCTATACAGATGGTGGTGCCACCTCGTGACTAAATGATCGACTTGCAAAGTTTGAATACCAGCAAATAGAAAAACAAGGGCTAACGTAAGTAACCATCCCAGCACATGACAGAAACTGATATAAATTGTATATTTCAATATACCTAAGTATTTCACCTTCTGCAGAGAAAGACATTATCTTTCTTTAGGTTCCTCTTTAGATTTTCAGTCACACACAATTGTACACACATTCAAGTAAACTTAGATAAGTGTCTTAATTGTACGATACTTGCGAAAAGTCTTTCCTGTGTACTAAGGATAAATAGGAGAGCAAGGGGGAAGAATCAGTATGCCCCATTCTCTCACTAGCCCATTTCTATTCTACCATTTTAGGCGCCTTACACATCGCCTCCGTGGCGCAATCGGCTAGCGCGTTCGGCTGTTCCCGCATTATGATGATGATGATTATTATTATTGTTATTATTATTATTATTATTATTATTATTATTATTATTATCATCATCATCAGCAGCATCATCATCATCATCATAATGCGGGAAATTTAGTTACATCTATTTAGGATTTATATTTTAAAAATAATGTTCATTCTATGATTTCGTATGCTCAAATATGATTGTACAGTATTCTCATTATTTTCATTGCGGTACTGCTCATTTACTAGGCAAATTTTAGTTTTGAAATTTTGAGATTTGAGAAAGAATAAAATTCACGCCCCCGGGTGGGCTCGAACCACCACCCTTAACAGCCGAACGCGCTAGCCGATTGCGCCACGGAGGCGATGTGTAAGGCGCCTAAAATGGTAGAATAGAAATGGGCGAGTTAGAGAATGGGGAACACTCATTCTTCCCCCTTGCTCTCCTATTTATCCTTAGTACACAGGAAAGACTTTTCGCAAGTATCGTACAATTAAGACACTTATCTAAGTTTACTTGAATGTGTGTACAATTGTGTGTGACTGAAAATCTAAAGAGGAACCTAAAGAAAGATAATGTCTTTCTCTGCAGAAGGTGAAATACTTAGGTATATTGAAATATACAATTTATATCAGTTTCTGTCATGTGCTGGGATGGTTGCTTACGTTAGCCCTTGTTTTTCTATTTGCTGGTATTCAAACTTTGCAAGTCGATCATTTAGTCACGAGGTGGCACCACCATCTGTATAGGACACCAAGAAATGTAATCGTTTGGTTTATATAGAGCCGAAATCACCCTATTTTTCGTATTAATATTACATTACAGTCATTTGCAATGTTTAGTATGAGAACATATATTATACAAATTAAGTTCATAGTACTGCTTGATTTAACACTTTATGATATTATAGTATCCATAAATATCCATAATCCATAATCAATAAATAATCCATAGTATAGCATCAAATTTATAGTAGTCGTTTGCTAGAAAGTGCGTCTCTATGATACAAGCAATATCTTTGTTAGGTATTAATAAAAGTGAAATTAAGGAAGCCATTAAGCATTCCTGTTAACACTTGTTAGCTGATGAACAGAGACTGTTGCGTGCTGCCATTTTGTAAAGCTGGGATAGAAGAAATGTGATGATGTGAAGGATAAATGTTTGTTAAATATTAGTAAATGCAGAAGATGTAGGTTGTTGGTTTTTACCTTAGCGAGCATGTAAAACATAATCATTATTATTATTATTATTATTATTATTATTATTATTATTATTATTATTATTATTATTATTATTATTATTATTATTATTATTATTATTATTATTATTATTATTATTATTATTATTATTATTATTATTATTATTATTATTATTATTATTATTATTATTATTATTATTATTATTATTATTATTATTATTATTATTATTATTATTATTATTATTATTATTATTATTATTATTATTATTATTATTATTATTATTATTATTATTATTATTATTATTATTATTATTATTATTATTATTATTATTATTATTATTATTATTATTATTATTATTATTATTATTATTATTATTACTACTACTACTACTACTACTACTATACTACTGCTACTACTACTAACCCCCTGCGGTGCCGTAGTATAAAAACGGGCGTTAAACACAACAACAACAACAACACTACTACCCGGATAGTAATGCTTTTTGCGGATTATTTTCTTATTGTTTATGAAGAAAACAAAAAAGCGGAAGATTGATGAAATACAAAATTTCATATACCTATAAGTCAACATCTCCCAAGGATGTGGAACCAAAATTTTGAAGACAATTTCTCACCAACCAAACTCCTTTTTACGTAGCATATATATATATGATATTCTGCGAAAAGCTTCTAAAGTTCTTATTGTAAATGAGTTTAATTTAAGTGAAACCGTAAGACATAGAAAATATTGATCCTGATAAACCGTACAATTTATGTCAAATAAGTATACTTATTCTCTTTTTTTACATTAAACACCTTTAAGGGGGTCCCATAACGACATTTTCGGTGATTTCTCCAAATTACAATTTTTGTGTGGGATACAATACTACTTCAAATTATTACCATAGTAAGTAGAGAAAAAAAAATTAAACAGCAACAGATGGTATATCTATTTTTATATGGCTGATATTTCAACTGTATTTTATTTCTTCAATCCAACATTTTATTACATATTTAGTTGTACCGTTTCAGGTAATTATAAAAATCTTTCGCCCGAACAGGGACTTGAACCCTGGACCCTTAGGTTAAAAAGCCTAATGCTCTACCGACTGAGCTATCCGGGCCAGGCTACAGTACAAGAAGTAGTAACGTAATATTGCCAAGCATCCAAAGACTACCGACCTTGTCACATCTTGCTCTGTTTTAAAACTCCTGCAACATACATTTTTTCAATACTTCACAAAGTAACATACCTCCCTTTGAGAACACCACTTACCTACACTTTAGTGATACTCAGTACTAATTTAAGGCGTCTAGGAAATTTAACAGAAAGGACCACTAGTTTTGGTTTTAAGTGGTTTCTCCTTATTAAGTTTTAGCTCTTGATGTTCAAAATATTAACACGGCTAGGATCATTTATCACTTAAGTTTGGAACAAAATAATATACAAGTAAACATTCCACTTGCATCTCTATACTCCATCGAGCCTTAAACCCACGCCTTGTATCTCTCCGCGATAACCTGGTGTTTGTGTCAGCTGCGACTAACACAAACAAATGCCACATGGACTCATGGCTCGTGTTTATGATGCAACAGAGCGATAATTACTCAGGAGTTTTAGGAATAGCTCTGCTATTGCGTTACATTCAAGTAGTTTTTACCATGGTTATCATACATCTTGAAAACTCGCAGATAATCGCCGATGTTTAAGGTACTATATTTTATGGTGTGCTTTGGTTTCGGCGTATTCGCGGGTTAATTGTCGACGACTTGTGTTTACATCAAGTCCTGATCTAAGGGTGCAGCGATTATAGGGTAAAGTTGACCGCGCCGTGACCGAGCGGTTAGACCGTTCGACTTTCGCCAAAGCGACCCGGGTTCGATTCCAAGCGTCCACATGTGGGGCTGGGTGGGTTTTCTCCGGGTTCTCCGGTTTCTCCCGCCAACATTCCACCAATTGCTCTATCCTTACCTTTCCTATCATCTTTCACCATCGATTCTTATCATGCACTTCTTCGCTCTCAGACCAGGCTTCGCGTTGATTCCCAAGGTAGTGGGTTCAAATACGATCCAGTGTGCTTAAAAACGATAGCTCCATGTCAATATATTTACTGGCATGTAAAAGAACTCCTGCGGGGCACCGGCGATGCTGATGTGATCCTGGCAATTGACAGCGTCGTCAAACAACAAAATAATTGTAATTTTTCGCGCTAATAACCCATCCTGGTTCCTTTGTATGATCAACTCCAGTTACAAAGACCGCATGTATTGGCGGCAGGGCTGGGGGCCGCTAACCACGTCCCACTCTCCACCACTGCACCCAGCTCATGACACCTGTAGTGGGCAGAGGTGGGGGATGCAGCGGCCGGGCGGTAGGCCAAGGCTACACTCAAAGGCGATAGAGCCACAGGACAGGACAGGATAAATTTATATTGTTGCATGACCTCCATTGAAATAACACATTGACTGGAACTGAGATCTCCATACAGATCTATTACGACTGACACCCTCCAAGAAGAAGGGATGAAACAAGGGAATCGCAGAGTGAGATAGATTTAGAGGCAAACGGACCACAGAGACGCGTGGAAGTCTCTAACAGTACCGTCACTATCCACGGATTTCAGCACCCACCCAGTGACATCTAACGCCGAGAAGAGCAGTTACAATGCGCAAGCATCTGCGACATCTGCCCGGCACCACCTTAAACCTGAAAGCACACTTGAAAGATAATCCGTGAACGGAATGAAGGGAAATGAAGGGAATTTTTAAATAAAAATCCATAGACCATACCACAAATATTATTGTGTTAATCAAGACTGTAACCAGCATATAGGAAATTATTAAGATTGTATATAACCATAACTCGTCCATTCATCATTGGTTAAATGAACAAGTTAAGCATATTAAGACTTAAGTTGGATTAGGAGGTACCTAACACTGACTTATACAATATATTTAATTGGGTGTGAATTGAATACACCAGCAATGCAAAAGAGGGGGAGTTAGATTTACATCTTCCACTATACGCGGGCTTTGCAACTCTTTAACATAAATACTTGCAGTGACAGCTTTGCTTTATGTAGGTTGCGTTTGATTTACGAGCAGCACTTTAAAATCTTATGCGATGAACTTTTGTTTATTAGTGAATTCTTTGGTACTACTTACGTTTAAGAAGTCTATCAATATTTGGCAACAAAGTCGAAGTGCATAGCCTTAGAAGATACACCAAGTGATCGTCGTGTAACCTATTTGGATATAGACTTTTAATATGTCTCAGTTTGAAGAAACTTTGTTCACAAATATATGTAGAGATATACTCACTCTTAAACACACTATTTTGCAAATGTTTATCTATCTACTACATTTTAATCAACATAAGCATTTTCAGAAACTATCTTATTGCTAATTTTCTTATAGGTGCAAAAGGAATATGTTTTAAGCGATAGTGAAATGTTTTAAAGGCTACTTGCTATGGCAAGCCTTGGAATCCTATTTTCAAGGCCAAGAGATAACAGAACCAATAACATATTCCTATTTAAGAAAAGTACCTCTAAGCAGTAGCAAATACAAACAAAAAATAAAGAATATCTCGGAAACGATTCACTCAAAAGAAAATACTAGTTGACATAAATTGTGTTTTAAGAAATCCATATTTCTTATTTAGTAAGATTTTGTCTCTCACTTACTGTTTAGCATTTATGCAAAAATGATCCAGAATAAAGAAGTCTTCTGAAGACATTTCCAGAAAATTCAAGCTATGATTTATTAACTGCCATGGAATCGCCTGTTTGTGTCCGTCACTGGATACTGACCTTCGGTTGTGAGTCTACACGCCATGGGCACTAGTTGATTCACCCTCCGATTGAAGGAGGGGATGATGAATAGCAGCTAATTACGTTAAGGTCTCCAAAGAGACAAGGTTGGACATCGCTGGAAGATACTATTTTGAGCTATGAAAGAATAATACCAGTGTCAATAACAGAGTTTTTGTAACGGCCTTAGGTATATATAAGTAACTACATATTAGTGATTGAAAAAATATTATTGTTGTTATTCTTACTATTATTATTATTGTTGTTGTTGTTACTATTTATTATTATTATTATTATTATTATTATTATTATTATTATTATTATTATTATTATTATTATTATTATTATTATTATTATTATTATTATTATTATTATTATTATTATTATTATTATTATTATTATTATTATTATTATTATTATTATTGCGTATATATGTAATTAAAACAGACTAACAGACACACACACACATACACACACATACACACACACACACAAGGATCTTTTTCTAAAAATGCTTTTTCTGGATTCAGGGGCCTCAAAACATATATTTGCGGTGAAATCTTTACATCGAATTTTTGGATGGAATACAATAGTTCTACTTACTTTACGTAGCAGAGAGTGACTACTTTAACCACGAAGCTACCATGGCCAATTGCCAGAATGATATTAAACTCCCCAGCTGATTCGTACTTTCTCGGTAAATATCTGAAACATTGCCTACACACGGCTTGTGTGTTTACAAACACCAGTAGTAAATTTCTTGGGCTAAATAAATAATAATGTTTTAATTAGGTTTTTATTAACCACTGTCTTTAGCGACATTTTTGAGAAAATCAAAATTAGTTAAAGTCTCTCCTACTTACTATGCATAAATAGCAGAGAAAACAATAAATATCAGCATTTCGCATACGGTGGATAACCGACATGAATAAGTTTTGTCCGCAATTTTTTTTAAATTAAAAAAATAATGTTTATTTAAGGTCGTTTTAACAGCACGACCATACATAGTAATACATTGTGGATATTAATTTACAATTATATGTACATATATTACATTATGTTGACATTTACGTAAATTACAAAGTATCCGCCATCTTCTACATCGCCTCCGTGGCGCAATCGGCTAGCGCGTTCGGCTGTTAACCGAAAGGTTGGTGGTTCGAGCCCACCCGGGGGCGAGTAGTTTTGTACCTTCTTTAATCTCATTAAAGAGCTAAAAGATTACCATATCCGTAATATGGAGCACCACAGATTGCCTCTTGGCACAATAATGACAAGAACGCTGTTTGAGCATAGAAACCGTAAACTAAAAATGAGTTTTAAAATATAAGTTCTAAATGAATGGTGCACAATTTTAAGTCGGAGGCTAATGCATTTTTTCGGGTAATTTGCCAGTGTCTATGAAGAAAAGTAAACAGTAAAGGTATGATGAAATGCAAAATTTCGTATTTGATTTCAGGGTCTCCCAAGAATGCGACATGAAGATTTTATAGAAAATCTCACTAACCACACTACATTTTACAATGCAATTTTCTCGTTATTTATTAATTTCTGAAAATAGTTTATATTAAATATCATAATGTCTTAAATATTTGCATCACAAATGAAAATATATATTAGATATTCTGCTAATAGACTGTAAAGTTTTGCTTAACTCAAACCGTAAGAGATAGACAAAAAACTATTGATTTTACTAAAGCACAAATTTTATGGCCAATATGTTTGCTTGTGTGTGTTTATCATTCTTTTAACATTTTCAAGTGTGCTTTATTATTGATCTTTATTACAAAATACTTACACGTTGTTTCAAATGGTAAGTCGCTATTTGTTTATTCTCATAGTCACGTAAAGGGCCCGGAATTTCAAACGCAACGCATGAGACCCACTTTTTAAAATCTGAATATTAATTTAGTCTATGTATTCTCTTTATACCTGTGTATAACCAATGTGCAAATGAGTAATTAAGCTTTGTCTCAATTAATGATAAGTAGACAGAGGAGTAGATACACCTTTGGAGGAATAGTTTATAGAAAGGTAAGTGGAGAAGGTCATGTGAATGCAGTATTTCAGAGCACTGAGGGTTCAGTGAGCCCCAAAAGTACATTTGCAGTGAAATCTGAATCACAAGTGGCATAGAATACTATTTCAAATTAGGTGAGAAAAAGAAAACTGGAAGAAAAATAAAGTGAAACAACAAACGATATATTATTTTTATATAACTGAAATTTCATTTGTAATTTATTTCTTTATTCCTATGCTTATATTGAGATTAAGTGGTATGTTTTACCGTAATTATAAAAATCGATCGCCCGAACAGGGACTTGAACCCTGGACCCTTAGGTTAAAAGCCTAATGCTCTACCGACTGAGCTATCCGGGCCTCATGCATGACAGAACCGTAGTGACGTCACATTACCACGATTTCGAGGAATACCGACCTTGAAACATCTCGTTCCTTTTTAAAGCTCTTGAAACATGCATTGTTCATAAAATATCTCACAAAAAGATGAACATCGAGTTTAGTAATACTTGGTGCTGAATTCAAGGCAAGTAAGACCTTGTACCAACAGGCAACTAGTGTTGGTTTAAGAAGTGGTTCCTGCTTCTCAACCTTTGACTGTTGTTTCTCAAAAGGCCAACATTAAACAGTGTTAATCTTTGAGCTAGGGAACATTTATCATTAGATTTCGTTACCTACCACAAAGAAATACTATAAATTGGAAATATGCATTCTAGTTGCATTATAAATACATATCTAGGGTAGGTTAACACTATTGGATGACCTCCAATGTAATAACACACGGTTTTGAATACATTAAAATATTTAAGAAGTTTTATTCAAACAAACTGCAAGGTTATTTAAATACTTATACATGTTAGAATGCAATAGATCATAAAAGACAGGAACCAGGACCGTAACTTTAGGTGGGGATATATCTCTTTTCCTCTGATTTTCTCGCTATGACTATAAAAGGTGTTCATAGGCAGTTAACAGTCAAACTTAAGAACATATTTGTGAGGTCACAGAACAAGATTAGTTATTTTTTAGTACCACTCAATATGCTGCATATTTTGCATCGCAACAAAGACGACAAAGTCCAGTTACTTTTCCGTCACTTTATTTTTCTTCTAACCCTGAAGCACAAAAGACGCTGGCTTTTACTAAAACCCTTCATTTCGTGAAGATCCTAGGCACGCACGTGCTAAACGATTGCACCACGAAGGCACGAGACTAAAAATTAAATCTTGGGAACATAGAAATAATCATTAAAATGGCAAATACGGGTGTATAGTCTAAAACGGTTATACCTTTTAGTAATTCATTCTTGGTGCTGAAAGATTTGTTGATAATCTTTGAGAAACTATGAAATTAGTCTTAAGATTCGGATGTTGATAATAATATTGGCAAAAGCTGTCCCTGTTTCTACCTAAACAGATTCTAATTGGCCATGTTGTCTTGTTTACTGGCGGGCTAGCCTGGGCACATAACTTCGTACAAACCTCTTTCCATTATTTGTCGAAATTAAAATTTTCAAGATTTTCACCTTTTCACTTCCAAGGAAGTACTCTTAAATTTAGCTCCACGCCTCATTTATTCATATTTTTGAAGCTTATTAGATCCGGAATGATGTAAACTAACTTACCATAAATCATAGTGCAGACATTTTAACAAAAAATTGAAAATCATAACTTAACTTTTTAAACAGTCAGTTTACTTAACATATTTGAGGTTCAAATCATTCAAATCATTCCGCGAGAAATTTGGTGTATTAAACTCTGAAATATCCATATTTTTGTAAAATTCGAAGAAAAAAATAAATGAAGTTTTCAATTCTGAATTTTTTTGTGGTTACCAAAAAAATTTCAGGTGTTCGTAATGCAAATATTTCTAGTTTATTATATCAATCATTTACACAAAGCGTTAAAAAATGCTGGCTAAATATATAGATTTTTCTTACCAACGTGAAGATGTCCCTTAATAATTAATACATCTAATGCAACCTTAAAGATTTCTACCTGTGACAGCAAAGAGAGAGAGAGAGAGAGAGAGAGAGAGAGAGAGAGAGACAGAGAGAGAGAGAGCAACAAACAGTGAAAGTGCGTAAAACAGAGTCAACATACAAACCAAGCTTTACGGCAACCGAGCTCAAGAACAAAATTGTCCTTCCTGAAAGTGAATACAAATTGTGCCTCTAAGAACCAGAAAGATGAAACTTTTATTATGGGCACTGCATGTTCTAATTCTGTCGCGTACACAGAATAACAAGCGTTCACGCCCTGATTCATTCCCACAATTGCTACTCAGAATAGATTTCAAACGTTATCAAACACGGATGTCTGTTTTGATGACTCCGAAGAGCCTAAACTGAAAGTAACACCAATTTTCTTAAGAAATATTTATAAATTACCAGCTTCTCATATAAAGTTTATGCAACCACCCAAAATAAACATTTCACACGGAACTGAGGGGTGCAACAATAAATGTATTCTCATCAGCTTCAGACGATTTTCGATCTTTAACTATCCATACCCATGTTCCATGGTCCAACTTTTTGACCAAACATTCGTATGCAGAAATACTAACTATATTACAGTAGTTAAATTGCTCTGTACATAAACTAACACTACTTCTGGAAATAAATAAATAACCTGCAGTAAAACTTGAAGATAATGATGCAGAAAACCAATCCTGAATCTAACATGTCTAAAGATAGCGTAGGAATTGTTCCCTGCCAGCAGAGGACAAACGCCGCTTCATCAAATCAGAAGCTCAGCTTCCTAGACTTTACGGCCTATCAAAACTCCTTCATTGAAGACTCCACACATTTCATCCAGAAACTACAAAGTCTTGCACTGCAACCTCAAGACCTTCTGATCAGCTTTGATGTCGTCTCACTATTCACCATGGTTCCAGTACAAGAGGCCCTCACACATCTAAAGCACATTTTCCCAGACGACAAATTGCAATCTT
Source organism: Tenodera sinensis (assembly GCA_030765045.1). Taxonomy (NCBI): domain Eukaryota; kingdom Metazoa; phylum Arthropoda; class Insecta; order Mantodea; family Mantidae; genus Tenodera; species Tenodera sinensis. The sequence continues at coordinate 29,806,218 of CM060969.1, read as the reverse complement.
CTACCATGTGCTCACCAGTACACATTTCCAGTGGAACCATTCGTCCTTCGGAACAGATAGATGGTGTTTCCATGGGAAGCCCTCTGAGCCCATTAGTGAATAATTTCTTCATGGAATCCTTTGAGTCTACAGCCTTGGGCACAGCTTCACTAAAACCGACTGGCTCCGCTTTGTGGACGACACCTTAGTCAAATGGCCCCACGGTAAAAATGTCACCGATCGTATCCAGCACATACTGCAACGACACAGTATCAAGACTGTCTTCAAACCCACAAAACAACTCAACAATCTACTACGCTCAGCTAAATATCCTCGGCAGACCTTTTCATAAGCCGGTGTGTGAAGTCTCTTTTGCTTACTGTAGATTAATAGGGAAAGAAAAATCTGTATTATGCGTCCACTGATAAAATTAAATCTTGCACTATTTCATCAATAACTAATGGTTTATTGCATCATAATGTTCAAGTTCTATACATTAAGAAACTAAATTTGAACCTCAGACCTAAATATAAGTATAGGAAATACACATAAATAAATGAAAATACCCTTAGCGAATTTAGCAAAAACTTCAACTCGAATTGTGAAATCTAAGTTACCAAACAAATGGTACCAACAATAAATATAATAGCTTTCTCCAATGTTTCAAAATGCACCTTGAATCTTGCTTCCCAGTTAAGATTAACAAAATATCTAACTACAAAAGAGATAATGACTGGATCACTATACGTATAAGGACCTCAAGCAGAGGCAAAAGAGAATTATATCAGCAAATAAGAATTAATAACAACTTAGAATTAAAACACTTTTTCAAAAATATTGCAAAGTTCCAAAAAAGGTAATAAAAGCAGCAAGAGCATTGCATATAATAAATTAATCCAACATTCTGACAATGAAGTAAAAACTGTTTGGAATATAATAAAAAGAGAAGCAGGTCAAGAAATTAAGAAACTCAAGGAAGTTGTGAAAATTATTAACAAATTCGTTATGGATGTAACTAAAAATCTAAATATTAACTATGGAACTAAGGAAGATGCACTAGAATTTCTAAGATCAAATTTCACAGAAGAATTTTCTGAATTTAAAGCTAATCTAACAATGTCTGCATAAATAAATAAAATCATTAACTTCTTTAAAACAAAGAGTTCTTCTGGTTATGATGAAATAACAATACAAATATTAAAATCATGCTCACACCAAATTAGCAGTCCTCTGAGTTATTTCTGCAATGATCCACTAAAGACTGGAATTTTTCCTGGCAGGATGAAATTCTTAATCATTAAACCTCTTTCTAAAAAAGGTAACCATAAAAATGCTTCAAACTATAGATCAATTGCATTCTTACCAGTTTTTTTCAAAAGTCCTTGAAAAGGTAATGTCCAATACACTGCATAGATACCTTGAATATAACAAGATACTTTTGAAGGATCAGTTTGGATTCAGAAAAGAAATTTCTACAATAATGCAATTTTCAAACTTACACAGGAAGTTAATTAAGGAAATTGAAGCTATTAACAGTGAAGCAACAAGAATATAAAGTAAGAACAAAATTAGAAACTAAAAACTTCACTTATCTTAGTAATATTGGAAGTTCTTTGCTGCAAAGCTGACAATGTTTTGAGTTGACTCCTACTCATTCTCAAAGCTATACCAAGCATGACATTTCTGGGCTTTCAAGTAGACAAATATTTAGAGTAGAAAGCTCACATGAAGTATATCTAACCCAAACCCAGCTCTGCCTGTTATGTTTTCTGAGCACTGGCAAATGTGAGTTCTATAGACACACTCAGATTGATTTACTATGCTTATCTTAATTCTACAATGGAATATGAAATTTTATTTTGGGGCAATTCAGTAGAGAGCAAATGAACATTCCTCATACAAAAGAAGGTTATGAGGATTATTTCTAACACCCATAGCAGACATTCATGTAAAGATTGTTTTTGGAAGACTGAAAATATTAAGCTTACCTTGCATGTATACATTCTCGATCCTAAAATTCTTCATATGCAATCGATCCACATTTATAAACTAGACAAAAGAGCAACATCCATCGACCCAGTGTAAAACTTTCTTGCTTCCAGAAAGGTGTATATTGTGAAACCATCAAAACATTTTGTGCTCTTCCTAATGATCTTAAGGAAAAAGTTCACAATTTCAATGCTTTTAAAACAGCTGCTAAAGAGTACCTATGTTCAAAATCATTTTATTCTGTACAAGATTATTTGAATGACAAATTATCCTATTAATGCTTATGTAGCATTGTAAATAGTCTCTAGCTCATTTTATAAGATTATAGGAATGACAAATTATCTTGTTAATGCTTAGGAAGATTCCTAAGTAGCTTTTTTTAGCTCATTTTATTCTGTATCAGATTATTTGAATGACAAATTATGCAGTTAATACTAACGTAGCTTTGTAAGTAGTTTTTAAGCTCATTTTATTCTGTATAAAATAATAATCTCAATAACTAATTGTCCTGTTAATGCTTGTATAGATTTGTAAGTAGTTTTTAGCTTGTTTTATTCTGTATCAGATTATCTGAATGACTAATTATCCTGTTAATGCTAATGTAACTTTGTAAGAAGTTTCTAGGTTATTTTATTCTGTATAAGATAATCTGAATGACAAATTATCCTGTTAATGCTTATACAACCTTGTAAGTAATCTCTAGCTTCTCTAGTGACAAATCATTGTTAATTACATTTGATGCCTATGTGAAAGCTACCTAAATGTATATGTATAGAACCATCTGACAAAGGATGACATTCATTGTCAATTATAACTAAATAGGACGTGGCAGGAAAAGTCTAGCCAACGTTTAAAACGCTCAATTCATATCTGTAAATATACATAATGTAAGCCTTATAATTACAGGGAAGTTTCTCCTTTAACCTGTCTTTTCTTCTTTTTTGTGCCTGTCATATGTTTTTGCATGCTATTCTGTGTACTTATTGACATGTTCAAAGTTCACTGGCTTCCATAGCTACTTGTGAACTCCCCGAACACAATCCAATCTAATCTAAAACTGAATAGACGACACGAAACGGTTATACCCTGCCATTTTGGTGAAGCCTTCCAACCGCCTCCGTGGCGCAATCGGCTAGCGCGTTCGGCTGTTAACCGAAAGGTTGGTGGTTCGAGCCCACCCGGGGGCGAGAATTTTGTTCCTTCACTAATCTCATTAAACACCTAAGAGATTACAACCTCCGTAATATGAAGTACCAGAGAGCGAGCACTACCGCAACGATAACAATGAGAATAAACTACTACACGTATGGTTTATGAGAGCATGTGCAATCATAAAATGATTTTTAAGATATAAACTCTTACTAAACTTCGCACACTATTCTAAGACGTAGGGGAACGCATTTTTGGGTGATTTTCTATCAACGAAGAGACCCAAAAAGCAAAAGATTGTTGAAATACAAAATATATTTAAGTTCAACATCTCCCAAGGATACGATACAAATGTTTTAAAGAAAATCTGTCTAACCAAACTCCTTTTACATAGTACATACGATCACACTGCGACCCTCTTCTAAAAGATCTAGCTATCACTATAGCCTGTGCATTCTTAGTATATCTATACATCACCAATGTCCAAATTAATAATAAATTTTTCTCCATTAATATTAAGAACAAGAATACGCTTTTGGAAGAATAGTTTTTGGTGTTCAGGCAAAAGGCACGTTTTCGGTAGAATAACAGAATCACAGTTTTTGAGTGGAATGGAATACTACTTGAAATTATTACCATGGTAACTAGTTGTTGGGGGAGGGGAAAAAAAAAAAACGAAATAGCAACAGACGATGTATCTATTTTTGTACCGCTGAACTTTCACGTGTAATTTATTTTTTCATTAGCATTTCCTTCTTTCAAATGAAATGTACGTTTTAATGTAATTATAAAAATCAATCGCCCGAACAGGGACTTGAACCCTGGACCCTTAGGTTAAAAGCCTAATGCTCTACCGACTGAGCTATCCGGGCTACATACAAATGAGGCCACTGTGACGCCATATTGCCAAAGTTTTAAGGGCTACCAACCTTGTCTAAGCTCTTCAAACACACATTTTTTCAGTATTTACTATTTCAGTACCTACTATTTCAGTTTGGGAGTGAGATTTGCACACAATTTAGTATCATTTGTTCCTACATTTCAGAAAGTAAGGCATTATACACAATGGACAAATAGGTTTGGTCTAGAAAGTGGTTCCCGCTTATTAAGTTTTATCTCTTGCTACACAAAGGTTTAAAACTGAACAATGTTAACCTTGGAGGTATAGCTAGGAACATTTATCACCACAATTAAATAAAATAAAATGCGAAAGACATTACAGTTTCACTATAAATGTACATGTAGAGTAAATAAACATAGTTAGCTAATAAAATATTACCTGATTTTGAACATATTAAAATACTTTACCCTTTTTCTTTGGCTATCTTGCTACAACTATAAGGAAGTCAAGTTAAGAAAGTATATATGTATGAGGTCACAGAGACAGACTAATTTTATTTTAGCACTGCTCAATATAGGTATATTTTGCACCTATATTACATATATACGATTTATTAATGCATATATTCAATTTAATAAAAAATCACTTTTAGACAAGCACTCACAATATTGTAAACTAAAATTCTTGGTAGTTCAGTTTAAGATATATGTTTTTTAAAATAATTTCTGACATATACTGATATCTAAATAATGCAATATATACATAAAAATACGATTTTAAATTTTAAAATAAAATTTATAGACCTTACTATAGAACAAATGTTATTCTGTTAAATGTTATGTAACAAGCACATCGAAAATCACTAAGTAGAAACAATATTTTATTTAGCATTCATTAAGTGAGCAATTTAAGCATATTGTGATTAAGTTGCATAGAAAATGCACTAATGCCAACTTACACTATTTATTTATATGACTGTGGGTTGAATATACCATTTTAAGATATGAAAGAAAAATATTCAACTGCTAATGGAAAATATTATAGTTATATAATTTATAGCAGTTTTGTAAGTCTTATTTTTTAAGGAACTACATATTAGTGACTGAAAAATATATGATTATTATGATGGTGATTATTATTATTATTATTATTATTATTATTATTATTATTATTATTATTATTATTATTATTATTATTATTATTATTATTATTATTATTATTATTATTATTATTATTATTATTATTATTATTATTATTATTATTATTATTATTATTATTATTATTATTATTATTATTATTATTATTATTATTATTATTATTATTATTATTATTATTATTATTATTATTATTATTATTATTATTATTATTATTATTATTATTATTATTATTATTATTATTATTATTATTATTATTATTATTATTATTATTATTATTATTATTATTATTATTATTATTATTATTATTATTATTATTATTATTATTATTATTATTATTAAAGTACAAGAAATGCTCGTTGAAATATATAAGATATTGCACTATTTGTTTAGTAAGGCTGATATATAGTATTCTTTCTACATGTTCTTTCCGCTTTTGTTTGAAATCTTTAAACATTTCATTTAGGACATTAAAAATTCTCAACTCTTCTCTTATGCTTTAATTTGTTATTAGGTCTCTCTTCGTACATCCCTTCACACTTCTTAAGAATTTCGTTTCTGAAGTCTCCATTTTACTCAGCCATAACTTCGTAAAACCTAAATTTTGTTTCTTTACGTATCTTCTTTCTAAATGTTCTATTAATTTTTCCACACACTCTTTGAAGTTTGCTTACTTTATTGTCCACGTCATATATCTTATCATAACCAACATCACTACCCAAGTAGTTAAATCAGTAATTTGCAAAACTGTTACAAAAGAAGTTGATCTCTTGATGTATTCCATGTTATATAAATGCTAATTATCATTGTTAAAGAAAATTAATATATTATTTTCTATTCCTCATAGGTTCAATACATAATTATATAAACTTTCAAATGCTGAATTAGACCTGAAATACTCTATATCTCGGCTGGGTGTAGAACTATGGGACTTCTATTTCTATTTCACTTCCAATGCTCTACCATTGTTCAGCTGTGACCCAAGCACTGTTTAAACATCTCTCATTTAATTCAAACATTCCGTTGGACCTCATGTTCATCACTATTGCTACTTTCTCTAGTTGGGGACGTATTATAGTTCAGAAATATGGCCCTGCACGATGAAAGGTGTTCTAGCGGAGGGTTAAAGGTACCAGTGGTAGTCAACCTTTTTTTTTATTTTTTTTTTTTCTTTGCGTACCCCCAAATATGTTACATTTCAACCTGTACTCCTACACCTAGCCCTAAAAGTACTAACGTATTTCTGAAAGTTTATCTCGACTAACGTGAAGTAGATAAAATAATAAGCTTATGAATAGTTTGTGGAAGAATGGGTAGAAATTTATGTGAATGTAACACACCACATTTTAATAGCGGAAATGTCACTCTGAGGCGTAAGAGAAATTAAGGTTGAATTAATGAAGTTCGCTCGTCCATTCTAGTTATTCTCTGCCTCCGCGGTGCTCCCAGGTAACAAGTGACGAGGTGGCCGAGTGGTTAAGGCGTTGGACTGCTAATCCAATGTGCTCTGCACGCGTGGGTTCGAATCCCATCCTCGTCGAAGAATTTTATCCTTTCACTATATTCATTATGACTTATTGTCTGCTTAATATTTAAAGAAAACAGACACAAGTGCAAGAATTGCCAAACATTTCATAACCGGGGCCACATTAACAGTCAGAAAATTAATCGCAATAAAAAGGCAATGTCATAGTTTTTGTTTGCGTTTTTTTCCATATAAAATATAACAGAAGTAACATTTTTTCATAAAATAAGGTAATTCTTATGAGTTATATAAAGTCATATTTTGGCATTTTGACGTTTATTTTTTGTCGTTTTGCATATTGCAATCATATTTTCTCTCCATTTTTGTCATAGTTTTATATTTCTATTCCAGTTTCGCTACAGTGTAGTCCCAAAGACTGATTTTTCGCATCTCCTAATTATTATCTGTAACATTCCTAACAGTTATCTTTGTTAGAAATATATGTTTCCGCAAATTCTGTGGGTCAGCTGCATGAATCTTGCTATCGCAACTCTTCTATTTTATCGCCCTTCAAAATGTGACATTTATTTCATTCTGTGCAGAACTGAGTGTTAGGTCTGAATGAGCAATTAAACAAATTCAAAATTCAACATTAAAATTAATATCATGTATTTATTATTAAGTGTGCTAGATTTTTAAAGTAGATTTGCAATATAATGCTAATTTAAACAGCATTAAATTTTTGAACATTTCGAAAATGCAGCCAAAAAGTTTACGTCATGTTTATCGTCATATTTTCTAATCTGTTTCGTCACAAGTGCTTACATATTTCTAAAATTTTAGGTCATAATCATCCGGGCCCTGCTTATATGTTTAAATAAGAACAATTAACTTGCAGGCACGTGGCGCCCATATCACATTAGTGTTCAAACACACTGTTTTATTGCACTAAACTCTGTATTTACACATTGATAAATGATGTAATTAAATATGAAAATGGCTCTAATGATTTTGTTTAAAATATTTTTATGACAAATAAAATATATATTTTGAATTTTCTGGCTATAGCCTATGTAGTGCTGTTTCCTCTTGTGACTTTTGCTTAAATGGTAAACCGTAAGAAGTAGACCAAATCTTACTATGCAACAAATATAGATATCGTTAAATCACACAATTTATGTCCAAACTAATTTTTCTGTGCACTGAACCATTTCGGAGATATTCCTTGTTATCTGTGTGAGTTTTGCAATACACTTTTCGCAAATGGAAGGTCCTTATTCATTTTTTATCTGTTTGCTGTGCAAAGAATGCAATTTCAAAACCTTCATAAAGCAATCGGCTTTATGACTATCGCTCAAAGTCTACCTATTCCCGTATTCCCCTTGCATCTACAAGAAAATTAGATCATTTTTGAAAATGTTTATCTCGACTAACATTAAGAAGATAGAGGAATAACAGAGTGCTGCACATCAGATTTTTACGTTTTGGAGTGTGAGTATTCAATGTGGTACCAAAAAAGTTAATGTATTATAATATTTTGGTACAATTTTTATAATGTATCAACAATTTCATATTTTATGAAAATCTTCATACTTATTCGTTCTTTATAAGATTTAATATTTTGTTTTATTTTAAAATAATTTCCATTAACGATGGGTGGACTTCTTGGAAATCCTATTTCGGCAGTTTCCTGTGAAACAGATTTAAAAACCGGAAGCTGTTCACTTTAGCAAACCCGTCTGGAAAAACCCGCACCACCCTTTCCATGCAATTTCCTTCAAGTGACCTCACCTGCGAAATTAAAACACCTTCTGTTCTTGAAGCGTTTTTATTTTCACGAACCGGTTCTTTTAGTGGTATATTATAAGCAAGGACAAAGAAAGCAGTAAATTCTATTTGTTTTTTGTAACTTGAAGCATTTTTCAATGATTAAAATCAATAAAATACTTACAATTTGTTATATTTTTTTATCTAAATTAATTTCAAAATATACAAACCCTATTTTTATACTAATGAAGTAAACCAGCTCAAAACCTTTAAACATTACGGTGTTTTGGCTTCAGAATAATATTTTAAAATATTTTGGTATTTCTTTATCATACTTTGACAGAAAATCCATACCTTGGCAATTTTTTCTACTTCTTTTGTGTGTCCATACTCGTAACTGACAAATATCAAGGAACGCAGGTCTGGGACATTTTTATCCCAAATTACCTTCCCAATATCATTTCAGTTCGTTAATTAGTGACTTGTTTTGTCATATGTAGTAAGGCCGAATCTTAAACACTCTCAAAGATATACCGAGTTGAAATGTCTAAATTTACATTTATTAAAATAATTATGTTTTAAATTTATACCTTAAGAAACGCACCAAATCGCTGTAATGTGTACAAATTTTCATTGTGATATATTCAGTACTTTTAAGATATTGTTTCATTATTTATTTAAAGGTAAACAAAAATGGTCCATATGATGAAAAAAAAAAAATTACATTTTACTAATAGAAATGCTACATGTTTTACGTTAATGAATATTAAAGAAATAATGCGAGAAGAGTTTTAAACGATACTTTATTTTTTAGAAAAATATTATAAAATTATAAGAAACAATATATTTCACTAATTTTAGTCTGTGAACTAGATATTTTAATTAATATTCTTTTAGTAACAACCGATAAATAAAAATAATTCCCATATTTTTATACTTATAGTTCTGAGTGCTTGAAGAAAATTCAATAATAGTTCATGGCGAGCAAGTTTGAATGCATAAAAGTGCATAAAAATAGAAAGCAACAATAGCTGCTTTGAAACTGTCAAGGTCTATCCACCATTGTGCACAAGCAGATTTAAAAACTCGTGCAAAATTACTTCTAATCAACAGTAATAGACAACTAATATGAATATTATATCCACATATGAATAAATCAAAATGGACTTTTTGAAATATTAAACTTTAAAAACAAAATTCGCTATGAAAGCCCTTGATGGAAATGTTGGGGACAGTATTTTCGGCTGTGAACCCATAAGCTGGCAGGTGGCAACCCCAAGGTTTAGAGTCCCCTTCCTTCGAGGGGTGAGTGTCGTACTATTTAGGGGAGAATGCAGGTAAGCAAGTTAAATAGAAGAGGGTGGAGACATCCACAGCTGGAAAAGCATGTCGTTGATTTTTCTTATACAAAAGACTGTCTACTACCCCTAAGTTGGCAACATAATATAGGCACCAGCGTTGCAATATATACATGAAAAGTAGGTTAAAAACCAAAGTTGGTATTTAAGTTTAATGTCTTCAAGGATGCGACACGATGATTTTGAAGAAAACTGCTGCACCCCAAACTATTCTTTACATGGAAAACTTATCAAAAATATTGATTTTCTCGAAAATGGCTCTAACGATGACATGCTTGAGATATTTTTGTGACAAATAAAATGTATATTTTGAATTTTCTGGCTATAGCCTACGTAGTCCTGTTTACTCTGCATGACTTTTCCATAACTGGTAAACCGTAAACCTTACCACACAAAAAATGTAGATCTCCATAAAACATACAATTTATTTCCAAATCTATTTTTTTTGAGTGAACTATTTCAGAGATATTCCTTGTTATTTGTGTGATTTTTGCAATACTTATACTTTTCTCAAATCGAAGGTCGATATTCACTTTTTTGGCCTTGCAAACAGAACGGAATCACAAAGCTTTAAAAGATTTGACTATCGCTCAAAACCTACTGTAATACCACATTCCCCTTGTACCTACAAGGAAATAAGCAATAAGATGTCTACAAATGTTTATCTCAACTATTGCATTCACATGACTTTCTCTACATACTCTTGTGCGAACTATCCCTCCAAAAGCGTATTCTTCTGCCTACTTATTATTAATCGAAACAAACTTTAATTACTCGTTTGCACATTGGTTATCTATAACTATAAAAAATGCATACACTAAAGTAACAGCCAGATTTTTACTTTCTCTACTGGTAAGTATTGTATTTCACTCAAAAATTCGATGTCGAGATTTCACCACAAATATATATGTTTTGAGTCCCCTGAATGCAAAAAAAGCATTTTTAGAAAAAGGTTCATGTATGTGTGTGTATGTGTGTGTGTGTGTGTGTGTGTGTGTGTGTGTGTGTGTGTGTGTGTCAGTCAGTCAGTCTGTGGACAAACAAAAAGTCGGTTAAAAACCAAAGTCGATATTTAAGTTTAACGTCTTTCAAGGATGCGATACGCAGATTTTGAAGAAAACGAAAAGAAATTTCCACGTGCGGCTGGATCTGTTTGTAATTTTGGGATTAAAATGTATTGCAATCTCCTTCCATGCAGCTTCTTTCTGCGACACGGAAACTGCCTCAGTTTTTTTTTTTTTTTTTTTTTTTTGGATTCTATAATATGCTTGTAGCTTTTGATTATAATACCCACTAACACATTTTTCTCCTCGCGAGTAAAATTTGCAGATCTCTCCACTTTCTTAATATCAGCCATTTTCTCATCGTGCTGCGCCCTGTCTAATGCGTCCGAAGCTGAAACAAGTGAGTGCTACTGCCCGGAAGTAGTGGATTTCAGTTGTTTTTCGACGTTGCCAAACGTTGTTTTACTAACCTAAGTTCAAAGTTGACCTGAGACATTATAACATTAGATTCGTTTTATACAATGCGATTTAGACTCTGATCGCAGTTCACGGTTTGACCGTGATTAAATATGATTGGTGGTCAAGGATATTTATACAACCGAGGCTTAGTGTATCAAGTATTAAAATAGTGCTTGTGGTTGTGCTTGTCTCATGCCAAATGATGTGCTCGTGCAGTGGATGCAACACAGAAAAGTGCATCTCGCGTGTTAATGTTAATCAGGTTTAAAGTTAAGTTTTTAGTATCTTGTTTGGCAATGAAAGTTTGTTCCATATTTTTCGCTTCTTCTGTACGTTCAGAGTACTTGAAGTAGAATTTTGGAGTGTAATGTGTGTGAACGTGTAAGAGAAAAATATGCCAGGAAACCGAAGGCAGGGTATGCACATTGCCCACGTGCTTCCGCGAGGACAGTACGTGTTGTAGAGAGTACGTTGCATTTCCTGGAAACTTATCTACTGCTCAAATATGGAATACAAGTGCTTTGTAATAATCCACAAACTGAGAATGTAGAAAAAGATTGTGGAAGTGATTGTTCTGTAACTTTAATATATACTATATTTACCAGTTGGCGAACGCACTGTACAAGGCCACCCATTCGTCGAGAACAGCATTACTCAAATCTTCTCTCGTCTATCGCCCAACACTCCCGACTGGATTGAAACGAAAGTGAATTTAATGGAGGTACAGGAAATGTAATTATGCTTCCCGGTTTTCGATGGAAAAAACCCCGAAAAAACTCATGGGACAGTAAGAGCGTCCCCGGGAATCGAACGCACGACCTCTCGAGTTCGAACCTCAACATTACCACTGAGCCGTCTCCCTTGGTGCACTGAACGGTACTATGGATTTAATTTATGTAATATATGCTCTCATATTAAACGTTGCAAAGGAATAATATATTACGCAGTCATTATTACTTTCTCTACTGGTAAGTAGGGGAAGTATTGCATTCCACCCAAAAATTCGATGTCGAGATTTCACCGGAAATATATGTTTTGAGACCCCCTGAATCCAAAAAAAGAATTTTTAGAAAAAGGTCCGCGTGTGTGTCTGTGTGTCTGTCAGTCTGTCAGTCTGTGGACAGCATAGCTCAAGTTTAAAAACGTTTAAAAACCAAAGTTGGTATTTAAGTTTAATGTCTTTCAAGGGTGCGACACGAAGATTTTAAAGAAAATAGCCCCACCCTAAACTACCCTTTACATGGAAAACTTTTTGAAAATTTTGATTTTCTTAAAAATGGCTCTAACGATTTTGATTAAAATGTCATATGTTTGAGATATTTTTATGACAAATGAAATGTACATCTTAAATTTTTCGGCTATAGCCCCTGTAGTCGTATTTACTCTGGACGACTTTTGCATAACTGGTAAACCGTTAGAGATAGACCAAATTATACTATACAAAAAATGTAGATCTTGCTAAAATACACAATTTATGTCCAAATAAATTTTCTTGTAGGGTGAACCATTTCGGAGATATTCCTTGTTATGTGTGTGAGTTTCGGAAAACAGAATTTTCGTGAAATGGATCATCGTTGTTCATTTTTTATATGTTAAGTGTGCAAAGACAACAGAATCTCATACATTTGACTATCGCACAAAGCCTACTGTATTCCAATATTCCCCTTGCACCTACAAGGAAATAAGCAATAACATAATTTGTACAAATGTTTATTTTAACTAACACGAAGAAGATATAGGAATAAGAGTTTGTATGAATGGTTAGTACAAAAGTAGAGAAAGTCATGTGAGTGCAACACATCAGATTTTTTTTATGTCTATATGAGTTGATTTTAATAGTGCTAACATTGCTGTAAAAGCTAGCCAAGCAATATAATTTTACCAGAGGTAGGTTAGATGCCAACCCTCCCTCAAAACAAATGAACTCGACCCCCCAATGCACGCTCATGTGCAGCAACAATAGCAATAATGCAGTTTTGAACAAGCGCTCGTAGTACAGCCGCAATGATTTCGAAGCAACATCAGAGGAGATGGTTGAAAATTGAATGAGATTGCCTTACCGCACAATAACTACCTGCAAAGGACTTCAAAATGTGACAGACATGCCTCGTCCTGGTCATCCTGCAGTAGGAGAGGAAGATAATAAGCAGGACATGAACGTGTTAGTGCTGGTGGATCAGAACGCCACGATTCATGAATTGCCTAACGATGCTGGTTTGGCTTCTTCGACTTGCTTAAATTGTTGAAGAAGGGTTGTGAATGCAGAGAATCGTCGCAAGATCGGTTCCATGTGATTTGACCGAAAATCATAGTTGAGTTCTCCAGGCAACCATCCATTCCCTTCACAACAGCCAGTGCCAACGGCATCCAACGGGTTCCAAATGATTGGGAACGCATGATGCACATCGAAGGCCTGTAAAACTGAAAACGTTGTATGTATGTTGTGTATCTAAATAAGAAATAGTTGTCACTATTACAAACTCAACCCGTGTACAAGCAATGTGCAAATGGGTAGTGAAAGTTTGTCTTAGCGGGATGACTTCGCTGTAACGTGTGAAGTCCGCATTCGGGGAGTCGTGGGTTAATTTCGTGGCCGACCTACTTGACTCATGGTTTTTTCGGGGTTCCTCCGAGTTTTTGTGCGAATGCTGGGGAGGGTAATTATCTTTCCTCTCCTTCCATTTCACTTCCTTAATCATTTCATTCATCTTTCATTCCGTTGGTTGTTTCAGGGTTGCAAGTGTCAGCGAAGGTGTTAGTTTGGCAGGGATGATATGCACACAGGAACTTTCTCCGTCTTTCTTTGTCTGTAGGATCCGGGTGGGGGTGGTCTATGAGGGCGTTGGACCTCGCCGGGGTCCCCCCTAGAAGGTGCCGGAAGACCTAAACACCTCAAAGTGTCGTCAGTCTTGGTGAACCTTACCGCTAGTCTGGATCCGTCCACCAGGTGTCTCCTCGCACCTCATCCTTCCTCTGGCGGGGCCCCCCTTCAGGGAGTAGGACAATAAGCCAGTAGTACCAAATCCCCGCCGTATCTCCCCAATTTTTATTTTTAATAACAAGTAGACAGAAGAATATGCTTTTGGGAGAATAGTTTGTAGAAGAGTAAGCAGAGAAACTCATGTGAATGCAATAGATCAGACCTTTCGGGGTTCAGGTAGCCCCAAAACATATACTTCCCTCAGAATCAGTGAACCACAAATTTTGAGTAGAATGCAATACTACCTGAAATTATTACCATGGTAAGTAGTTGAAAAAAAAACAAAAAACGAAACGACAACAGACCACTACCTATTTTTATACCCCTGCTTTTAGGCGTAAATTTATTTCTTTGTTTCCCTATCTTTATTCAGATTAAGTTATATGTTTTTCGGTAATTATAAAAATTGATCGCCCGAACAGGGACTTGAACCCTGGGCCCTTAGGTTAAAAGCCTAATGCTCTACCGACTGAGCTATCCGGGCCACACGTCAAGCGTACCCACAGAGTGGTACACATTCCTCTGGGAAAAAGATTTGCATACCATCTAGTAATACTTGGTGCTAAATTTAAGGGAAGTAAGACCTTGTACACAATTTGGTTTTAAAGTGATTCCTGCTTATTATGTTTTAGCTCCTGATGCTCAATAGATTAACATTAAATTATATTAATCTTGGAGGTATACTCAGAGACATGATTATAATTCGTTACCTACCATAATAATATTATACACAATGCAATTCAGCTGCATTATTATTAATGTATATCTAGGTTAGACTTACATTGTTAAGTGACCAATGAAATAACATGGGATTTGAGCTTAGCGAAATGTTTAACCATTTTTCTCTGATTGTCTCGCTATGGCTGTAAAATCTTCATGTCTTGCTAACAAACTTAGGAACACATCTGTGAGTGAATAGAAGATTAATGTTATTTTATCATCACTCAGAGAATATGTTATGTATCTTGTACCACGTACACAAGTTTTATTGATCTATATAAATATGTTGAATCGAAACTAACTTAATTATCCACTCGCATATTGGTTATAGATATATAAACAATTCATAGGCTACAGACATATACATATTTTTAAAAAGTTGGTCGCTGTATATTGGTTTTTAAAGTTCATGCTGTTTGCGTGACTACGAGAATAAACAACTAGCGACTTACTATTTGAAAAAAAAAAGTAAAAAGGACGTATGTGTTTGCAATAAAGACCAATAACAAGTAATGCTTGAAAATATTTGATGTCAAAAAATACGCAGAAACAAGCAAATCTATTTGACATAAATTGTTTACTTTAACTAGATCAAAATTTTTATCTATCGTCCATTACGGTTTTAGTGAAGCAGAACTTATTTACAACGAAGAGGACTTTATACATTATTTGCAGACAATCCAACATACACGTTTTATTTGCTAAGCAAATGATTAGACATTTATGCTACTTTAATGAAAACTGTCAAAACCATTTTTCAGAAAATCAAAACTAACGAAAAATGGTTTATGTAAAAGATAGTTTGGGTTGATACATTTTCTTTGAAGTCTTTGTATGATATCCTTGGCAGATGCTGAACTTAAATACCAAACTTTGTATTTAATCAACTTTCGTTACCTGACATAGATACACACACACATGTTTTTACACATCAAAAGTGAAAATTCTAATGTTACCTATAATCAACTTTTCCTTGAAATTCAAGAGTACCATCGAAAAGATTTACACATACACACCAGTGGTTCTATTATCGATGGAAAAGGTGGATGTGCAGTTGTTTATCCTGAAAAAACAGTTTTACACCAACTACCTAAACAGTCTTCAATTTTCTCGTGCGAGTTATTCGCCATAAAAGAAACTGCAATTCATTTTAAAATCAGAAAATCGCAAATCCTTTTTGATAATGACTGACTGAATGAGTGCAATCCTGGCCATTAAGGATAAACAAACAAGAAACTCCCTGGTCTAGGAAATACAATCCTTATCCAATGTAGCTGTCAATTCAGGTAAACAAATTAACATACCATGGATACTCTCTCATAGACAAATAGATGGCAACGAACGAGCAGATGCAGCAGCTCATAAATCAATTAGTTTTTTCCAGATGAGACAATTAGAAGCATTACATTGTTTCTGCTAAAACTAACATCAGAAGAAATTGGGAGAACCAGTGGTATAGCGACTCAAATACTAAACTGTATGACATAATGACTAAAGACTTCCTCTCAATCAACTGAAATGTCAAGAACAAGTACATAAATAAATTAAATAAATAAATATCTTAAAATCCACGTTCGTTTTATTATCACACGTATAGTCTCTTTGAGAGTACTTTGTGTTTAAAACACTGGATATGTAAGGTGTTTAATGAATTTAAGAAGTAAATAAAACACTCGCCCCCGGGTGGGCTCGAACCACCAACCTTTCGGTTAACAGCCGAACGCGCTAGCCGATTGCGCCACGGAGGCTTGTGAATATCATCTTTGAAGCAACTACTGCTTTACCATGCCTTTAGCGTGTATTTACAAGGTTTACAAAACAGTCGCCCCCGGGTGGGCTCGAACCACCAACCTTTCGGTTAACAGCCGAACGCGCCAGCCGATTGCGCCACGGAGGCTTGTGAATATCATCTTTGAAGCAACTACTAGTTCACCATGCCTTTAGCTTGTATTTACAAGGTTTACAAAACAGTCGCCCCCGCGTGGGCTCGAACCACGAACCTTTCGGTTAACAGCCGAACGCGCTAGCCGATTGCGCCACGGAGGCTTGTGAATATTGTCTTTCAAGCAACTACTAGTTCGCCATGCCTTTAGCTTGTATTTACAAGGTTTACAAAACATTCGCCCCCGGGTGGGCTCGAACCACCAACCTTTCGGTTAACAGCCGAACGCGCTAGCCGATTGCGCCACGGAGGCTTGTGAATATTGTGTTTGAAGCAACTACTAGTTCACCATGCCTTTAGCTTGTATTTACAAGGTTTACAAAACAGTCGCCCACGCGTGGGCTCGAACCACGAACCTTTCGGTTAACAGCCGAACGCGCTAGCCGATTGCGCCACGGAGGCTTGTGAATATTATCTTTGAAGCAACTACTAGTTCACCATGCCTTTAGCTTGTATTTACAAGGTTTACAAAACAGTCGCCCACGCGTGGGCTCGAACCACGAACCTTTCGGTTAACAGCCGAACGCGCTAGCCGATTGCGCCACGGAGGCTTGTGAATATTATCTTTGAAGCAACTACTAGTTCACCATGCCTTTAGCTTGTATTTACAAGGTTTACAAAACAATCGCCCCCGGGTGGGCTCGAACCACCAACCTTTCGGTTAACAGCCGAACGCGCTAGCCGATTGCGCCACGGAGGCTTGTGAATATTGTGTTTGAAGCAACTACTAGTTCACCATGCCTTTAGCTTGTATTTACAAGGTTTACAAAACAGTCGCCCACGCGTGGGCTCGAACCACGAACCTTTCGGTTAACAGCCGAACGCGCTAGCCGATTGCGCCACGGAGGCTTGTGAATATTATCTTTGAAGCAACTACTAGTTCACCATGCCTTTAGCTTGTATTTACAAGGTTTACAAAACAGTCGCCCACGCGTGGGCTCGAACCACGAACCTTTCGGTTAACAGCCGAACGCGCTAGCCGATTGCGCCACGGAGGCTTGTGAATATTATCTTTGAAGCAACTACTAGTTCACCATGCCTTTAGCTTGTATTTACAAGGTTTACAAAACAATCGCCCCCGGGTGGGCTCGAACCACCAACCTTTCGGTTAACAGCCGAACGCGCTAGCCGATTGCGCCACGGAGGCTTGTGAATATTATCTTTCAAGCAACTACTAGTTCACCATGCCTTTAGCTTGTATTTACAAGGTTTACAAAACATTCGCCCCCGGGTGGGCTCGAACCACCAACCTTTCGGTTAACAGCCGAACGCGCTAGCCGATTGCGCCACGGAGGCTTGTGAATATTATCTTTCAAGCAACTACTAGTTCACCATGTCTTTAGCTTGTATTTACAAGGTTTACAAAACAGTCGCCCCCGGGTGGGCTCGAACCACCAACCTTTCGGTTAACAGCCGAACGCGCTAGCCGATTGCGCCACAGAGGCTTTTGAATATTGTCTTTGAAGCAACTACTAGTTCACCATGTCTTTAGCTTGTATTTACAAGGTTTACAAAACACTCGCCTACAGCGCGAAAATCGAAATATTCCCGTATTGCTGAACTGGTACAAGAATTTGGGAGTGAATATTTTACTGAAAATGGTGACAACATTGAACGGAAGTTATGAAAAACCTTTATCTACAACGTTCCTACGTGGACTGCACCTTGCTTCCTCTGTGTTGTGATCGCGTGACAAGCTGACTCCTCCCAATTCCTATAGTCCAATGTATTTTACACACCCACACACACACAGACAGACACAGACGCACACAAATGGGCCACATGAATGTAACACATTAAGGGTCAGAAGTCACCAGTGTATTTAAAAATTGCCATTATTTCAATATGAGAGGTGCCTTTTTGAAATTTTACACAAGTCATCTATAAAATGCAGTGTAAAGATGGTGAATTTTTGCATAAGTTGAGGATGTGAGAGAACTCTAAATGTTGCCTTTATTTCATTTAACACTTTTTCTTGGAGTGAACGCCTTTGTATAGCTGCTTCTGTCAATATTGTAACTTTACCATCCTTCTTTGACGCACAAGTTGTGAATAGTTTTCTGATCGGTTCATAATTGTGAACGCAATGGCCGAAATTGCTTCCTTCTTGCTCTCTGCACTGGTATTATTTTCCCTTATGACTTTTCCATAACAAACCTGTGGAGAATCTATTTCCTTTGCGGTCAGTCTTCCTTTGCCTCGTAAATTTTCTCCATCCACAAAGAGAACACTCCTTTTTCTCCTTGACGAAGTCTTCCACCAAGCCTTTTCCGAATGTACTAAATATATTCCAGTTTTTTAAATGGATAGTCATAAGGATTTGCATCCAAGACATCCAAGACAGCATCCCTAAGGTATTTGTGTAACTTACACGATGTTGACTTTGGAATCTCCAAACAGCTGCTGTGTTCATTTGAGCTGAAAAGTGAGCCTGGTAGTATATGTGCATTAATATTTATTTAATTTTTTATTTATTAAGAGTTGGTGTATCGTGTTAAAATCTAAGGTTAGTGAGGAAAACATCATAGATGTTCAGAAAATAACAAATTCATGAAGTTGAAAATGTTGACCTTACCATTTACATCCCCCCTTAAGAGTCACACTCAAAAGAAGGTTTCCAATACATGTGCTATATTAGACCAGACACATACTCACACATGGACCATATGGATGTAGGAAATGAATCTTCGTGAGCTATGCTTAACAGAAACTTACAGATACCTACATATGCTCTATGACATTCATGTAGTTGAAAGTATTGCATTTTAAAAGCTGTCTCAAGAAGATGTTCACCAATTGACTGTCCAACTTGAAACCTTATGCCTTAATTCAGCCAAGTCAGTCTTTAAATAATTACGGAAATTCCTACTGCTGACGAACAAAGCAACTGGGTTGAGACAGGAGCTCAACGTTATCAGCAGCAGAGTTATAAATAAGTAATGTGCGCTGTCGAAGTATTGGTTTAATGCAGCAAGGTTTATTGGAACGTGCGTTAGAGAGAAGATGATAATAAAAGACATAAGCACATAGGCTCCTCTCTGTCGTGCACGTGTTTCCTGTAACAAGATGTCAGTCTTCTCACCAGGAATACTTCTACGTAGTACCCTAGCAGTAGCAACAGAAAACACAGCGATTAAAATCAGGGGCAGCGCACACAGGAAAACAAACCTCAAGTACTGAATTGTTACTTTAAGTTTAATGTTAGTTATAAACAAAGTATATACTGGCCCAATTACACCAAATATTGTTGCTAAAACCCATATTAGCAGTAGCATCTTACGAATTGCCTTACGGTCCTCGATGAACTCTTGTGTGCTACTCCCAGGTTTAGAGTATGCGGCCAGAAGCTTCACCAAGTTGAGGACCACCAGCGAGTACACATTGGCGATGTGACTTACAATATCCAGGTAAACCATTGCCCACTGTGAGTTGCGACGCGCTTCATAATCCATCCATCTAAGAATGAGTAAACTTAGCGGAATATGGTTTACCAACAGCAATACGTCACTGAGGGCGAGATTCACGACTACTATGTTGGATCCTGTTTGTAGATCCTCGTGTCTGACGTAGATCAACACAATCATTATGTTGTCTGCCATTCCAAATATGAAGAGTGCAGTTCCAAATATAGGAAGAAGTTGGTCCATCCAGATAATAACAGCCGAGAGGTCTCTAAAATCCCTGTCAACCACTTGTACCCACTTTTGAAGTTCAACAATTGAGACGCAAACCTCATTGGTAATATTTTGTTGCTGAGCAACTGTTCCCCTAACAAAGAAAATCAAGTTATCGATTGCAGTTTTAAGCTTATATAGTTCCAACGAGAGTAATTTTGCTTCAATATAGGTTTGATGATCAGGTAACTGCTGTTTCAACTGTTTTATGGAAGTCACGTGATGATGGAGTTGTTGGGAACAGTTAATTGGTGGCCCGTATACTGCGTTACAGCTTCCTATCTTCCAAAGCATGTTGCAGGAGGAACTGGTGATAGAGCAAGTTGCTGGCACAAAACCAACCACCAGACTCCACACAATAAATGTGTACACCTGTAACAAACACAACAATTCTATAGGGATTTAAACTTGTTACAAATATAATCAAAGTGGACCATTTTAATGCCATAAACATTTTGTTAGAAATGAGCAAAAGTAATCCAAAACAGCTTCCATAGTAGAATGCCATATCTCACCAGGTTTCTGTGTTCGGGAATTTAATTTTATATACTCTGCTCCTTATCAATAATGGAAACAGAAAATGTTATACTGCACCCGAATGGCTGATAGCGGGATATAAGTGGAAATATATATTTTGACGTCCTCTCAAACCGAAAGAAATATTTTTAAAAAACCTTGTGTGCTTGAACTTGACACTTTTCCCGTTTGGTGCGTGTCCTTGTCTGTTTGGGTGTGCTTGTACACTTCAAACCACAACTCATGTACAAGAATATATAGCTAATTTATATTCATTTAGAATGAACAGTAAATAGCTTTGTTTTCTGCTAGGCGCACTTCTTCCAATCCTGGAGATCCGGATTCGAATCCCTGAACCAATGAGGGCATTTTCTCCCACTTGGAGATCTGATTCGGAGTGCACTTAGCCTCGTGAGGTCCCTGGGGTGTCCATTAAGGAACTATTTGAGAGAAAAGTGGCGGCTTCAGGTTGCGAAGACCGTATATACTGGCTGAGGGGGACTCCGGGTGTTCACCAGTCCCATCACCCTCCAGTAGCTACTGTATATATATACCAGGTGGTACATCTGTTCCTTATTATTTTTGGAGATAGGCAACATTTCATACTCTGAAAGCAACAAGCATACTCTAAAATTACCGTGCTTGTCGACCATTTGGTAGCCATACAAATGTAGCCTGCTCTTCACGGGAAAATGGACCTTAGATCTTAGGACAATTCCATTCCAAAAGCATGCGCTGCTAAGAGTATAAAGGATGCTCAACAATATTAATGCGAACGCTGACCATTAAAGTACAGATACGCAAAAGAATGTCCTCTCTGGTTTCCCGAAATGTTAATAGTTTGAAGAAAACTCCTTTCCTTAGGAAACATATTAATGAACTCGACCAAAAGTCTGCAATGTAACACCATTTGCTGTTATTCTGTTGAGAGAAATCTTGCAGCCAAAGTTGCTGTTTTAAAACACAACCAAGCCCTAGGAATATACTTAACCTTGTTTAGCACTGAAAATCAAAATATATTCTTTGAACCGGAAGTGATGCTATGGTACGAGCAAGAACTCAAAACATCAAAACTTACATAGAAATGACTTAAAACAACGTCATGTGTAAAAATCTTGATAATATTGTGACATTGGGTTGTTCAACAATATACGGACAAGAGGAGGAGAGTTGACCTTGGGTGCGGCGAGCGGCTGTGTGTGTGCGTGACCGTAATAATGACGGCGAGGCGCGGAGGAGGTCCGGGGCTACAGGACAACTAGCGACTGTGTGATCGAACAGCGATAACACAAGAAACTTCTCGTTACTTCTTTGCTGAGCCATGCACACGTGCGCATGAAAAGAACTCGAAGGAGGTTAGGGCACGCTGGCCCCAGTATAAATAGGACAGAGAGTGAGCAGTTCAGTTAGTTGGTACCAGGTTTTAGAGTTGAGTGTTCGAGTTGAGTGAATGATAGACGTTTAAGTCGTCATGTACAGTTAGTTTTAGTTACGAGAGTGAATCGGCCAGCCTGTCAGCAAGTATGCATGTGTCATCAAGTAGTTGTATCGTAATAATAGTAAAAATATAAGAGAGAATGAAACTGCAGAAAAACATTTAATGACTGAGAAAGACTTCGGAAAAACAACTGTGAAGTGTAATAGTAGAAAAGTTTATAAACTGTGTTAGCAACGAGAAGCAAATCATGCATTTGTAGTAAAATTTAGAGAAAAATAAAGGGTTAGAAAAGTAAATTGCTCATTCCTTGCTTTCCCAGGGGAAAAACAAATAGCGACATACTACTTAAAAAATCTGATGTGTTGCACTCACATGACTTTCTCTGTTCTTGCAGTAACCATTCTGGCAAACTCTTATTGCTATATCTTCTTTGTGTTAGTTGAGATAAACATTTGTACAAATTATTGTATTGCTTATTTCCTTGTAGGTGCAAGGGGAATATTAGAATACAGTACGCTTTGAGCGATAGTCAAATATTTTAAAGCTTTGAGATCCCGTTCTCTTTGCACGCTTAACATATAAAAAATGAACAACGATGTTCCATTTCGAGTAAAGTTTTGTTTTCCGAATCTGACACAAATAATAAGGAATATCGCCGAAATGGTTCACTCTACAAAACAATTTATCTGGACATAAATTGTGTGTTTTAGCGAGACCTACGTTTTTTGTACAGTAAGATTTTGTCTATCTCTTAGGGTTTACGAGTTATTTAAAAAGTCATCCAGAGTAAACAGGACTACATAGGCTATAGGCAGAAAATTGAAAATATAAATTTCATTTGTCATACAAATGTCTTAAACATGACATTTTAATCCATATCGTTTGAGCCATTTTCAGGAAAATCAAAATTTTCGAAAAGTTTTCTAAGTAAAGGGTAATTTAGGATGGGGCTATATACAAATCTTCGTGTCGCATCCTTGAAAGACATTAAATGTAAATACCAACTTTGGTTTTTAACCGACTTTTCTATTTTGAGTTATGCTGTCCACAGACACACACACGGATCTTGTTCTAAAAATGCTTTTTTTGGATTTAGAGGGTCTCAAAACATATATTTCCGGTGAAATCTCGACATCGAGTTTTTGGGTGGAATACAATACTACCCCTACTTACCAGTAGAGAAAGTAAAAATGTAGGTAAGTGTCTGAAAATGCAAGCCAATAACAACGAATTTTTCCCAACTTGTTAAGGCCATAAATAGAATTTTTGATACACACTGTGTGTTTTAATGAGATTTACATATTTTCATTAGTGAGTTTCTTGTTTATCCTTTAAGGTTTACAGACTGTGTAAAACAGATTAGATTCACAGGCTATTTCCAGAACATTCAACACTCTATGTATCACGGAAATATCTTAAACATCTGGAATTTCGATCAAAATCGTTAGAGGCAATTTGAGAATATCAAAGCCATGGAAAAATTGTCCATTTAAAACATGGCTTAGGATGTGACGATGTTCCTAAAAGTTTCATGTCTCTTCCTTGGAAGATGTTAAACTTCAATATAACGTTTGGTATTTTAATTACATTTCATTTTTAGGTTCTACTGCTCACAAACACACGCAGATTCACATACACAGACACACATAGTCATACAGATACACATATACTATCAGCCCAGGATAAACACACATTAACACATACATTTCCACACATACAAGGCACACACAGATATTGTGTGTGTTTAAATAAACGCAAAAACTCATTGTTTTAAACCTAGCTATTGTGTGGAGGAACAGTTACTTTCCAGCTATCTGTCCTTCCTATACGCCCCACAACGAAATGTGCAATGAGACCTTTTCTGCAAACGTCTGTCTCACGGAATAAAAACACAGAAGACCCTATGATTAGGAATAGTTTGTATGAGATTGGTACAAAGGCATGTGAATGAAACGCATCAGAGATTTTTAATCATTTTGGCAGCCGAGTTCTATAATATAAATCATAACAGATATTATTCACATTTTCTTAATGTTACTGGCACGGTATGAGTAGTTCCTCTAAAAGTCATTTTCAAAGCAAACAAAACTGGAATATGTTGAGTTATAGACTAATCGAAGAATATTGTTTTCAAATGGAACGTTTTAATTTTGGGAGTCAAACAAAACTTTTCGCAAGTACGCTTTTGTGCAGCTTATCTGGTTCATGTCTCCGGCATTATTATGAGTGTAACACTATAAGGCATGTAGTTTATAATTACAAAATATTACAGTAACGCAACAATTAGTTCTAATAATCTTCAGAGCACGTTCTAACCTCACTGTTAAGCAGTAAACCATGACACTCATATACTTATATTGCTATACCAGGTGACCCACTACAGCCGGCCCCGCCGTAAGTAGATAACCCTTCGTGCGTTAAAACATTTGCAGAACTCCACGGCGCAAGAGAGGCCAGTGGCGTGTTCTACCTCTCAGCGAGACGTGCGGTGAGAGGCAGTTGAACTAGCGTGTGTAGTCCGTGATAATAGACAATAACAGTACAAACAACCAAAAGGTCTCGCCTTACTTACAGGATCTTCATTTTCCAGGGAATAAACTCACTCCTGTGTACGGTGCTATTGTCCAACATTTGAATTGCAGATTGTAAAGTGCAAGTATGAGGGCATGTAATGTTTCTTGGCATTTCTTCGTTTCTTATGAATGATATTGTTGTATTTTGCTAGTGTTAGTATCACATTGTTATTACATTTATTTTACTCCTGTTAGTTTATTACCGTTAATTATTATAAATTTTTGGTTTATTATTGTTTTTCTTATTATCATTATTATAATAATTATGTTTGTTATTATTTTATTAGTGTGTTTATTATTATGTATGTTTATCATCATTTTTGTTTTTAATTACTATTATTATTATTATTATTATTATTATTATTATTATTATTATTATTATTATTATTATTATTATTATTATTATTATTATTATTATTATTATTATTATTATTATTACAAAATATTTCACAATACCATTATTATTTAATATTTTCCTCATTCGAATGGTCTCCTTTGAAAATATTTTATATTTGAACTGTATTTACTTAAATAATCTAGTTGGCTATTATTAGGTTCTATCTAAAACTACGTCTTACTAGGTCCTAACCAAAAATTAGGTAAACTTAGGTTCTATAAAATTGAAGTGTATCACTGATTGGTTGGTAGGTAGAACATTTAAATGAACTGAAATTTAGAGACTAAGTAATCAGGAATAAAATTAATCAGAAACTAAGATTCCAGGGCTTTGTCACCATCTTTGTCGCCGTTTTCCACCCCATTATCTTCAATTATAATTCTTTCAAATCTTTTTTCCACTTTCTGTTCTCTTGTCGAGGCGTGCGTGACTTTTTTCCCCTAAGAGCCCCAAATGATGCTCTTTACTCATGTTTTTATTCTTATTGCACAGATTTGCCAACAGAACTGTGTGAGACGCTTGGGGCTGCAGTAATTCTTTCTTGCAATTTTTGAAATTATTTTTAAAGTTTGTTTATGTTTTATTTGAAAAACTCCGTAGAGTAGTTATATTTGTGCTTGGCCTCTTTCTTCAAGCATTTACAATCGTTAGCAACCATCTTACGATTCTGACTATGAATGGTTTTCCTTTTAACTTAGAAATTACATGAGGGATTATCATAAAGTTAACTCAACATATGCACACTAACATCCGTATAATACTCTACAGTGAACTCTACTGAGGAGCAGACGATTCACCTGCGTATCACTTCAAGTAACACGACGCAAGTTCGCTGATTATAGGTTAACTGGTTTCTGGATCAAGTAACTGTTCTATAAAAGAACGGTTTTTTTAGAATGAGTGCAGATACATACGTAGCCCCTGATAAGAAGCTTTAAATCGCGTTGAGTGAAACAAAAGAGCGGAATTAAGCAAAGCTTCGATAATGTAGTTTGCATACAAAAGGTTAACTACAGATGCACTTGAGAGTGCTTTATATTTTATCTTCAGATATTGTCGCTTTACTGTTTAGATTTTGTCTGTAAAGCGTAGAGTGAATAATAATAATAATAATAATAATAATAATAATAATAATAATAATAATAATAATAATAATAATAATAATAATAATAATAATAATAATAATAATAATAATAATAATAATAATAATAATAATAATAATAATAATAATAATAATAATAATAATAATAATAATAATAATAATAATAATAATAATAATAATAATAATAAACAGCAATTGTAACAAAATACAACAATAAGATTCACAAGAAACGAAGAAAGTCAATGAAACATTACGTGCTTGCATTTTACAATCTGCAATGCATGTTAGATGTTTCTTTAGCATTTGTTTCAAAACCTTCACTGATGGTACCATTTTGAAGTAGAGAATGATTTCATTTATAGAAAAATGTTCCCTCCACCTGGCATTTACACAGGAACAGAGTTGAGGAGCGTGTAAGCTGACCTCTACACCACAGAAACATGTACAGTGTGTTCTTTTGTTGGTGTAACATAGTTTTGCTAAATCAGTAATATTTTAAGGAAATGTACTTACCTCAGGGAACATACTAATGAGTCTTACGGAATGACTGCAATGAAATCTCCCTTACTACTGTTCTCCATAAGGAAATTCCCAGAATTTAAAACACACCCAATACTCGGGATATTCTGATACTTAGTGGATATGGAAAACCCACAAAATCCTCTTTGAACCGGAAGTGGTGCTATGTGACATTATCGTTGACAAGAACTGCAATAACAAAGTTTGCAGCGGAAGTTCTTTAACAGAACATCGTGCGTGGAGAATAAATTAAAATATGCGCATGTTATGGTTGTATGTGGCTGTGTTGCTTTATGGAAATGAATTGCATTAACATTTAAAGTACATTTATTTATGTTATTATACACACCTGAAGCAATATAATCCATCAACATCACAAAGTATATAAAGACTAATAACTTCACTTTAATAAAATTGAATTGTATTCAATACACAACCAAGGCACGTTTCAGCACCTGATCTGTGCCATTTTCAATTTAAACCTTGGCCACCCACGCTACGAGCCATTACATGCTAGTGCTGACGTCACGTTTACGTCACTCGCACTGACACCATGTGATGACGTCATTACCCACCACTGATCTCAAAACGAATTTAGTAACAGAATCAAAGGAGGGTATTTCAAAATTCATAACATGGTCCCTATTTTTCAAAATGAGTATCTTTTCCCAAACCCTCAATTCAATGGGTCCATTTAATTGCTTTAATAATTTAACCTCTGGTTTTATTTCATGATTAAATGATCAAAAATGATCTGCCAAAGCTGATTTCTCTGTTTATATTATTTGACGTTTCTAAAATGTTTTTTTTTCTGGGTTCCAGATGACGGTTTGTTTTACCGGTGTAGACCTTATCGCAATCCAAGCAGTGAACTTGATAAATGCCAGACTTCCTGCAATTTGGAATTTTGTCCTTTTTAGAAAAATTAAGGAAATTTTTTGTTATATTTATTTTGAGGAGGCAAAATTGTGCCTCGTTCTTTAAAAAAAATTTAAATTTTTTAGTAGCCCAAGGGTGGTAAGTAATTTTTTTTTAATTTGCAGTCATCTTTTATTTTTTTGAGAGTGGAAGTTTCATTTACGCCTTTTGGTATTTTAATTTCTCTATAATTTTATGCATAAGTTCTGTACTAAAACCATTAATTAATGCCGTGTTGGTAATGTGTTCATATTTTCTGCTAAATTATTCCTTATTAAGGGGTATATTTATCAATTTATAAATTAAACTGTTGAAAGTAGCGAATAGCGAAGATATGCCGTTAGGGCATATGGTCAGCTGAGACTGACAACTAGCAGGTATGAAAAATACAGCTGTAGGAGTTACAGCAACGTGAGTATTTGGGAGCGCGTTTTCTCATAGTTTAGTTCCATTCCTCCCCGACTGGAGCGCTTTTTGTTGCCAAAGATTAACATGGAGCTTTCACCCCTTACAGTTATATGTTCTGTGTGTAAACATTTGAATAACAATAGAAACACATACCAAATATCATGGAAATAAACATGTCTTCAGTTTGGCAAGAAAATGATAATGACTGGAAATGTTTAAAAATTTTCGTTGTTTCTTAGCTTCCAAATGCAACAAATTCAACACAATTGCAAGATATCGGAGGCTAATGATGATGTAACATTGATATTCTGTTCCGGGATGCAAGAGCAAGGTAAGATCACAATGATATTAGCACAACTATACATACGTACATATGTATACATTGGAATCCAGTGACGGACACAAACAGGCACTTTCTTGTTATACCTTGAATTTTCTGAGTATGTCCTCAGAAGACCTGTTAATTCTGATTGATTTTTGCATAAATAGTGAAGAATAAAAGACAGACATTTTTTAAAGTTTTTACTTATGGACGCCCTGTAGCTGCTGTGATTCTTAGTGTGCACCTATAAAATCCAACGTGAATAACGAGATTATTTAGATACAATATTTCGTAGTTCTGAAAGGGAATACTTTATATTTTACAAAATTTTAGCACAAGAAAAAGTTCTGCAATAAATAAGAGATATGAACACAGACTTTCATACCCCATGGGAGAACGTAATTGCAATAAAACCTAGTACAATTGAATCGGTCATTTGGAAAAGGGCACATATCCTGAAAAAGCAAATTTTACAGGAGAAACAAAAAACTGAATTGATAGAAAATGAATGAACCTATCAAAACTGAATTGTGATATTACCCGTAGTAAACAAAGGACCTTTTGTTCACATAATTTAAATTTTCAGAGTCTATGAAGGACAGAAAATAAATGTGGCATGGTGTTGTGTCCTTTTCAAAAGGAACTGATGACTCTTATACATTATACAAATATTACCATCCCAGCACTTCTATAAATGTTTGTAAACTGTATTTTCACCTTAAAACTTCTCATTTTGAATAAACCAATGACATTTTGAAAGAAACAGATTAATTGGATGCCCCAATACATAGAACTAATTCGTTTTGAAAAGAAAACCAGAAGGAGTTTTCATTAAAGGTTTTATGTTACCATTATAAAAATACTCATTTTCTCAAACGTAATATATAATAATGGATCTGTTATAATCAATGACACGTCTGTGTAATTAAATGAACAGAAACTTCAAATAACTTCTCTTTAAGATAATCAGAATACTTCTTCTCGCTGTGCTTCCTTCTTAGTAGTTGGCCAATTGTTCACAATGCTATGATAAAATCAACACGAAAAGTTGATATGACTCCCATTCAATACATGGAACAAAAGAAATTTTACACATGCACTAGACCCAGGAGAGCTTTCTTTCCAAAATTCAAGACATCTAGAAGAATACCTTCCTAATTTAAAGGAAAACTTTATATAGTTTTATAAAGTCAGTCCGACACAAACATCACATATTATTTACACCTGACAGAAGAAGTTAAGAAAAGTGATACTCCAACTAGTGTTCTAAAATTGTTGGCATTAGAGACAATTCATACTAGATTTGCGGAACATGAATGGCTCCATATTTATACTGATTGATCATTGATATCAAACCGAGATGGAGCAGGGGCTGGAGTCACGTGTTACCTCTTTTCCTATTACAGATCTTTAAGTAATGGTGCTACAAACTTCGATGTAGAAATTGAAGCATTTCAAATGGCTCTACAAAATCTTTTGTACAGAATTTCACATTTTCATCAAGCAGTTATTCTCTCAGATTCTAGGGTGGCAACTATAGCAATTACTTCCAAATTGTCACCAAAGGACCAAATAATTATAGAATGTTGGAAAATCCTTACCTACCTAACAGCACTTCAAAAACACCTAGTCTTCCAATGGATACCATCTCACTGTGGACTGAGTGGTAATGACAAAGCTGATTTTCTTCCAAAAAGGGCACCAGAAGTGTACAGAAATCTATAGTTATCTACCATTTAATGCAGCTAAAAATTAAAATAAATTATTGCAAAACATTACTATGAAAAACCAAAAAATAAAAGATGGGAACTACCAAACATTCAAACAGTAATTCCTGAGTATCCTCGAAAAACTGCAGTTGCAACTTTCAGGTTGATTGGGATATGATTGTCAGGCAAAACATTTGAACAGAATTGGGATATATTCTTCACCACTCTGTCCTCTATGTGATCTGCAAGAGGAAATGGATCGAGACCACCTTCAAATATGCCCGGCCACTTCTAGCACCCCATGCATCAGTGAAAAATATTGGAGAGCAAGAGGACTAATGACTTCATTGTCAGAAATCCAGCATTAGCTAACAACAATATTCCGAAATTTGAGAATATATTTTATCCTTTGTAGCGATGTTCTTTCCAAAATAAGTAGTTGATAATGAAGATTTTTATAATGCATAGGCCACCACTTCTTATAATCTACGATGTGTGAGGTGCTGATACGATTCACAGAAAAATTATTGGTGTCTGAAGACAATTCAATGAGACTAATATATTGTTCTGCGGTGTAAATTGTCTTACTTCCTTAGCTTACATTTCACAAGGGCAAAATTCCTATCGCAATCATTAAATGAATGTCCTCTAATAGGGAAGTAATTATGCATTTTTAAAATCGCCCACTCGATGCCAAAGTTAACTAATAGCGTACCACGGTATGCCGCGTATGTCTGCACTTGTACTAACCCATTGCAAAAGGACATGCTGTTGTTGTTGTTGTTGTTGTTGTAGTGTTTAACGCCCGCTTTTACTACTACGGCACCGCAGGCGGTGACACTGATGATACATGGAATGAAGATGGAGCACCGGTGGAATGAGATGGCGGGGGAAACCGGAGCACCCGGAGAAAACCCGCCCTGACGCCGCTTCGTCCACCACGAATACCACATGCGGGTCCCTGGGATCGAACCCGGGCCGCCTAGGTGGTAGGCGAGCGCGGACATGCTGTTGGGACATGTGATCTCGAAAGATATGAACAAAGTCTCGCTTCCCGAGCTTGGTTCGGTAACTAAACATCTGTTCAATGTCTTTTTCATGCGGATCAATGCCTCGACAATTGAATTGCTCAATCGTAAGAAAAATTACTTTTGGAAAAAAAGTGGAGATGCGCCCTTTTCCACATGACCGATTCAATTCAACATGCAGTTTGTTCATCAGCTCGTGAAACCTGGAAGGAATGCAGCGAGCCAGTATGTGAGTAAACAAATCCAGATAAGCAGATATCTCAAACAAAGTTTTGTTTCTAATCGCGTTTACAATAATGTTGCCAACCTTGGAAAGTGCATTCACGCTAGATTAAAGCAAAGAGCACAATTTAAATGTTATTTTCAGTTCAGGCAGTATAGTAGGCTTATAAAACATAAACAATGTTTTCAGCTACTCCGTCTTTTTCCCACTGATCATTTTCTGCCTTTTCTACATTACTTTACTGGTAAGTAGAAGACAAGGATGCGACACGAAGATTTTGAAGAAAATAGCCCCACCCTAAACTACCCTTTACATGGAAAATTTTGATTTTCTTGAAAATGTCTCTAACGATTTTGATTAAAATACCACATGTTTGAGACATTTTTAAGACAAATGAAATGTATATTTTGAATTTTCTAGCTATAGCCTATGGAGTGCTATTTAGTCTGGGTGACTTTTGAATAACTCGTAAACCGTAAGAGATAGACAAAATCTTACTCTACAAAACATGTAGATCTCTCTAAAACACACAATTTATGTCAGAATAAATTTTTTTGTATAGTGAACCATTTCGGAGATATTCCTTGTTATGTGTGTCAGTTTCGGAAAACAAACTTTGGTGAAATGGAACATCGTTGTTCATTTTTTTTATATCTTAAGCGTGCAAAGAGCACGGGATCTCAAACCTTTAAAAGATTGGGCTATAGCCTACTGTATTCCCATATTCCCCTTGTACCTACAAGGAAGTAAGCAATAATATAATTTGCACAAATATTTTTCTCAATTAACACGAAGAAGATATAGGAATAAGAGTTTGCAAGAATGGTTAGTACAAGAGTAGAGAAAGTCATGTGAGTGCAACACATATTTTTTCAAAACGTGCCAGTCTGTTTCGGTCTTAAGTTATATATCCTCGAGCGTTACATTTTGCAATTTCTGTAAGAATAAGTCGCCTGTTATATACAGCGGCGGATCCAAGGGGAGATAGGGAGGCTGTATCCCCCACCCCCTAAAGTTTGGGAACTATTAAGGACGTAACCAAAGAAAAAAGAATTCACATTAATTCACAAATATATTCAAAGAATCGGATTGTTTTGTACGTTAATAATAATATATGTACCTCCAATGAAATGTGTAAATATAATGTCCTGCCATCGTAATTCAGAGCAGAGATTTACAGCGGTTAGCGATAAAATATGCTTCCCATAATCTCATTCCAAATCGTATGAACATCTACGGCATTACCGCTGTTTCCGAGTAAGGGTCGGCTCGGTTTTTTCGAATTTTCTTGTTCAGGAGGAGGGAGTACCTCAGGGTTCGGTACTAAGTGTCACACTTTTTGCTACAGCAATCAACTCCATCTGGAAGTGTGTTGCACCTGGAGTTTCGTCATGTTTATTCGTGGACGAATTCGCGGTTTGTTGTACCTCTCAGCGCACGGCGTTCTTACAACAACGCCTGTAGCAATGTTTAGACAACCTTAGAGAATAGAGCTCAAAAAAGGCTTCCGTTTCTCTTCTGAGAAGTTAATCTGCGTTAATTTCTGGCGCCGTAGGAGACGATTACCACCTTCGCTCCGTTTCAGATTTACTTCCAGATTTACGTCCAGATTTACTTCCCTTCGCAGATGAGGCGGGGTTGAATTGGGAGACGACAAGCAAGTGGTGGAAAGAGTTTTTAAGTTTTTAGCGGAGAGTAACATGAATTTGAGGATTTGAAACTTTAGATACATACTTTTTATACTCTTTTGACATATTTATCACTTTGTTTTAAACTTGGCTTCTGCCATTCTGTTTTGTGCGTTTATGTATATTTATTTCCCTTTTTACTAGTAATTGTATGTTAGAATAAAGTTTATATCTGACTTTTGCCTTGAAATTGTTTTTACTTCATGTTCTGAGTATGTGGAAAAAATTCAAAGAATCAGAATACAACTGTGGAATTTTTAATTTTCACAGATACATTGCCTTAAACCTACAAAACAAACAAGCACCGAGCTCGGCGTGCCCACAGCAATGGGATAGAATCTTCAGCTTCACCGTCGGCGCCTAATGCCAAGGCTTCTGGTATGTGTGTCCAAACTATACTGTTCTCTGTGTACTGTTTACTGTTGTAAATCAGAGATACAAGGGGCGACAATTGTAATCTTCTAGTATATTGTGGAGTAGTCTTTGTTGTACAATGCAACTTGGATAATTCCAAGCTGAAGGGACAACAAAATGAATTTGAAATATCCAATTATTCGAATTACAAAAATTACGTCCAAAATTGACATTTTAGCAATACAAGTACGTCCATACAACAGGATTTGCCGGTTGTCTTTTCTCCTTATTCTTCAGATAAGTTGACAAAGTATTCGGTTGTATCCCATATTCTTTTGCGATTTCAGATTTTTCCTTCAAACCCTTTTCAACTTCACAAGATTCTAGTGACATTGGTGGGAAAATGTAGTTTAATCACCTTCGATGAACTCTACATACCAGGTTGCTTATTTTGTGCAGTTACACCTCTGGCTCCAGGCTCCAGCACTGTTCCGGAGATGGTGACTGGTGGCAGCAGAGCGACCAAGGCCACCGTCACCAGAGTCATCCATCAACAATACCAGCTACATGAACAAGAAACCATTGTCTCGTAGGCAGCGCTTCAGGAATGCTCAGAAGAAACACCTTCAGTTGGAGCAAAAGGAACTGCAGCGTCGACAGCCCACTAAGCCGCCGATAGCACCGTTGACTACATTCCAACACCAGTACAAGGGTCAGTTTGAAATAGGTGCAAAATTAACAGTTGCACCTGAATGTTTCCTTAATTTGGGTAAAAATAATTGGTTAAGGCCTTGTGTAGAGTATCAGGAAAATATTGTTAGGGAATTCTAGTGGACGGACAGCATACGAAAGAACCTGGAAGTAATTAGGATGGGGAAATACTCGAGGAGAGGGGAGAATAATCATAATTAATTATGGAAATTAAAAGAAAGAGATTTGAAGATATAGGCATCTGAAAACTTTTTGGTGGAATAATGGATAAAGGTCTTTGGTCGATTGTATATCAGTGAAGGAAGTAAGGAAAAGGGCGGCATATGTTGTTGTATGGCTAAGAGCTGGCATTTGTAGGCTGATAGGATTAAAAGAGAGGCAGTGTCCCATTTGTGAAGGGAAGGAAAATTTGGAGCATATACTTTTTGAATCCCAAGAAACAGATCTGTGGACAAACAAATTTTGGAGCTGAATTGGAGGAGGGTGGATACGAGAGCAGCAGTAAGGGTGATTTTTAGAAAGGAGGACAGGAGCTCATGTCAGTTTTTAAGTTAAAAATGGAATTGGTCTTTTGAAGGGAAATTAGAATGTGCAACACATTTTTATTAATTAGTAATGCTTTAGATAGCTACAGAAAAGTCTAAAATGTGTAGAAATAATTGTGTGTAAATTCTAACCGGTTTTGAGTTAGAACCAGTATCTGGGATAATGTTTAGAAACTATTATTAGATTTAGTGGGTTAAGACTGTAAGGTGGGTAACAGCCTGGGATGAATGCTCATCGTACTCAAGTACGTAGATATTATTTTAATAGAAATAAATATATCTTATCGTATTTCAATTATACAGGGTGTCTCAAAATTAGAGCAACAAACCTTGGGAGCTAATAGGTAGCATTATTTTAAACATTCTATGTTAAGGAAAGCTTTTTGCTGCGGTGCTTCGTTTAAGCGCTAGACGAGTCAATATCATAGATTACTGCCTCCCAAACAGTTTAAGTATTTACCGCATAATCAATATTGTAAATTAGTATTGCATTTATCTTAGTAAGGCACACAATCTTAATTCAAGAAACAAACACACAGCACATAAACGAAACACAAACATCTCATTGTATAAGAGGTAGAACTGGAACTTAAAAATTCAATGCCACAACTGGGATTTGAACCACAGACCTTCCGCTTGCCGGGCGGACGCTCTAACCTCTTCTAAGCTATTGTGACAAACTGCCAGAATGGCATTAAATTCTCAAACCAACTTTGCCCACACACGGCTTGTGTGTTTAAAAACAACAACAGTAAGTTTGTTGGCATAAATAAATAATAATCTCATTGTATTTTTAAAAAGTTTACTTACCATCCGTGGGCCAATAAAAAATTCACAAACATTTTTAAAGAATATGGAATAAATTTGGTCCCTCAAAATAAATTTAATATACAAAATTTGCTAAATTTTTCTAAACTGGATAAAACTCCAAATTATAACAAATCTGGCATTTATCAATTTAGCTGTTTGGATTGTGATAGGTTTTATATTGGTAAAACTAAACGTCATTTAGAAACCAGAATAAAAGAGCATTTTAGAAATATTAAATATAAGCAAACTGATAAATCAGCAATTAATCCAAAGGTCGAATTATTAAAACAATTAAATCAGGGGAAGATAGGTATCGTTGCTGTGACGTCAGCTCACTCAGCTCATGTGCTTCCAGCGAGAGCCAGTTGAACGTGTGACGTCACAGCGGGCAAGAGGAAACGGCATACGGAACATTGTAATTTTAATGCTGTTTCAATTACGGAATAGTAACAAATTATAAATAATTACATTTCGGCTTTATGCCATATATATAAATTCTATTTTATGTGAACAGTCATGTTGTAACGCCAATAGAACAGAAATTATAACTATTTCGCCTGAGCTACATAGAGGAGAACCATACAGAACAATTAGGTGGACATTTTCCGACATTTGTCGTTTCGCTTTTCTTTAACTAGTTTGTCAATGTTAGGGCGTAATGTACGGCACATTTGTAACCGAAGACTGCATGTAAGATTGTGATCTGACGATATGCTTCGGGATTTTGACTTAGAAAGGTTCATAACAGAAAAGAATTGTTCGCACACATACGTGGAACCAAACATACATAATACCCGTGCAACAAGGGCATACAACCTCAGAAATCTAGTTTGAGGAACATTCTTATAACAATCAGCCAAGTCTTCCTTGTGTTTATATTTGTCCTTCAACAAATCGTCGCACTGTAAATTTATCAATTCAATTTGCTACCTGCTAGAAACATTGTTAACATCCAGTGAATACGGGGTCGCAAAGATCTGAAACGTAGTTGACAATGTTTCTACATCTTGAAGCCTGGTCTCAAACTGGTGTGAAGCACGGGGAACTGAACACAAACACAAAACCACTACACAAAGTCAACAAAAACACAAAATAAAAACAAAATTCGCACTAACGCCGTTAAGATCCCTGAAACAACAAATAAACACCCTCAGACTAGGCTGAAGAGGGTTCTCCCTAAACAGCCCGGGCAAGTTGTAAACATGCCCAAATAACATTTTTCATATTCATTCAGTAGCAATACACCGCTCTCGCCTGACGTCACACGAACGTACAAGCTGGCTCTTCGTTTAAATACGTCACACGGCTCGAAGTTTTCTTCCCCTGAATTAAATGGACCTATAGGTTTAATGGTTTTGGAAAAGCTATTTATTTTAAAAAACAAGAACCGTGCTATGAATTTTGAAATATCTCCATTAGATTGTATTTATAGGTGTTTGTTTTCAGAGATTGGTACAGATAGAGTTTTGAAATGGGCATCAGTAACTATGCTAACTTGTTTGTATAGCTTTGAAAACAAGTTGGAGTCAACTTGAAACATGTCAGCTGTGAAAGTCTTGCAATATATTGTAACAAATGAAGAAAACACCAGTTACTGCTATTCACACTTTATTGCCTTTTTGTCAGTTAGCGTAGTGCTAACGTTACACTTAGATTACTTTTGTACAAGCTCAGAGCAACAGAACAACTGCCGAATCACAAATAAGAACTGTCAGATTGAACTGCTAGTCGGCACGACTCCTCAACGCTTCGCATACGTCTGTTTTTTCCTCCTGGCCGGTGCTTGGCAGCGACTTATATAGGTCCTTAGACAGAGGGAAAGTTCTGGAGGTAGAATATTCGGGAGTGCCTGTGGCGGAACGGTCCAGAAACCGCACCGCCATGCAATAGCTATTGTCTCGTACGCTCCTATTGTTGTCGGCGGCCTGTGGCGGAACGGCCCAGAAACCGCACCGCCATGTAATAGCTATTGTCTCGTACGCTCCTATTGTTGTCGGCGGCCTGTGGCGGAACGGCCCAGAAACCGCACTGCCATGTAATAGCTATTGTCTCGTACGCTCCTATTGTTGTCGGCGGCAGGTCGTTAGGCCAGGCAGGCGACTGGCTGGGTCCCCCCTCCCCAGTGTAGGCAATCAGATGCGGCGGGCGCGGCGACAATATTACTAAGATAAGTGAAGTCTTTAGTTTCTAATTTGTTCTTATTGTTTATTCTGAGATGTGCTCAAGATCAGCTCAAGGCTTTGGTTTGGTCTGAAGAGGCACACTTATGAAGTATTCAAACAATTCTACATTTTATAGGTCGATTCTAGCCTACACCAATCATTCTTTCAATAACCTTTAACTCCAGTAAGATGCCATAAATACATCATAGTTTATATAATCTCGATGAAAGGGCCATTTCGACCTAGCGCTTGAACGTCACCCTAGATATACTAATTAACAGTCAATCGAGACAAAGAATTTAGTCTTTAATTGAATTGAATTGCAACGAAAATTAGAAAGCGGAGTTGTACTACACCTAGTGCCTAATTTTAAAAATAAATTATGTAAAAATCTCTAGTTTTTCACTCGCTGATCAGAAAAAGTACTCGTGAGTGTTCCTTTGTAAGTTGTAATCACCAATCTCTGCGAGAGAAATCTCAGCACAAAATTATTGAAGCTCTTTGCGAATTAAGACCTCATATTAATGGTAAAACCGACCTTTCCCATGGCTCCTCCTTGCAATCCTAGACCTATTCCATCAGTTTACAGTAACGTTCTATATCTGAAGTTTGATGTTTTTACAGGAACGGGATACGCAATCCATCATAACCGGTCTCGAAGCCGAGACTCAGATGATGACCTGCAGGAAATGCCCTCTCTGGTTTACTTTGGGAACAACACACCGGAGGGTTTGACACTCCACCAGAGACAGACCTCAAAGTTGAGGAAGATGATACTGTCGTGCACGAACATGACCCACAAGAGGTAGAGGTGCGACATTGGGAATAGTACACAGATCATCCTGAGGGTAGATATCGCAGTCCGATTCGAGGTAATCCAGGTCCAGAGAGGCAACGGCGAGCATATCCCCGCATGCCACATCCAGGTGCCTTTTTCGACAAAAAACTACGGTCCATACTTGATGCTCTCGATGAGGAACGCCGAAGGAACTCTTAACGAGCTTACCAAGGAGTTCAAGGGTTACTCATATCATGACAGAGGCGTTCTGAACCAGTCAGGATATCAGGAACTGTCGGAACGAAAGGTTCCCGGGACTGGACCGCGAGACAGCCAGGATCCAGCATCATATGGGCAACAGATACCGTCACAGCTATGCCGAGCCCTATCTGCACCAACAACCCCCACGATGCCTTACATAGCACAAGCATTTCTGTGTCTCCAGGAAGAATGGGCAATGCCGCAGTGCCATGCCTGCTGGACTGCATTCACACTAACAGAACACACAACTCTAATATTTATTGTATGTATATGAGCGTGAGAGTTATACAGACTCCAATCTTCAAAGTCCTTCATATTCAACAACGAGAAGTAGAACTGGAACTTAAAAATTTAATGCCACAGCTGGGATTTGAACCACAAACCTGCTTAACAGGCGGGTGCTCTAATCACTAAGCTAGTGTGCCTAAGTTTATTGTGAACACTTCTGGGTTGTTTATTACAAATAAAATTACAACTAAAATATATGTGCAAGACAATGGTAGAGTTCCAAGAGTTTCAAACCGTGTTTATAATGTTTTGCAACCACTACTTTTATTTATTATGTACATTTATTATGTACTAGGAATTTTCCGAACACATCATTCCATAAGTTATCAAAGGATGAATATAAGCACTGCTTTTGGATGTTCTTGTTTGTAGAACGAATTAATGATCTTATTACAGTTTGGATGAAATGTACTCAGTATATTGTTCTTAATTCAAATGAATAATAATAATAATAATAATAATAATAATAATTAATAGTAATAATAATAATAATAATAATAATAATAATAATAATAATAATAATAATAATAATAATAATAATAATAATAATAATAATTAGGGCCAGGATTTTTAGGCTTTTAAAATTAACTTTTTAGTTATTTTTGTATCTTAAAAAAGTTTTTTTTTAGTTCTTTAACCGCCTGAAATAGCTTTTTATTATTATTGTTTATTAATTTTATTATTAATTGTCCTCTTTTTTATAGGAACGTTGCTGATATGTCCTGTAGATCCTTTGTGCTACTCAAAATGCGATTTTTGGCCAGAGGGCACCTCGAAAATACGTAAATAAAATTATAGTTTATACGCTATGTGCATTATAACAGGTGTTTAATCCTTACCTGCATTCCAGCATTCGAGAACAGGTCGTACAGGTTCTCCTGTACGGTATGTTTATCTGCACAGCACCTAGCCGCTTAATGCGACTTTATCTGTGCAGTATAGAAGGTGTTCATGTTTGTTAAAGCTTTTGTGTCTGTGAGCATGGTTTCCTTCGCTTTTGGCAGATTTGGCAAAATATTACTTTGCCATCTGTGGTGAAGTTCGGATCGTTACCTATCCACTGATGAATCAACCACCTTCGAGATGAGCTGACTTTAGGCATGACACTGGCTCCTTAAATTACGTGCCTAATCTAAGGAAAATTGACTTCTAACGATGTAGTGATTGTATGCATTAACAATACACAACAGTCGACTGAACACAACGGATACTGTTTTTAAACTGATTGGTTCGAGTTTATGGTGGGTTCTCCTAATGACCCCTTTCCCCTCGATAACAATCCCCGGATTCCTTGCTTGCAACAATACAGAGCTTGGTCCCACACAGCTAAACACAAGTCAGTTGCTTCTTGCATTGTTTTCATTACTCCTCTAAGCATACATAAGCGAAAAGACGTAGCAAAGATGTAACAGTCAAAGTACATTCATAATTCCATAAACATTTCATTTTCCCATTTTAAAATAAGTTTTTTTTTTTGTTTTTTTTTTCATTTTAAAATAAATAGGAGATTTAGCTTCTTTTAGGTTTTAAAGTCTCATTTAGCCATTTTTAGGTTTTATAAGATTCAAGCATTTGGCTTCGATGATCATGAAACAGATAATAAAATTAAACCACTGCAGTTAACTATCAAGGAATAAAATAGTTAAAAAAACTAAGAATCCGGACCCTAATAATAATAAACAGGAAATAGTAGTAAGATATAGTAGTAGAACAAGATTTCGCAAATATGATAATATATGCCTTCAACATGTAAAATCTCTCCTTGAGATCGAACGGGATTTCGGGCGTACTTAAGATACTGCAGACATACAACTAACCGGACACTCTGATAAAACTAATTGTGAATTACTTGAAATAATATAGCGTGGTGACAATTTGATCTTTTGAAAGACAGACAAAGGTGTGTTTAAGTTCCTTTTGCCAACGCTTTCTGAAAGCTGTCCGTCGGTATCGACCGATTGTGACGTCAAAGTTTCGTGCCACATGTTTGCTCTAAGGTGGATGCGTTCTGTTCATTACATATTTATCTTCACCTTTTTCTCAAAATCTCGAATAAAAGCTGTGTTAAATATAATAGGATGTCTGACCTGTGTCCATGTGTGAATGTGTGAATGTAACACATTATCTGGCTAAACACAACCGAAACTTACTAACAACTGTTTTATATTACATATACTGTCGTAAACATTCCAACGACTATTCCAGATGACTGTTCACCAGTTTAGTTTCGAATTTTGGAAATCTTTTGCTTAAATTTAGCCCAATCTGTCTTTAAATGCTTTCGAAAATTTCTACTGCTGATAAACAGCCCAACTGGATTTAGACAGGAGTTCAACGTCATCAACAGTACGGTTATAAATTGGGAGTCTATATCTAAGTATTGAATAAATATCAAAACGTTCATTGGAACATGCGTTAGAGAGAAGATTATAATAAACAACAGGAGCACAGTAGCACCTCTTCTTCGTGCATGTGTTTCCTGTAACATGATAGTAGTTTTCTCGCCTGGCATAGCTCTTCTAAGGACTTTGGCAGTGCCAATAGAAAACACAGTAAAGGCAATAAGGGGCAGCGCACACAGAAATATAAACCTTATGTATAGTAGTGTTAATTTAAGTACGATGTTAGTCATAAACCATGAATATATTGGCCCAATTACTCCAAATACTGCTGATAAGATCCATATTGCCACTAGCATCTTACGAATCGCTTTGTGGTCCTCGATGAACTCCTGTGTCCTACTCCCGGGTTTAGCATATGCGGCCAGGAACTTCATCAGGTTGAGGAACACCAATGAGTATACATTGGCGGTAGTGCATACAACATCCAGGTAAACTATCACCCACTCCGTGTTTAAATACAATTCGAAACGCATCCATCTAACAATGATTAAATTCAATGGAATATGGTACAAGAGGAGGCATATGTCACTCAGGGCAAGATTGAGGACCGCTATGTTGGATCCTGTTTGCAAATCCTCATGTCTGATGTAGATCAACACAATCATTAAGTTATTCACCATTCCCAATATGAAGAGGACAGTTCCAAGTATTGGAACAAGATAATCCATCCAGAGCAACAGAGCAGAGGTATCTCTCAAATCCCTGTCAACTCGTTGTGCCCACTTTTCAAGTTCAACAATTGAAACGCAAGCGTCTTTGGAAACATTGTGTTCCTCAGCGACTGTTTGTCTTACAAAGGAAATCAGATTATCGATTGCAGTTTTAAGCTCATGTAGTCCCAATGAGTACAATTTTGTGTCGTTGTAGATTTCATGATTGGGTAACTGGTGTGTCAACTGTTTTGTGGAAGCCACGTGATTATACAGTTGTTGGGAACAACTGATAGCTGGTCCATATACTGCCTCACAGCTGCCTATCTTCCAAAACATGTCACAGGAGGAACTGGTGATTGAACAGGCCTCTGGCGGAAAACCAACCACCAGACTCCATACAATACGCGTGTACATCTGTAACAAACAAAGGTTTGTATTGATTTTTTGGACAGTAAAAATAATCACGAAAATGTGATAGTGCTATCTTTTGATTAGTAATTTAAAGCTAATGCAAATTCAAAGTGGACTTTTTTAATGCCACAAACAGTTTTGTTTAATAATTCTACAACATCTTTTGTGATCGAATATAAACTTTTATGTTGTTAGCTAATGCTGGATTTCTGACAATGAAGTCATTAATCCTCTTGCTCTCCAATATTTTTCACAAAATATAAATATAGCAGTAATAGTAACCGCTTTTTAGAGAGCACCATATTTTTATGTTTTGGCGGTCACATCGCTCTCTCACAACCCCCAGAATGTCTGGAGGACCACACCTGTCGTTGGTTTACGGGTCTTACCGACCTGACCAGGAGAATTATCAAAGTAAATTCACCGACCATATCCTCTGATTACCAATCAGAGGACGTATTACATGCCATGACAGGTCAGCATGTTAGGGGTTAAGGTTTTATAGAGAAATGGAGAGGCTGGAAAAATAAAGACTCCCTAGCCCTCGGGAACCCTAATAGCATCGGGGTCGGAAGAGAACAAGAGATGACCAAGGTAAGGTCAGATAGAAAAGCTACAGTGAGGAGCAAAACACCAGTAAATGGAAGTAATGTTCTGCTCAGCTTGGGTACCTTGTGGTCGCTATTCACATATCCCCTAGACGGAGACCCCTGAGTAAATGTATCAACTTTTATTTGAACTTCTATGTTCAGTACCAGGTTGGTAATTGAATTTTATATTCTTTGCTGCTTATCAGTTATAGGTAGAGGAGTGACAGTATTCCACTCAAATATTTGATAGTGGGATATAACATAAAATAATTATTTTGAAGTCCTCCAAATGCGACAAAAACAGGATCGTTCAGAAAGCCTGCAGGTCTTTCTTCGTGTATGTCTGTGCGTAACTCTTTGGCTCATTGTATGTGTTTGTGTACTTGAAATCACAGCTCAAAATTAATTTTAAAGTATATACTGTATATACATTTAGTATTGGCTGAACATTTTTTCCCTTCATTGCCCACAAAATACAATTTATTTGGTAAATACTCGTTTTATGGTCAAAAACCTTATAGGTATATTATGCTCACACGATTTTCTCCACTCACAGTAATTTGTATTCATACACATTCCTGGAGCTGTTCTTGCAAACTAACTCTTCTGTCTGCCTCATATTTGTCGGTATTAACGTTTATACTTACATTTCGTTTTAGATACAAGTTAGATACAGAAAACTTAAGTAATAATCTAATACATAAAATCAGCTTGCTACATACTGCCCTGGAAATTTGATACTCACGAGCTCATCTAAATAATCACAGCACTTGAAGGGAATTGTGTGTTTTAAAGAGATCTGAGTTTTCTGTGGAGGAAGTTTATCTCTATTCGATGGTTTATCAGTTATACGAAAGTATATAAATTCTTTCGGAACAGTGAGGAATTTTTTGACAGCGGAAAATATAATACAATGCTATTTTTCAGTAAATGCCTTATAGTGCTTCACTCATACTCCAGTACATCAAGTTGAATACTTCCTCATAGACTCTATAGCTCTGAGAGGTTCTGGGGATGATGTTCAAAGAACAACATGGGATTGGTGCTTCTGAAGTGACATCATTGACCATACTATACGTCTTACTTGTGCTCTTTAGAAGTAATTTTTATTGGTTAA
The DNA here is from genome assembly GCA_030765045.1 of Tenodera sinensis. Lineage (NCBI taxonomy): Eukaryota > Metazoa > Arthropoda > Insecta > Mantodea > Mantidae > Tenodera > Tenodera sinensis. Next base: position 29,761,814 of record CM060969.1, on the reverse strand, counting down.
TTTCCGAATATGAGTTATATTTTTACTCGATGTAGTTCAGATGCTATCGTTTCTATGTATTGTCCTGTAATTTTTGGCTTGAATTTTAATGCTTCAATCAGCAATTCGCTCAAAAACCACAACTATGTTGAAGTAAAGAATAATGTTATTTAAAGAGGACTTCCCCCATCCATCTGACGGCTACATAGGGATATTTGGCTTTAGGAACGGAAACACTGACCACTACACCTCAGAAACACGTAAATACGTGTTTGTTTGTTGGTGTAACATACTTCTCCTGAATCAGTAACATTTTAAACAGGTGTACTCACCTCAGGGAACATACTAATCAGCTCTACAGAACGACTGCAATAAAGTCTCTGTTACTACTGATCTCTTGTGAGGAAATTTCCAGACTGACTTGCTTTTTCCAAACACCCAATCTTCCGAGTATTCTTATCCTTTATTGATATCGAAAACCCACAATATCCTCTTTGAACCGGCAGTGATGCTATGTGATATTGTCTTCAACAAGTTCAAGGAGAACATCACATAGAGAACTAAAATATTGCATTGTTATGGTTGTAAATGTCTGTGACGTTTTACGAAAATAAGTTAAATTAAGATTTAAAATGCATTTATTTGTCAGAACATTTTTTATATTAATAGGGTTCCCAATACGTATAGTATAATAGAGGAAGTATTGTGTTCCACCCAAAATTTCGTGGTTGAGATTTCACCGGAAATATATGTTTTGAGGACCCCTGAAGTCAAAAAAATTATTTTTAGAAAAAGGTTCGTTTGCGTGTGTCTATGTGTCTGAGAGTCTGTGTTTGTGGACAGCATAACCCAAAACCGAAAAGTCTGTTTAAAACCAAATTTGGTATTTAAGTTTAATGTCTTTCAAGGATGCGACAAGAAGATTCTAAAAAAATTGCTTCACCCTAAACTACCTTTACAAGGAAAATGTTTCGAAAATTTAGATTTTATTGAAAATGACCAAACGGTTTTGATTAAAATTCCATTTGTTTGAGATATTTTAATGACAAATAAATGTGTATCTTGAATTTTCTGGCTATTGTGTTCCCATTTTCTTCTTGTACCTACAATAAGATAAACAATAAGATAATTTCTGCAAATGCTTATCTCAAGTAATATGTACGAAGAAGATAGAAGAATAAGAGTTTGTAAGAATGGTTAGCACAAGAGTAGAGAAAGCCATGTAAGTGCAGCACATCAGGTGTTTTTAATAGTGATAATGTTACCTTTTCTCAAATGGAAGTCGTAATTGGTTATTTTTCTTGCTTTATTTATTTTAGTTTATTTATTTATTTATTTATTTATTTATTTATTTATTTATTTATTTATTTACTTATTTACTTATTTATTTATTTACTCATTTACTCATTTACTCATTCACTCATTCACTCATTCCCTCATTCACTCATTCATTCATGCATTCATTCATTCATTCATTCATTCATTTATTTATTTATTTATTTATTTATTTATTTATTTATTTATTTATTTATTTATTTATTTATTTATTTATTTATTTATTTATTTATTTATTTATTTATTTATTTATTTATTTATTTATTTATTTATTTATTTATTTATTTATTTATTTATTTCTTTATTTCTTTATTTCTTTATTTCTTTATTTCTTTATTTATTTATTTATTTATTTATTTATTTATTTATTTATTTATTTATTTATTTATTTATTTATTTATTTATTTATTTGTTTATTTATTTGTTTATTTGTTTGTTTGTTTGTTTGTTTGTTTGTTTGTTTGTTTGTTTGTTTGTTTGTTTGTTTGTTTGTTTGTTTGTTTGTTTGTTTGTTTGTTTGTTTGTTTGTTTGTTTGTTTGTTTGTTTGTTTGTTTGTTTGTTTGTTTGTTTGTTTGTTTGTTTGTTTGTTTGTTTGTTTGTTTGTTTGTTTGTTTGTTTGTTTGTTTGTTTGTTTGTTTGTTTGTTTGTTTGTTTGTTTGTTTGTTTGTTTGTTTGTTTGTTTGTTTGTTTGTTTGTTTGTTTGTTTGTTTGTTTGTTTGTTTGTTTGTTTGTTTGTTTGTTTGTTTGTTTGTTTGTTTGTTTGTTTGTTTGTTTGTTTGTTTGTTTGTTTATTTATTTATTTATTTATTTATTTATTTATTTATTTATTTATTTATTTATTTATTTATTTATTTATTTATTTATTTATTTATTTATTTATTTATTTATTTATTTATTGTTCTCTTCCCTTGCCTATGCACATAAAAAGAAATTTAAAAGTCATATAGCGACCAGTTCTTAAACGATTTGAGTAGTACTTAAAAATGAAATACATGATAAAATCATTTTACAAACGCTTACTTCGAAAAGTTGATACAAGAGTAAGCATATGCATTTCGTTGCAGAACAGGTAGAGAGATTCATGTGAAATTAATTTAATTATTTCGTTGTTTAACGACGCTGTCAATTGCCAGGATCACATCAGCGTCGCCGGTGTGCCGGAATTTCGTCCCGCAGGAGTTCTTTTACATGCCAGTAAATCTATTGACATGGAGCTGTCGTTTTTAAGCACACTTAAAAACCATCGGCCTGGGCCGGATTTGAACCCGCGACCTTGAGATCAGTAGGCCAGCGTCTAACCAACTGAGCCACCCAGACCGACAGATTCATGTGAAGGTAGCATGTCAGTTTTGTGTTATTTAGCTTATATTCATAAATATCTCAAAACAATTTTTGTAAAAACATGTACGTTTCATACGACCCAGTTAGAATTTTCAGTTGTTAATTGAAATATAGATCTTGAATTTCCTTGAACTGTCCTTGAAGTAATCTACATTCTTATTGAGTTTTATATAAATTTGTACAACCTGGAAACCATCAGGAAGAGCCCCAAGCTTACTTGAAGAAAATTGTTGAGTATATACATATATTTTGGGTCAAAAACGTTTTCTCATAGCATTAGCAGTATAAAAAGTATTTTCATTATTATATGCTTTATGCATTACAAATTCTAGATCAATTTTTTTAATTCAATGAAAGTGTGTGTAGTATCAAACACAAAAAGAACAAATCAATGGTTTCAACATCCCTCATGGTTGTGAGTAACTGCAACATAAGTATTGAAACCATTTCTGACAACATTTATCACTACCAACCTAAGGTAAATAGAAAAATCTGATGTGTTGCAGTCACATGACTTTCTCTGCTCTTGTACTAATCATTCATACAAATTCTTATTCCTATATATTCCTGTGAAAAACATTTGCAGAAATGATCTTATTGCTTATTCCTTTGTAGGTACAAGTGGAATATGTGAATATACTAGACTTCGAGCGATAGCAAAATCTTTTAAAGCTTTGAGATTCCGTTCTCTTTGCACGGCTAAGATATAAAAATATATAATGGTCTTCTATTTGACGAAAGCTTAAGTATTCCAGAACTCACACAAATAACAGAATAATAATAATAATAATAATAATAATAATAATAATAATAATAATAATAATAATAATAATAATAATAATAATAATAATAATAATAATAATAATAATAACAATAATAATAAAATAATAATAATAAAATAATAATAATATCATAGAAATAGATATCAGACATTTCCTAGAAATTTCTTCCAGCCGAAACGTTTTAAAAAAATTTGGATTCATTTTAGCTTTTCAAACAATATTTTAAAAGTTTATTATGTCATCAAATGTTTTTAAAACTGTAAAAACGTATTAAACGTATGTGTGTGTCTTTTATTTTTATTTATTTTATTTTTTTTAAAGTCTGGGAGGATCTATTGGATCTCATTGTTTTATTACAACTGCATAATATCTAAGGAGATATAGACAAGTCTGAAACAGGAAAACTATAGATCATGCTAGCATGCATAATTTATATGAAAGATAATATTTGTGGACAATATTCGAATTAATCTCTGTTGATATTATTTAAAGTCTTGCACACTTCGACAATAACAATTCAAATATTAAGTATTTTTTATTAATCTCTTGTAAGCTCCTTTAATATTTCCCAACTTAAAGGTTATCACGGGCCCAAATGTCTTTTTGTTTTTACCTTTTAGTCTTTATTTTCATTTTTGAACCATTGTGCAATCTTACAATAGGATTAAATGGAAGAAGTACTCAGCACAAAAAGGAACCATTTCAGTGGTATATTACCACAATTAAAGTAACTAAAAATAAATAATAATTACCATGTGAAGGTTATTTAATCCTGGGATATAAAGTACTTACAATAGTAAGTCACCATTGGGGTAATTGTCTCTGATGTGAGACTGCCTTTGTGGTTTACCAGGAGAAATACGAACTGGCTTGAGAATTTAATGCCATTCTGGCAGTTTGTCACAATAGCTCAGTAGTTAGAGCGTCCGCCCGGCAAGTGGAAGGTCTGTGGTTCAAATCCCAGTTGTGGCATTGAATTTTTAAGTTCCAGTTATACCTCTCAAAATTATGGAAACCTAATTGGTAATAAAAGGTGTGTTTAAGCAAATAAATGTAATTTATCTTAGTGCAAGTTATTTAAGTAAAACATCACACACATGCCATAACAAAGGCAAATTTTAATTCTCTATACACTGTGTTGTTTTAAAGAAAATTCAGCTCAAAGTTTGTTATTGTAATTCCTGTCAACGTTCACATAGTATCACTTCCGGTTCAGTGAGGATATTGTAGGCTTTCCATATCCACTAAGGATAAACATATTCCGAATATTGGGTGTGTTTTAAAACAGCAAACCAGTCTGGAAATTTCCTCACAAGAGACCAGTAGCAAGAGAGATTTTATTGCAGTCATGCCGTAGGACTCATTAGTGTATTCCCTAAGGTTAGTACATCTCTAAAATATTATTGATTTAGCAAAACTATATTATAGCAACAAAAGAACACATATATTCATATTTCTGTGGTGTAGTGGTCAGCTTTCTCGTTCCTCAAATCAGAGGTTCCTTTGCAGTTGCCAGAAGGATTGGGAAATTTTCCTTTAAATAAAATCATTCTCTACTTCAAGATAGTGCCCTTTTGAAATGTAATGATTAAAGCATTAAAATCCAAGTCAAAAATCAAAGGACAATAAATAGAAACCATAGCATATAAACTACATTGAGTAAAAATACCAGGTGGCCCACTCCAGCCAGCCCTCGGGTAAGTAGATAACCCTTCGTGCGTTAAAACAGTTGCGGAAATGACAGGGGTATATCCAGTCAGTGGCGTGTGTGAACTTTGTTCTGCTTGTAAGAGAGCGAGCGACAGAAGAAATAACCAGACTTCAACTGGTGTGTAGCACGTGATAATAGAGAGGAATAGTCTTAGAATATTTTCCACTTCACTTCTAGTTATAATCCTTCTAAGACTTTGACCCTCTTAAAATTGCTCATAATGATTTTGATCAAAATCCAGATTTTAAAGATATTTCTATGATAAATGAAATGTTTAAGATGTGGGGATAGCTTCTGAGGTCCTCTTGTTTCTAATTGGATTTATGTAATTAGTAAATGTAAAGCATAAAAAATACCCAATTCAGAAAATGTATAAATCTCAGTAAAACACACAATTGATGTCAAACACACATTTATCAATGTTTGACACATTCGTTCGTGTTTGTTTGGTCTTACTGATGGAGATATTTTTCGAGTCACCATTACCTCGTTAGTTGTGATTGGTTCATATCTTTCTCCCAAATCCGTTACTAAAGTACTATATTCATATAGATGGTGGTGTGTTCTTTTGGCAGAGCAGAGAGAAGACCCAATGTGTTAAAATTATCATCAAGGGACATTAAGGCCTCATTAGACAGCATAATTGTTCATATCTTTCTCTTATATTCCTTTCTAAAATATTATTCTCTTGTATACCCTGATGTATTCTTCTGACTGTTAGTTTTCCAATACTTTGTAGAACGTCGTTGGTAATAACACTCATCTACTGTAGTACGAGTTAGTAGTTGTTGCCTGTTTTTTACAATAGATTAACAATTAAATTGTCTCGGGTTGTGAATAATAAGATCTTTCATATGTGGTTTGCAAGTCTGTTAATAAAGGCAGCGCATTTTTTTAAAGTTTTTCGTCATATCTTGATCAATCTTGTTTTTGAGGTGTCATATCATTTTAGTGACTTCAGTCGTACTTAGGGATGTCATCTGCAGAAAGGTAAAGTTCTCCAATGGCATTTCAGTTATGTCTGAAATTGGCGCTTTCTTCTGTTGTTTATTTATAAGTTTATCAGTTTATTTATTCGTATTAAAATATTTTCCATTTCTTGTGGGAGGATGAAGTGAAGTGTTTATTAATATTCTAAAATTGAACTCTGTGGCGCAACAGTATAATGCTGAGCCAAGGCTTCGAACTCTGCGGACGTCATGATTGGGGTGCAGTACTGGAAGGTGGAATGCGGTTAGCACCCAAGACCCTCCCGGCTGATGAATGCTGTCTTCGCAACCGGGAACAGTAACTCCACTCTCAAGTAGCTCCTCAATTGACCCCCTCCCCCCCAGGTCCTAAAGGCCGAGGGCAGCTGCAGAGCTATCCCCGTGCTAAGGGGACAACTGAAACTATTTATTGGCCATCCTAAATGAATATGCATTTAGCATATATTATTTTATTCGATTTCGTGTTCTGGTTTGAAGTGTACAAACACACTCAGACAATTACCCACACAGGAACGGAGAAAGTCAGACAAATACAAGTACACACGGGATTTCTAAACATTCTTTTTTCTGACTGAGAGAAGTTTTTTCCTCTGATATCCCGTTGTTATATATTTTCTCTGCCCATCGCAGAAGTAGCAGAGACTACAGAATTAAATTCCGAGCTGGTATCCAACATGGCAACGCTGATCAGAGCTTGCATTCGACTACTGAAAGTTCATTCGGGATTATTACTTGATGATTGTTTTGCAAATATGTTTATGGCATTAAAACTGTCCACTTCGATTATATTTGCATCAACTTTTAATTCATACACGATAGTGTCATATTCATTTTGCAGTGATAGTTTCAATCTGTATGTTTATACAGAATGTTAAAGCAGTTTTGTTTGTTGCAGATGTACACATTTATTGTGTGGAGTCTGGTGGTTGGTTTTGTGCCAGCGGCCTACTCAGCCAACAGTTCCTCCTGCAACATTAAATGGAAGATAGGAAGCTGTAAGGGAGTATATGGGCCAGTAATCAACTGTTCACAACAGCTGTATGCTCACGTGGCTTCCATAAAACCGTTGCTACAGCATTTACCTGATCCTCAAACCTATAGTGAAGCAAACTTGCAGTCATTTGAAGTATATAAGCTTAAAATTGCAATCGATGATCTGATTAATTTTGTTAGAGAAACAGTCGCTCAGAAACAAAATGCTTCCAATGAGACTTGCGTCTCAATTGCTGAACTTCATAAGTGGTCGCAAGAATTTGACATCTATTTGAGAGATACCTCGGCTGTTTTTCTTTGGATGGACCAACTTCTTCCAATAATTGGAACTGTACTCTTCACATTTGGAATGGTTGACAATTTAATGATTGTGTTAATCTACACCAGGCACGAAGATTTGCAAACAGGATCCAACATAGCAGTCCTGAATCTTGCCCTGAGTGATGTATTCCTACTGGTAATCCACATTCCGTTGATTTTAATCATTACTAGATGGATTGATTTTGAAACGCATTTTAGCTATATGTGGGTGATAGATTACCTGGATATTGTATGCGTTACCGTCAGTGAGTACTCAGTGGTGTTCCTCAACTTAATGAAGTTCCTGGCCGCATACTCTGAACCCGGGAGTAAAACCCAGGAGTTCATCGAGGACCGTAAAGCAATCCGCAAGATGCTGGTGCTGATTTGGGTTTTGGGTGCAGCCATTGGCGTACTTGCGTCAATATATAGATTGTTCATAACTCGTATTAAACTTAAATTAATACTTCTAAGCTTGAGGTTTGTTTTCCTGTGTGCGCTGCCCCTGATTTTAATCACTGTGTTTTCTGTTGCTACCGCCAGAGTACTACGAAGAAGTATTCCTGGTGAGAAGACTAACATCTTGTTACAGGAAACACGTGCGCGAAAGAGAGGAGCTAATGTGCTTATGTCTTTTATTATCGTCTTCTCTCTGACGCACGTTCCGGTCAACATTATTGTCTTAACACAATATTTTGACAATCCACATTACATATACGTAATTATAATAATGATGTCGCTGAACTCGTGTCTGAACCCAGTTGCTTTGTTCATCAGCAGTAGAAACTTTCGTAAATATTTGAAGACTGATTTGGCTGCATTAAAGAATAAGATTTCAAATTTAACAATCAACTGGTGAACTCTCACAGGAGACAGCTATCAAAATGTAATCCTTGCAAGTATGTGCATTACAGCTCATGTATTAGTAGGTTACTGTTGAGTGTAACTCGTTAAGACCGTGTGTTTGTGTGAGTGATATATCATATGTATTTATATTTTTCTGTTGAGTATAGATCCTGTGGACGTTTGTGTTATATTCACGTGGTCTATGTATGTATAAATTAGCACATGTGTTTGTAAATTGCTGTTAAGGATAACTAGTAAAGACTGATATTTCACGTCATTCATGTAGTCCATGTGTGTATCTGTTTGTGTTGAATAATTTCGCCATCTCCATGCGTCACTCTACGTCACTTTGAAAAGTTGCAGAGTTAACGCCCAGTAGTAAAGCGTACCGTGCCCATGCTTCGCAATGTATTGAGCTTGCCACTGAAGAAGTCACATTCGAATACAACTGAGGAACTTTGAGACACCTTTCGCGCTTCAGCAAATGTATAAAGCGTTCCTTTTCCTACCACTCGACAGTGTTTGCTTTGATATAAATGTAGCCACATAGTAAATTATTGTTTGCGACGTCGTCAGATTAATGTACCCGCTAATCAATGTTCTTGACTAATGTTGCCAGAGTATCCCATATTATAGTTACATATTTTGTATTCATCCGCCCGTCCATCCATCCGTCCATCCATCCATCCATCCATCCCATGCCATCCCATGCCAACCCATCCCACCCCACCTCATCCCATCCTCTTCCATCTCATCTCACCCCACCCCACCCCACCTCATCCCATATCGTCCCATCCCATCCCATTCCATCCCTCCGTCCATCCGTCCATCCGTCCGGCTGTCCAGCCATGTTATACCATATGTGTGTCAGCTGCGTGTGTGCGATCGCGTCGAAAGGAAGATAGGGAAGCAGTTAATGTCAAATGATTGTATCGTTTGAGAGACGGAGAAAGTGGAAAAAAGACAGAAAGTAATGATGAGTTAATCTTGGGAGAGGAAAACAGTTCTGAGTTGCAATATCACCAAGGGCTGAACACTGCATTTAAGTCCGTAGAAGAGAACTGTGTATTTATGTAAATGTTTTGGAGGAAAATAAAGTGAGAAGAAAACTAACTGGATTCGACTTTTGTCATTTTTGTAACACTATTGTTATGATTATGATTCTTACGATGATGACGATGATGATGATGATGATGATTATTATTATTATTATTATTATTATTATTATTATTATTATTATTATTATTATTATTATTATTATTATTATTATGTTATAGTAATTATCTGTGAAATTGTAGACATTGCTTATTTTGGAATAAAATAATAATAATGATAATCATAATCATGATAATGATAGTGATGATGATAATGATGATGATGATAATAATAATAATAATAATAATAATAATAATAATAATAATAATAATAATAATAATAATAATAATAATAATAATAATAATAATAATAATAATAATAATAATAATAATAATAATAATAATAATAATAATAATAATAATAATAATAATAATAATAATAATAATAATAATAATAATAATAATAATAATAATAATAATAATAATAATAATAATAATAATAATAATAATAATAATAATAATAATAATAATAATAATAATAATAATAATAATAATAATAACAACAATAAAAACGTTAAAAGATTAAAAAGCGAATATTAAAACAGTAAACAGTTAAAATGCTAAAAACAAACAGTAAACTAATAAAATGGAAGTAATTGCCTGAAACCGTAAAATGGAAACCCAAGACTAAAACACAAGTTAAACTTATCTCGCAAACTCAATTTTGGCGATGAATCGTAGCACCTTATCTATGGATACCGGGTCGTCGCCCAGAATTGACTGCATATTAAAACCCAGGCCACGGGATTGGCGCTCTCTAGTAAAGCGTGGACAATCAACCAAAACGTACCAGACGGAGAGTTGCACGTCGCACGTGTGGAAAAGGCGCCAGAATAGAAAAAGGCGCTGCAGCATCCGCCTCCTCGTTGTGTGAAACAAAAATATTTGTGTCATTAACATTCTAATAAATATTCGCTGACTTCCATACAAGCATCCCATATTTTAACGATAAATGTTTGAAATAAGTCGTAGTCATTTTTAAATTCCTTTCCAAATTTTCCAACATAAATGGCCAATAACCTTTATATTCCCACGATTAAAAGCAACTATAAAACAATTTATGGAAATCTTATTGGTATAAAAGTGGGATAAAATTACAAATCTATTTCAAATATTAATGTACCTGAAGTATTTACAACCATAACAAGGGTATATTTTAATTCTCTACTCATGATGTTCTTTTAAAGAAATTTGGCCTTAAAGTTTCTTATTAGACTTCTTATCCCCGATAAATCTATATAGCATCACTTCCGGTTAAAGAGGACATTGTGGGTTTTCGATATCCGCTGAGGATAAGAATACTCTGAGAACTGGGTGTGTTTTAAAAGAGCAAGCCAGTCTGGAAATTTCCTCACAAGAGACCAGTAGGAAAAGATATTTTATTGCAGCCAATCCTTAGAGCTCATCAGTAAGTTCCCTGAGGTAAATACAATATGTTTGAAATATTACTGGTTAAGCACGGCTTGCGGTATTGTATAGTTAAACTGTGAAATCATGCTGTAAAGTTGGTGATGCAAATATCATTGTATTCGCACAACAGGAAAGAGAATAGTAACAGTCAACTATCAGCCGCCATTAAATTTTGCGTCTACCATAAACTACATGGTTTACAAATATACATATTTACTTATGTTAGAGATATATGTACAGGTGAGTCAGTATAACACCGAATAAGTTTAAGGCGTAGTTCAGGGGTTATATTTGACTATTTTTACTTTCTCTACTGGTAAGTAGAAGGAAGTATTGTATTCCACCCAAAAATTCGATGTCGAGATTTCACCAGAGTCCAAAAAAAAAAAGCATTTTTTGAAAAAGGTACGTGTCTGTGGACAGCATAACTCAAAAACGAAAAGAGGTTAAAAACCAAAGTTGGTATTTAAGTTTAATGTCTTTCAAGGATGCGACACGAAGATTTTAAAGAAAATAGCCCCACCCTAAACTACCCTTTACGTGGAAAATTTTTCGAAAATTTTGATTTTCTTGAAAATGGCTATAACGATTTTGATTAAAATATCATATGTTAAGGTATTTCTATGACAATTGAAATGCATATTTTGAATTTTCGGGCTATAAGCTATGTAGCCCTGTTTACTCTGGATGACTTTTGAATAACTAGTAAACCGTAAGAGATACACAAAATCTTCCTGTACAAAAAATGTAGATCTTGCTAAAACACACAATTTGTGTCCGAGTAAACTTTTTTGTAGAGTGAACCATTTCAGAGATATTCCTTGTTATTTGTGTCAATTTCGGAAAACAACACTTTCGTGAAATGGAACATCGTTGTTCATTTTTTATATGTTAAGCGTGCAAAGAGAACGGGATCTCAAAGCTTTAAAATATTTGACTATCGCTCAAAGCCTACTGTATTCTAACATTCCCCTTGCACCTACAAGGGAATAACAATAAGATAATTTGCACAAATGTTTATCTCAACTAACGCAAAGAAGATATAGGAATAAGAGTTTGTAAGAATGGTTAGTACAAGAGTAGAGAAAGTCATGTGAGTGCAACACATCAGATTCTTTTATACTGAATGATTGTCCGCAAACGTCTTGTTATTAATCTAGAGGAAATTAAATTATTTTATTCTTTAACGACGCTGTCAATTGCCAGGATCACATCAGCGTCGCCGCTGTGCCGGAATTTTGTCCCGCAGGAGTTCTTTTACATGCCAGTAAATCTACTGACATGGAGCTGTCGTTTTTAAGCACACTTAAAAACCATCGGTCTGGGCCGGGTTTGAACCCGCGGCCTTGGGATCACTAGGCCAGCGTCTAACCAGCTGAGCCACCCAGACCGACATGATCTAGAGGATATTAAAAGTTTTGAAACACCGCATCGAGTGAGATGAAATTCTGCCACGTACATCCTTGTTCTCCCTTTGGCATTGTAATGTCGCTTGTATTTTGTTTTCTATACATTTTCGAATATCGCTTGTATTCTCAAAACTGAAAATTTCCACCTTCCAAACATTGCCCACGCACAGCTTGTGTTTAAAAACACCAGCAGCAATGTTAATGCCCTCTAGCTCGACAAAAAACGTTTTCAGATGTACTTTCGCTAAAATAAAATACTCAAATATAACCTCTGAATCAACCCTTAAAATTATTCGGAGTTATTCCGACTCACAAGTTATATAGTATGCCAAATGACGTTCCTCCCGAAGTATAAATCCCATGTTGTTCCGTGAATTTATTGTGCTTTACCCCAAAGCATTTAACTTGTGTTACATATTCTTGCAGTTCTGTAACATTAAGTTTCGTGTACGTCAAGGTATCAACATAAATAATGTTTAGTTATTACACAATTGGTGATTATTTGGTACGCATGTATGTATATTTATTTCATTATCGCTTTCATTTGTTCGCATAAAGCTACTTGTGTACTTTAGCAGGAAGGCTAAAATTCTTTTATGTTTAGAATAAATATATAAAGCTACTTTTATATTCGTAAGTGCTTAAAATGGCCAAACATTCATTGCACTAGGCTTCTATGATATTACTGCTCAGTTTGTATTGCACATAGCAACAAAATTATACGTCTAACTTGGTTCACTGCAAGACAGTGAAGTTTGAATGTGCACTGAACATTATTATAACTAATTATTACGTTACTTTCAGTTCTCTTTAATATATCATAATTACATTAAACTCATTATGGAATTAAACTCATCATAATGCCGGGGAGATGAAGTAGATAAGGTGCACGAATGCGTATTCTTGAAATAAATATTACGATTTGTGTACAGCGAAGTTAAAATGTTCCATTTGAAAACATTCCTCAGCTAGTCCATAACTCAACATTTTCCACTTCTATTTATTTTGGAGTGAGTGAGCGAGTGGGGGGTGGGTGACTGAGTGAGTGATTGAGTGAGTGAATGAATGAGTGGGGTTAAGGGATCCGTCGACAAGATCATTTGGGCCGAAGATCAAAAGAAAATGGGAAGACTAAGCAACTAAGAATGCACCATATCATAAAAACACGATGGTTAAAACAATTACATATTATTATTATTTATTTATGCCAACAAACATACTGTTGGTGTTTTTAAACACACAAACCGTGCGTGGGCAATATTTGAGAAGTAGTGAAAAATCCAATACCACAGCTGGGATTTGAATTTTTCAGCTCCAATTCTATTTCTCAAACAGTTAAAGTAAGTTATAAAATAAAAGCTAAAAAGAATAAGCTAAATAGAAAATAGTTAAAATGCTAAAAAGCTAAAACATTAGAATCTTGAATAAATCAGAAGCTTTGTTGAAGAGTCAAAAGTGAAAGTTAAAACATTAAAAAATTAAAAAGTGAAAGGGAAACACTAAATAGTTAAAAGTCTAAAAAGGTAAAACAAACGAATTACATCACGCCCTAAAAGTCTAAAGAGCCCCGAAAGATAAAGTCGAAGCGGAACTTGCTTAGCAAGCCCAATATTGGCGACGAACCACAGTGCCGTATCTACAGCGACCACGTCGTCATCTAGAATTGAGTGAACAATAAAACCCAGGCCGAGGGACTGGCGCTCTTGAGTATATCGTGGACACAGTTGTACGCCGTACGTCGGACAGATAGATGTCGCGTCACCACACAAAAGATCTCCATGGGTGGTTCCCCCCCCCTTTTTTTTTTATTTATTTTTTTATTTTTATTTTATTTATTTATTTATTTATTTATTTATTTATTTATTTATTTATTTATTTTTGTTTTTGGAAATAGCTTAAAGTACAGCATGCGAATCTTATTCTCGCACCCTGCCAAAATAGTTATTTATGATACAAGGGTTAAAAGGAACATTAGGTAGGTGTGAATCCGAAACGAGGCTGCAGGCCGAGTTGAGGAACCCTGCGAACAAAATACAATCCTTTTAGCCCGTGCATCATACACTATTTTTAGACAATGCTGAATATTTATAGGTATATTCTATACTACATATATGTAAATATGCATTATTGTTTTACCTTGTTCATGATCATGATAGTCATTGGACTGCGCTGTTCAGTTGTTGCCTTTCTTAGCATCAGTGTTAAAAACAAAACCACAACATTCTACATAAAGAAGGCAGTGGAAAAAATGTGTCTTTTATCTTGCACCAGTCCAGAATCTGTTGTATGTAATGTCGTATTGGTTTCTTGATTTTTTGGATAACAATTCTAATTTCAATCTCTCCGCTCCTTGTAAAACTTCAATAGGTTCAGCACAGTGCATATTCACATTCAAATGACTCGCCATTTTGTATAAGCATTGTATAACATGGCCTACTTGAATGAGGCCATGATCACATTCTGTAAGAAACCAAAAGTTGGCATTATCGGAGTGTTAAAAGCTTTAGAGCACTGAATGGAAGGATTTTGCATTTTTAACACTGTCGTGAACTGCTAAAAGTCCAACTTTTACTATCAACTGTCTAAAAAGATACTTAGAAAACTCTAGGACACAGCCTTAATCCTTCGTTACTCGTGTGAATAACTGTAACGTGTTTAGTCGCATGGGGGAAGGGGTCACCCGTTTCACATACGTTCTTTAAACATAAATTTTCAATATTTTGTTAAAGAAGATGGTTCTGTGGACTATAATCAACCACATTTTGCTCATATATAAAAAGAAAATGAGTTTAAAGCCTGCACTTAAAAAGCCATACACTGATAGGTAATAATAATACATGCATATTTACTGGTAAAATTAAGTACATTTCACTTATTCAGTTTAAAATTGAGCTTAGAAGATGCAGTTTATTTAGATATATACTTGAAGGGACCTAGCACTTCACTGTCTCACAGGTTCGGTTAACTAATAGCTGTTTTATTGTTTCATATAATCCTCCACGGAGGTTGACTGCATCACTGGTTGGTTCGCCTTGGATATTGCACGAATTTTCTGGCGAGGGAGAGCACTGAACCATTCCCTCCAACAGCGAAAGCTGAACACCACGACAGTCCTCCAAGATAAGCTTGGATTCAAAATTCAAAATTAAACGAACCTCCATATTTGGACCCCTACACCAGCAGTGCCCAACGGAAGTTGCACACTGAATAAGCAGCCGCTGAGGAGCAAAATCTTGCTACCTCCTTACAACCCACTACCTCAATTTTCACCCGCCACCCTGCAAAATCCCACATCCTGTCATAAAGTGATTAAGCCCTTAAAAGGGCAGGTACACGCATGACACACCTCGGGCTGTTCTCAGCCTGCCAGATAGCGTCACGTCACGTCACTGAACCATTCTTGCCCCCTTCACGGTGTCATATGCACGATGCACCGATAATAATGCAGACCACATGTTATCTGCAAGACCAAGAACTTGTTCCCTTTACTAGGTTCATGCGTGCTTGATGAAGTGGCGATTAAGTGATTAGCTTTAAACAGTTCACAGGAATTCTATACGATGCAGTGACGTAGCGCGAAATAAATAAAAAAAAGTCTTATGTGTTGTACTCGCACGACTTTCTCTACTTTTGTACTAACCATTCTTACAAACTCTTACTCCTATATCTTTTTCTTGTTAGTTAACATAAACATTTGTACAAATTACCTTATTACTTATTTCCTTGTAGGTGCAAGGGGAATATTAGAATACTGTAGGCTTTGTGCGATAGTCAAATCTTTTAAACCTTTGAGATTCCGTTCTCTTTGGATGCTTAATATATAAAAAATGAACAACGATGTTCCATTTCACGAAAGTTTTAACTGACACAAACAACACGGAATATCTCCGAAATGGTTCACTCTACAAAAAATTACTTGTACATAAAGTGTGTGTTTTAGCAAGATCTACAGTTTTTGTATAGTAAGATTTTGTCTATCTCTTACGATTTACGAGTTATTCAAAAGCCACCCAGAGTAAACAGGACTACATGGGCTATAGCCAGAAAATTCAAAATATACATTTCATTTGTCATACAAGTATCTTAAACATATGACATTTCAATCAAAATCGTTAGAGCCATTTTCAAGAAAATCAAAATTTTCGAAAAATATTCCATGTAAAGGATAGTTTAGGCTGGGAATATTTTCTTCAAAATCTTTGTTTTGCATCCTTGAAACACATTAAACTTAAATACCAACTTTGGTTTCTAACCAATTTTTCAGTTTTGAGTTATGCTGTCCACAGACTGATAGACAGACAGACGCACACAGACCTTCTTCTAAACATGCTTCTTTTTGGATTCAGAGTCTCAAAACATATATTTCCGGTGAAATCTCGACATCGAATTTCTGGATGGAATACAATACTTCCTCTACTTACCAGTAGAGAAAGTAAAAATTAACAACTCCGTACTTTCAAATCTCTACTTCCATCCAAAGTCTCGTTCATGAATACAAGCCTAAGAACTGCCTTACTACTGAAAATGTCAGCGTCATCCGTGGTAATGGCTAGCATCTTTATATATTCCGGGATGAATTTTGTAGAATTTTGTTGGCACATGACACTTATAATGTTTCTCACCGGATAAATTTTCACAAATTTTGTAAAAAAAAAAAAAAAAAAAAAAAAAAAAACATTCAATTGAATAAAAATACAGTGAAATCCAAATGTTCCCCTCTACATGTCGCCGTGAAGGTCTGTGGTGACGAGCATTTATGTTTTGTATCTCAAGATGATGTTGGATTCGAAATCATAGGTTACATTTAAGAGTTTTGCCCTTTGATATATATCACACGTGGAAATATTTACAATAGATATTTGTGTTTTCTGTGCCCATCTACGGTAAGCAGCTGCGAATATAAAATGAAAAATCTCACGACAGGTGACTCTCGACTACAAAGCATTGCATTGGAATCACTGTTGTGATGACTTTTATCAAACATATTTATGGTATTAAAACTGTCCACTTTTATATATTTGCATTAACTCTAAAATCCAATACTAAAGTTTGTATATTCACTTATTCATAAATATTTTAATTTCTCAGAAAAATACATATCATTAAAATAGTTTTCTTTGTTACAGATGCAGAAATTTATTGTGTGCAGTCTGGTGGTTGGTTTCGTGCCAACGGCCTGCTCAATCACCAGTTCCTCCTGCGACATGTTTTGGAAGATAGGAAGCTGTAGTGCTATATATGGGCCAGCAATCAGGTGCTCCCAACGACTCTATGATCACGTGATTTCCATAAAGCTGTTGAAACAGCAGTTACCTAATCATGAAAGCTATAGTGAAGCAAAATTGCTCTTACTGGAACTATATAAGCTTAAAACTGCAATAGATAACCTGATTTACTTTGTTAGAGAAGCAGTCGCTCAGCAAAAAAACGTTTCCAATGAGGCTTGCGTCTCAATCATAGAACTTGAAAAATGGTCACAAGAAGTTGACAGGTATTTGAGAGATAACTCTGCTACTTTTCTCTGGATGGACCATCTTGTTCCAATATTTGGAACTGTACTCTTCATATTCGGAATGGTGGGCAACATAATGATTGTGTTGATCTACGCCAGACACGAGGAACTGCAAACAGGATCCAACATGGGGGTCCTGAATCTTGCCCTGAGTGATGTATTCCTACTGGTGATCCATATTCCAACGAATGTAATCATTCTTAGATGGATAAGTTTCGAAATGTATTTTGAGTCGGAGTGGACGATAGATTACCTGGATATTGTATGCGTTACCGCCAATGTGTACTCGCTGGTGTTCCTCAACCTAATGAAGTTCCTGGCCGCATACGCTAAACCAGGGAGCAGAACTCAGACGTTTATCGAGGACCGTAAAGCCATTCGTAAGATGCTAGTGGTAATCTGGATTTTTGCAATGGCCATTGGAGTTATTGCACCAGTGTATATATTGTTTATAATCAACATTAAACTTCAATTTATATTTCTATGCTTGAGGTTTGTTTTCCTGTGTGGACTGCCCCTGATTTTAATAACTGTGTTTTCTGTTGCAACCGCCAGGATACTACGAAGAAGTATTCCTGGTCAGAAGACTAACATCTTGTTACAGGAAACACGTGCACGAAAGAGAGGAGCTAATGTGCTTCTGTCTTTTATTATCATCTTCTCTCTAACGCATGTCCCAATCAACATTATCATATTAATCAACTATTTCCAAAGACCACATTATGCATTTATAACTGTACTGTTGATGTCTTTGAACTCGTGTCTCAACCCAGTTGCTTTGTTTATCAGCAGCAGAAATTTTCGAAATCACTTAAAGACTGATTTGACCAAATTAAAGCATAAAATGTCAAACTGGACATTAAACTGGTGAACACTCTCAGGAGGCAGCTTTTAAAACGCAATGCTTGTAACAATATATGTAATACAATTCTATCAGTTTGTGTTGAGTTAACTCGTAGAAACTGATGTGTCACATCATGTGCTCCACGTGTGTAATAGAACACCTGTACTTGTATGTTTCTGTTGTGTATAACTTGTAAATATCGATGTGTTATATACGTATGTTCCATGTGTGTGTTATATAAAACGTGTATTTGTAAGTTTCTGTTGAGTGTAGCTTCTAAAGACTGATGTTTTACACTCATGTGTTTCACGTATGTGTCCATATGTATGGATGCGTGTTTAGATAGTATACCACATGCACGATAATGATTGTACGTTTCTGTTTAGTGTAACACTTAAAGAATGTGTTACATTCATATGTTCCACGTGTGTGTATGTGTTTTAGTATAGTATTTGCAAGTTTCTGTCCAGTGTAAGTCCTAAAGGCTGATGTGTTACATTCATATTGCCCACGTGTGTTTGTGCATGCAATGTGGCACATGAATTTCTGAGTTTCTGCTCAGTACAAGTCCTAAAGTCTGACACTGAACAGACAAAACCGAAAGACCCTAGGTAAGGCAGGCAGTTCTGCCTTAGGAATATAAGCCTAGATCCCCAAATGTGGAACAGTGTATACACTAGGGTAAATTTTTATACACTACTGCTTACTGTGGCAGAGGGCAAAATTACCTAATTCTTATGCAATGTTTTAGAACAAGCTGTGCATGTTATACCACTCTTTGTTTATCAACTTTTGACATTTCGTTCCTTCTGTAATTACGTGCTCAACGGCTGGTGCCATATTTTTATGCGGCAATATAGGAAAATTTGCTTACGTTTCTGGAATGCATGATGAATTTCACACATATATTTCGAGTGGATGATACAAAACGACGCATTTACGAGTTATTGTTTCTGCATTACATGCTACCCTCGTGTACGTGGTAAATGATTGTTTAAAATAACTGACCTGCGTTAAAACTAACACAAAACAAAATAAATATAGAACAATTAAACACAGAAAAATAAGGGGAACACTCAGCGCGCTAGCGTCCCCCAAAGCTACGTCCCTGATTCGATGCACCTGTACAGATGAGCAAGAATTTTTATAACATTTTTAACGAGAACCTCGAAATGTTTCATAGTCGGAACAAAAAACAAAAAACGTACGCACTTTGTGTGGTATCACCATCCTTCTCAGAATAATCTGTTATTAGCGTCACACATCGTGAATGGATTATTATCCCAGGATCGAATACATCGATGCATCCTGTCGCAAAGTTTCTCCACATTTTCTCATTACTGGCAAAATGCCAAGAGATACACTGCCAGAGTGTAAGCTTATGTCTTACACACTGCTTAAGACATAAGTGGAAGGACTACGCAGGTTCCGACTCAGAAAGACCCAAGCAAAACGACACAGAAGTGCCATATAGGTGTGATTCGAGTATGTGTTTGGGGAGTAATGTTTCTATGAAGGGAAAGCTGTATCCACTGATAGTGGGAGCAAGCACTTATTAACACAAGTCCTGATTTTACATTATTTCTACCTAACCTAGTATTGCAAGGGCGCTAGTAGATATTGTAGTTGTACTCCCTAGACTCCACTACTATATAATTAACCACCCTGTAGGTGTATTTTTGTTTTTGTAAAACAAGCTAGGGATCACATGTTTTTCTTAACATGGGACAGTCGGTCTGGGTGCCTCAGTTGGTTAGACGCTGGCTTGCTGATCCCAAAGTCGTGGGTTCTAATCCGGCCCAGACCGATGGTTTCAAAGTGCGCTTAAAAACGACAGTTCTAAATTTACTGAACAAACTACAATGAATATAAATAAAAAATAACAAGAGCTGTAGCAGCAACAACAAGAAAAAACAGTAAGCAATCAACAAAATCCGTCTTCTTGGGTAGCGACGGCAGCAAGTTGTGTGACCTTAGAACAAAAGAAGAAAGAATCACCAAATAAAAGGAAAACGTACCATCCAAGCTAAAGTATCTCTGCCCTACCACAAAATAAAAACAAAAGCTAGGTTGAAGAGGGGACAGCCCCTAAGCAGCCCGGGCGTGCTTGCACGCCCAAATAGCCCTACTAGGGTGTTCTGTGCAAATGCCGTAATTGAATTGAATTGAACAGTTCCATGTTAGTAGATTTACTGGCATGTAAAAGAACTCCTACGGGACGAAATTCCGGCACACCGGCGACGCTGATGCAATCCTGGCAATTGACAGCGTCGTTAAACAACAACATATTTTATTTTTAGCGTGGGACACTTTATAAATAAAAGGGACGTTTTGAGTACTCGCTTGGATCTTCTGAGCTTCAGAGGTTGCAACCACTGCATTTACTTTGCTTGCTGTCCTATCTGTGCTGTCCTACTAGGGTGTTCTGTGCTTGCTGTGGCGTATCCTGCAACCGGAGTAGTTTCATGGAATGAATTTGCTAAAGATTACCTCATGAATAAGGCAGGTGCCTGGGTTACAGGATTTCGATAGATGTTCTGTGGTGGTAACGTGTACTGCAGGAAAACTATGAAGGTGATATTAGTATTACTTTCATCTATTAACTAATTAAGACTAAAATTGTTACTTAATTATTAGCCTTTTTTCCGACCGCGCTGGGTATTATATTAGTACTTATGAAGTATATTTGCGTTGTAAGTTTATAAAATGACGTGTGGTTTCTACCTCCCAAATCTATAGTCAAAAGATTCCGCTGTGCTTAACCTCAAAATGTGTAAAACAGAGGTGGGGCTCTCAGGACGTACTGACCCATGAAACCGTTGGCAGACACATAGAAACACACTCAGTGAGTAAATATTGCGTACTCTACTCCACAGAACAGCTAGTAGTTCTACTCCCTCTACTCTTTTAACATGCTACTAAAAGTATACTACCATAATGCTGCTGTTTTTTGGCAAGCATTGAACAGGTTAAAAAAACTTACCTAATATTTATGAACATTGGAGTTATTTATTTAGATTATTTTATTAAAGGCTGGGATTGTATGAAGGCTGTTTAAAATAAAGTAATAAATAAATTACCAATTCAGATTCACATTATTTTGGCACTCCAAATGCACTGATAAATTGGAAAACTGATTTTGATTTTCCTGAAAATGGCTCTGCTATTTTGATTAAAATGCCGAATGTTTGAGATATTTTGATGACAAATGAAATGTATATCTTGAATTTTCTGGCTATAACCCCTGTAGTCGTATTTACTCTGGGCAACTTTTGCATAACTGGTAAACCGTTAAAGATAGACCAAATCATACTACACAAAAAAATGTAAATCTTGCTAAAATACACAACTTATTTCTGAATAATTTTTTTTGTAGAGTGAACCACTCCAGAGATATTCCTTGTTATGTGTGTGAGTTTCGGAAAACTTAAGAACTTTCGTGAAATGGAACATCGTTGTTCATCTTTTTTATGTTAAGTGTGCAAAGAGAACCGAATCTCAGAGCTTTAAAGGATTTGACCATCGCACAAAGACTAGTGTATTCTAATATTCCCCTTGCACCTACAAGGAAATAAGCAATAAGATAATTTGTACAAATGTTTATCTGAACTATGAAGGTATTGGAATAAGAGTTTGTAAGAATGGTTACTACAAGAGTAGAGAAAGTCATGTGAGTGCAACACATCAGATTTTTCCCTTACATGTTCACCTGCATCACTTAGAACAACTTGAATTGTCTGAGTAACTTTATCCACATCTTGCAGTGAATTTACCAGTGTTTTATTTCTCTCTTCAAGGCATTTAACTGTCATCTTGTAGCACAGATCCCTTTACAATCCATATTGGTACTGCGTTATGTTCGCATAGGCTGTTAAACGCTTCCACAATCTTGTTAAAATTGATTGCATAATATAATGCAGCAATTTATGTGCCCTGTCTTGTTATTGACAGTGGAGGTAAGACTAATTCTGGGCTGATTTCTTTGAACACCTGGATTCTGGATGGGGATTTAAGAAACTTGCTTTTTACATTGGAAATAAAGGGTGCCAATTTTTAATAGATCACAAATATCCTCACACACACTATGCAGTGCATGGTTGAGGCATGTGATGTGCAGCATTTTGGGGAACAGAATTTTGAGTATCTTGCCAGCTTTCTTCATGTAGGCCGCAGCATCAGATCTATGCAAAAGAATATCCTGATACAAGATGCCATAAACCCTTGAGATGTAAATTGCCTGTATGTCAAGCATTTTAATCCAAATTTTCAATAAAATGGGTTTTATCTGCTCGAGAAAAAAAAAAAAAGAAAAACGAAAATCAATATGTTAAGATATGCAAAAACGGGCAATTCAACTTTATAAAAAAACAGCTCCAGGGATAGTGAGTTGAACTGATAGTCAACTGGTATTTCCATGCTTTAAAATTCTTGCAGATGAGCAGTTTCGTGTAAAAAGCCAGGCTGATAAGTGTATTATAAGTACAGTATTCAAAATGATTGTTAGGGTTTTGTGATTTCTGTTTTAGAAAACATGCAAAACATAACATTATTGTTGCAGTAACGGTTAGGCACACTTGAAGTTTTGTTCTGCTTCAACTGTAGTAACATCAGTTACCACCATATGGCAGTAACAGCAATGTTTAACAAACTGGTGGTTAGCGGTAAGGAGAAAGCATTTTGTACCCTTGAATATCAACACCCCATATTTTGCCATTTTTGGACAAAATATGGGAAGGAGCCTCCCTCCAACCACTCTATTTGCAGATGGTATGCATGATTTCTGGATACAGGTTGTTTGTGCAAAGGGAAAAACAGTGGGAACTGAAATAGCGCATTGGAGCCAGCTTCGAAGACATCTTTACCATGTTGACTCGTGTATGGGGAGAGATGGACTATTGAGCAGATGTGTGTAGAGTGATAAAAGGCACACATTTTTAATGTATGTAGAAAAAACTTTAAGCTGCAGTACACATAAAACAAGATTCATATTCCTACGTCAATTGCACCGTAAATTATGAATTATTGCAATCATTTGGAATAACCTGGTATATTCTTCCTTTCTGTTATTCAACTGTTTGTAAATTTCTGTTGCTTCATGTTGTCTGGGCAATGGAACGACATTGAGAAAGAGTGGTCCTCTCATTTTATTGAACTGTGTATTCCCTTTCTGCCCATAAAGCATTTTCTGCTACCATGGACTTGTCCATTTGGCTCAGACAGCAGAATCTCTTGTTTTCTGACAGATGTTGACATTTCTTTGGATGATGACTACATATGCAATAATGCATGAGCAAGGGATCTTGTATAAATCTGCTGAAGTAAGTGTGTCTCTGAGATCTTCAGCAATTACTGAGCTTTCTAAAAAACATTTTTACTTTCTCTACTATGTGTACTAAAGTAGAGGAAGTATTGTATTCCACCCAAAAATTCAATGTCAAGATTTTACCAGAAACATATCTTTTGAGGCCCCTGAATCCAAAAAAAATGCATGTCTGTGAGCCTGTGGACAGCATAACTCAAAAATGAAAAGTTGGTTAAAAACCAAAATTGATATTTAAGTTTAGTGTCTTTCAAGGATGTGACACAAGATTTGAAACAAAATTCCTCCTCCACCCTAAACCATCCTTTACGGGAAAATTTTTCAAAAATTTTGATTTTCTTGAAAATGGTTCTAACAATTTTGATTAAAATGCTGTATGTTTGAGATATTTTTGTGATAAATGAAATGTATATCTTGAATTTTCTGGCTATATCCCCGGAAGTTGTATTTGCTCTGGATGACTTTTGTATAACTGGTAAACTGAAAGAAATAGACCAAATCTTACTATACAAAAAAAAATGTAGGTCTTGCTAAAATACACAATTTATGTCTAAATAAATTTTTTTGCAGAGTGAACCATTTCGGAGGTATGCCTCGTTATTTGACTTTTGGAGAACTTACACTTCTGTCAAATGGAACATGATTATTCATTTTGTTACATGTTAGCCGAGCAAAGAGAACGTAATTTGAAAGCTTTAAAAGATTTGACTTGCTTAAAGTCTACTGTATTCCCATATTTCCCTTGCACCTACACGAAATAAGTAATAAGATAATTTCTGCAAATGTTTATCTCATGTAACACGAAAAACATATAGGAATAACAGTTTATAAAAATGGTTTGTACAAGAGTAGATAAAAAAATTTTGTTGTTTAACGCTGCTGTCGATTGTTGGGATTACTTGAGCATCTCTGGTGTGCCGGAATTTTGTCCCACAGGAGTTGTTTTTCACGCCAGTAAATCTACTGACGTGGAGTTGTTTTTAAGCAGACTTAAGCACACTGAGTCAAATTTGAGCCTGTGACCTTGGGATCAGTGACTAACCAACTGAGCCACCCAGACCGACAGAGTAGAGAAAGTCATGTGCGTGCCACACATCAGATTTTTTTTTTTTAATGGCAGTTACGTGAGCATTCAATCCTGGCCATGACTTTTTTAAAATCTGGCAGGAAGATAGTGCCTTTTCTCTTGGACTGCTGTTGTTTGAGATTGGCAGGCTGAGATCTAGGTAAATGTAATGCTCTGCAGGCTTCTGCGGCTTTAGACCTTTTGAGGGTGTGATATTCCTGTTGCAATAAGTTGTGCTTACAGATATCTCATGGAAGGTTATTGTGGCTATGGGGTTTGTATAGAATTCCTAGTGTGTTTCAGAGGCAAATGGCAGAAGATTCAAAAGAGCCCTCATCTCTGCTAATAGGGGATTAGAATCACTGTATTTAGAGTAGGCTTATTCATGTCATCCTCTCCATCTGATGTTGATAGATCTTCTCTTCTTTAAGGATGGTTTTGAAAGAAAAATACACCATATCCTTATAATTCAGCCATTGAACTTTTCTACACATAATTATTTCTCCTTCTGTGTCAGTTTTACACACGTTCATATCTTTCTTGAGCAGTGATAAAAAGCCAGTGAAGGCTGCAGTAGACATTTCTGTAACAACAGCAGTTGCAACCTTCAGGTTGATTACAGGACATGATTGTCTGGCAAAACATTTAAACAGAATTGGGATATATTCTTCACCACTCTGTCCTCTGTGAGATCTGCAAGAGGAAATGGATCGAAACCACCTTCAAATATGCCCGGCCACTTCTAATGCCCCATCCATCAGTGAAAAATATTGGAGAGCAAGAGGGTTAATGACTTCATTGTCAGAAATCCAGCATTAGCTAACAACATTTCTGTAACATGAAATGGTGTTTTTCTTCATGCAGATGATATATTGGTGGTGCATACTACGTTTGTTTGTTTACAGTCAAATGACGATCCATGTGGGTACCACCTAGGATTAAAAATTTTTGGTTCATGGATAGCAAATTAGGATTATGAACAGCAATTGTGTATGTTCTTGTACTCACATACCTTAAACCTAGAATATAATGAAAATCTGAATGTGAGCTGGAGTAATAATTAACAAAATTAGGAACCATGTGACGTCATTTGAACATTCCATAAACTGTCTTAAGGTTTGTCCAATTTAAAATTCACAATCTTCAGAGTAATTTTTTGTAGGCAACAAAACTATCAGCTAGCTCTTAAAAACATGGTTCACAAAGCAACAAGTGATGAACTAAGATTATATTTCTTAGTGAGGAAAATGTTCATTGTTTTTAAGAGGTAGAATCAGGACTGAAAAATTCAATGGCATAGCCGGGATGAACTTTTCAGTCCTGATTCCACCTCTTATAAACATTGCCCACACACAGCTTGTGTGTTTAAAAAAACAGCAGCAGTAAGTTTGTTGACATAAATAATAGTGTTCATTGTCATTTGTGTTTCACATTATTACACTTATTGATGTTTAGAAACTAAGTAGTTGGTATTAATTCCATAAGTAGAGAACACCCCTCCCTTGCCCACGGGGGCAGGCCATGGGGGATGTGGATTTAAGAGCAAGGCAGCTAGGAGTAATTTGAATTTCTGACTTAGTACACATGTGTACTTAATTAAAATAGTGTAAAGTTAGACAAGTTGACCTGTTCTGACTTAGCTCTCTTTACACAAAGAAAATGTTTAATTCATGAAATAACTAGAGATACATAATGTCATATTCTCTGTTATATGTTTAGCAACGAGTTCACCATCTTTACATAAAGACAGAAATCATTTGTCTGGATAATGACATCCTGTAAACTCAATATGTGGGATTTGCTAACTAAGCTGAATTTATGTACACATGTGGGAATTGTTATTTATGACTAGCCATGTGTAGGGGCTAAGCTGGAAATTTGTATCATACTTGAAAATTATGTTGCTGCCAGGACTTGAACCATGGACTTTGTAGCTCACAGTTGTTGTTCTTACTGCATGACCTGAAATGTCAAAATCTGTGTACAAGAATTACACCTTTTGGTTTGATTTAAATATAGCAGTAACCCTTAAAGTTAATGTCAAATACAGAATATCATACCTCACATGAATTGTAGTATTATAGGTGCTTTATAGTTAACCAGGGTTCATTTTTTTAGTTCATTTGCTGTACACAACTAACGCTGCTAGTAAATACTTCAAATAGATGAAGAGGTTTAATGCTCATACAGATACCTCAACAAGATAGCTGGACAATAATAAGATTGGCTTAAAGGTGCAAAGATCTTTGATTGCAGTCCAGGATGTGTCATGGTATTTCTCAAATCTGATTCAACTCTCCAAGAACTATGTTTATTGTGGAGAGCCCAGTCATGATGCGTGATAACTAAGGCAGGAACTTTGGACACCAAAACATTGGAACGAGGCGGGTACAGGTTGCATGACTCTGAACTATACAACCTCGCGATCCACTGCCGTCCTGATGTACAGTCACGTTCCGAGGTGTTCAGTTGTCATTTAGTTGCATTCAGCGAAGGTGTGTTACAATGCCGCCAACAAAGAATGCAACGTTACATGTGATTGATCTCCGTAGCAGATCTGTTTACTAGGAAATGAGTGTATGAGAGTGCATATTTCTAGCTATAGGTGAGTTATGTGACAACATTGTGTATTTTAAACGAGCCTAGCATCCTTGTCATACTCGGAAACTAGGCATAAACACCGCGCGGGAAGCACAAAATGATTACGCTACGCATTCCTAAGACTTGCCTTCTTGTCTTGCACACAGTACCAAAGGTCGGAATCAGGTGTAGCGCGCTCTACCGACGTCCTTCTCCCACCCTCAGTTCTTAGTAAACAATACAATACATGACTAATTCTATGGACTCGGTGTAGCAAACTTCATAGGTTCGGTGTCTAAAGTTCCTGCCCTAGTGATAACGTTTGAACAATGGCTGATTCATTCAAAGAAGCTGATGGTTACAATTATACATATGTTTCTTTGTCCACAGGCTTGTTATTGAAGTTAAGAGCAGCAACATTTGTGAAATGGATACCAAAAGAGAGATCAAAGAGGAGGAATCGGTCTCAGATGGCATAGCCTCACAGAATGAGAGAGCGTTCCTTGTTACAATGAAGAGAAACAGTGATCTGCCTCTGGACATGACAGTCAAAACAAAAATTAAATCAGAGACTCCTTTTACCAAACATCACGCAAAGGAGGCTAAGTCTGAAACTCAGATTGAGGAAGAGACTCTGGTTTCAGACTTTGGTTCACAGAACGAGGGAGAATCTGTTTCAGAGGATCCTGTGATGAAGGAGAAATGCAATTTTGATCATGGTATGAAATACAAGATGGAAATTAAACAAGAACCTTTATTACTGGAAGCAGATGATGACATTAAGGTAAGTTTTGCAGAAATCTAGTGTAGTAAGATTGTTAATACATTTGAATTATGTAATGCAGAATTAACAATCCTTTAATATACATAGTTTGTGAATATGTAGTGTTTTGTCAAATGGTGTACTTAATGATTGAAAGTAATGGTTCATATAGGTCTTCAAAATTATGACACTTGAGGAAATTTCCATTAAAAGGTACCAAAAGATTCTATGATATTTAGCACCAAATGTTCAGCTACACTTGGAATAAAAAACTAAATGAACATGAAGACAACAGAAGACTGAACACAAGAGACATCCCAGTGTTGGGCCCTTTGAAACGTAGTGGCAATTCATGAATATCCCAATAAACAGTTATAGGTATTTCAATCAGGCAGCAGTTTAAATTTTTTAGAGCAAACCTTTATTCTTTGTCCAGAAAGTATAAACTTAAAAGCTAAAATATTTTAATGAAGGGAGAACAGGAGTTTTTTGGAGCAATTCAACCCTCCTTTCCAAGCTTTCTGTGTGTAGCTTACTTAATACGTGGCTCTATAATTGTAAACACAAAATTTCATAATTTTTCCCTTAGTTGATTTATTACTTTATTAGATTTGTTTGCTGTGTGATTATTTGCCTTAAATTTTAACAAAATGATGTTATGGTTATTGTAGTATATAATCCTGTATATAATATTCCTTAATATATACAATTTAACGTTATAAAAGTGTTACATTTATGTAAAGTGAGGACAGCTCTCCGATATCTGCAGTAGCATGAATGTATTACAAGATGCTAACAGATTACATGTATAACCTAAATAACTTTTGATATATCAATCCAAAATTAAAGTATTTTCATATTGTGACAAATGACAAGTGCAATTACTTTTTAGTGACTTTATTTCCTTTAAAATTGAATAAAAATTCACAACTTTTGACCTTGCAATTCATGTGTTCTTTTCTATTGCAACCCTGACACAAAACATTGCCCAACGGTCCACAGTTTACTCTAATAAATCAACTAACTGATTATCTTGCTGAAAACTGATTTTGATGATAATCTCACTAAAACATTAAACAATAACTTCTATGTCCCTACTGACACTTCTGTAGCTGAGAAACAGGTGTCAGTGATTCCTCTGGTAATCAATGGCCCACGAAGATTCTTCTAAAAGTCCGGTATGCAAAGCTTCTCAAAATCCTTAAACCCTAATCACTCACTCACTACCCACCCTTGTAGACTTGTCCTGGGGGAACATGTAGACAACAAGCAACATACAACTGTGATGTCCATGGCAATGCACTGTACCACCTGCAAAGGTTTCAGGAACTTAGGCTAATTTCCACCCATATGGCCACTGCCATACTGACATTTGTGTCATTTGTTTTGTTCACTGACAAGACCATATGACATTATAAAGTTGTATACATGGGGCATGTCATCAATGTGTGGGGTGGTATTATTACCTGTTTGGCTCATACATGCTACCCCAACCATTGAATGGAGCGAAGTGCTTTACTTTCTTGGGGGACTCAGTGTCCCTAGCAATTCACCGTACCACGTGGTTCTTATACCAGCACACTTCAGTTTGCATTCATGCCAGCTTTTGGACAACACATTTCCAAGATTTTGGATAAAGTGTGTAGGTCTAGTGTGACTTGTAGCAAGCATTGCGTGACGTATATTCATATGATCATAGCTATCATCTCTCAAAGAATGTTACAGCACTTCAGGTACACATTGTATATCATTATCAGTGAGTACAATAAAACTTCATTTATACATTTTCCAGGGGATCGAAGAAAAAATGTTTGAGGGTCAAAAATGCATAAATGAAAGTCAGTAAATAAAAATTGGAAAATTTATACTCTAACGTTTATAGTTAAAAAGTGAACAACAAGAAATAATAATAGGATTGTTTAACTATAATCAGCAATATGAAACAATACAAACACAAGAGAAATGCATCCAAATAATTTAATATGTATGAAGAAAGTTGAGTCACTTTATGAAATAGTTGGTTATCTTGGCTTTTTTTCTGTTGGCTGCTGCCGTGACGTAAACAGTATTTTCAAACCAGTACAATTTGGCCATTATGTACTCAGAAACGTTATGGTATGTCACAATGTTTGCTAGTTCATAAAGCACTAACAGCCTCATTAAATTCCCCTGATCTGTGGTACAACTCTCCAGTATCATTGTCATCGTCATCATCATTATTACGGTCCTCGCTCACATCCGGTTGTAAATTTTCAACTATCTCGCCAATACCGTGCCTAGCCTTAAATTTGTGTAGCCAGCCTGATGAAGCACCAAAGTCTACCATAGGTCTAACTGCCAGTTCACTTGCCTTCTCACAAAGCATTGGTCCGCTGATTGAAATGTCTTCTGTCCTATGTTGCCTGAACCACTATAAAAGACAATCTTCCAAACGTTCATGTTTTCCACCTTCGAATGCAGATGCACTTATTTGGAAACACCTAACACATGCATGCTTTATTCAGTTTCCACTGCTGTAGCTACAATTGAGGCCCTTAGAATAGCAAGGTCGTATGCACCAAAAGCTAGTTTTGAGAAAAATGTGATTAAAGTTTTACTATGCATACATATTAAAATCATGTATAGAGAGATTAAAAATTGCTCAGATGTGAATCTAATGCATTAATACTGTTAACTAGGAATGTAAAATATTATTTGGCAGATATTTAAGATTTCAGAAGGTTAATTTCATCAACAATATAATATAGATAATGTATGCTTTCATGCGCATTATAACCAAAACGTTTACGTCTAAAGTTAGCATTTTGCAAGCAATGCTTTAACTAATATTGGTAAATATTTGTTCTAATGCTAACAAACAATACTTCTAAAGTGAATATAAAGAAGTAAGTTAACAAAAAGTATGGCTAGATCACCAAAGATGTTTAACCACTGTGCTGTGCCGTGAGGAACCAGAGTGTGTTAGCAATGTAAAGTATCGTCATCCGCTGCTGTCTCTTCTTATACCTCTGGTTTTTTTAACTTACGTGTTCTTCACCTGTATTTTTCTTCTTTTTAGCCATATGCATTTTCCGTTGGTTTTTCTGCATGCAGTGTTTTCTGGAACGACTTACGTAACGAGAAATAGAATCACTGTCTGTGTCACTCATAGTGCTTAATAAAAGTAAATCACCACCCTAAATGCACTAAAGGTTTGCTCAATGGTATTGTTAGTAAACAACACAACTACTCTTGAAACATAATGCTAAACAGAAGTTAAACCGAGAGCTGCAAGCCACTAAACACAGGCTTCATTAAAAGCAACAGACTGAACTAAAGAAATACTCCGTACATCTAGGCAAAAACTATTTACAAAACCGCAAAAATGTTTGAAAGGTTAAGGAATAAACATTTATGAGGGGTAAAAGCCTGAAAATAATCAGTATCCTCTCTTAAGTGATTTATTGCTACATTCTCTTCAAGAGCGACTGTCACAGCGTAGCGGCCGGCAGGTTGGCTTATGCGCCTTTGCTATTCTCGAGATTCAGCTGAAGCACAGGTCTAACACCAGCTGTATTCAAATGGAGAATTCGTTCATATCCAGTGCGTATGAATCATTCACACTTAACAGGCATTAAAGAGTAGGCTTCATACTATATGTTGCAAGAAAAACAAAAAATTTGTATTTTGGCGCATACACCCTTGCTATTCTAAGCACCTCGATTGTATTTAAAACTGAGGGAGCAATCCCTAGTTTCTTAGCAGTTTCTGTGTGTGCGTTTCACGTTTTCACTTTTCTTCATTAAATAAAATGTGTAATTTTTCAGCAATCACAATGCACTTCCTTTTCCTTTCACCCATGTTCTCTAACGAGGTTAATCACAACTGAAGCACAGAGCACTAATGACTGAAGCAAGTACAGTTTGGTATTTCGCAACTTTGTTCGAAAAAAAAGGTTCATGGTCGCTTCCATGCTGAGGGATGTCTTCCAAAAAGTGTACAGTGCCAGTCAAAAGCTTTAACCTCAAATATTTCTTGAGATTTTATAGAACAAAACTGCCATAAACATATAAATGGTGAGTTCCAGTTCTGCCTCTCAAACTTTGCCCACACACGGCTTGTGTGTTTAAAAACACCAACAGGTAGTTTGTTGGCATAAATAAATAATAATATAAATGGTGCATTTTGTTCTCAGGGACGTAAGCTAGATTGTATAAATGAAAGTCATTTAAACAAAATAATTTGTTGTTATATATTATAGGATTTTGTCAGGACTGTCAAAACAAGGTTTGTGTGGAAAACATAAGTGTGAAAATATAAAAGAAGTTTTACTGTGTGTAAAAAAGGTGGATAGTCACTTTTACACTTTGAGTTCTTACAACTTCCTTCATTTTTGTGGAACACAATGTACTTATAAAATATATTCAGGTGTGATTATATCTTGAACAAGTTCCACATACTGAAAACACATTTGAATGTATTAATTTTATCATCATCATTAGTTTTGTTACAATTTATGGGGTGGAATCCATCACCTCCTAAATTATTGATATAAAATTAAAATTCTAAGATTTTGGTTTACGAGTCCCAGTATCTTTGCTCGTCAACTCTCAGTTTATGAAATCAGTTTATATCCCCTGCCTTGCAGGTGTCCTCCCATGCATCTCAAGGATTTCTGAATTAATTTTCATCAATACTTGACTAATTGAATCATATATTCTCATTATTAAACATTTGCTTTTCCCAGGTCTGTGCTTTCTGAATCAAACAATTAAATACTTTCTCCATTGGTTGATTTTGTTAGACCCCATTGCATGATAAGATGTCTAATGTTTGTTTCCACGTATCTGCTAGCCATATTATGTGGTATCTTTAACTCTGTATTGATGAGTGTACATTTGAATTATTCTGTTACAGGATGGGGACTTCCCTCCAGTAAAAGCTCCAAGGTAAGACTTGACATTTTTCAATGACTAGCCTTCTGCTTCTTGTGTTACGTTTACTTTTAATTCTTATACAACCATCACATTTGTGTTGTAGTAGATGTGTATCTGAACTGGTACAAATGGGAATATAGCAATGTATCCATCATATTGCATATCGGTTAACTTTCCTCCATTATCAACCAGTTGATAATGGAGGAAAGTTACCTTCGAAACGTGTTCCGGAAAATTATGTTGTAAGTGTTGTTCAGTGTTATTAATTGACTCACCTTTTAAATTAAATTACTCTTAATATATTCATCTTAGTCCTTCCTTCACAGAATTTTCCTCTTGCAGTTGCTCTGCATGGGCAATGGATTTCTTCCAATCTTTAACTGTCACGTGTTTAATGGCATCCTCCAGTAATTTTTTTACATCTTTAATTTTGAACATAGAATTCCTGTCTGCTGCCTTCTTTTTATTTGAGCCCATAAGAACTCAATAGGGTTACAGTGACAGTGGTACAGAGAAGACTGCCCTACTTCGTGTCCTATTTCTGCAGCAAGATAACCAAGCTCATATCTGCTATAATTACTGCTGTGTTGCCTAACAATGCAAAGCAATTCTGCTACTGTGTATGTGGGATCATGATTTATATTCTTGCTTTGAAGCCACACCAAAGTTTCACCTGTCTTGGAATTTATGTTATGATTTTTTCTTTAAGCATGGAGTGATAGCTTACAGTATCACACATCCTTCCAAACTTCAAAGGAGATCAATAAACCATTCCCTAAACACTACATTATTCATCCCTTGATGATCACCACTGCTTCTTGATTGAAAAGCTGATACTGCTCCTTCTAAGAAACCATATTTGGGTGATCCAACATGGCAGATTATGGGAACCTTTACCTAATGGGACCTTCAGACTTTTGTGTATATAGAATCCTGCCAGATAAAACTTTTGGTATGGTTTTGATTTACCCAAGTTTCATGTAAATAGAATGAGGGATCTTTTCCTTTTTGAACTCGTGCTTTTTTGTTAAAAATATGCTTCCCTCGCTGCAACAGTGTCTTTTCTCTCCATAAAAAATTGTCAACCATCATTAGTTTTTCTATAGCTAACATCAAGTCTTCTCAAAATGTTTGTGTATAGAAGTAATGTCATATGTAGTCTAT
Source organism: Tenodera sinensis (assembly GCA_030765045.1). NCBI lineage: Eukaryota > Metazoa > Arthropoda > Insecta > Mantodea > Mantidae > Tenodera > Tenodera sinensis. Next base: position 29,727,399 of record CM060969.1, on the reverse strand, counting down.
TTTTTCATTTAGAACAGCTTGAAGCTTTTTTAAGTATTGGAGTATTCACCACGATCATAGAACTCTTGTACTAAACGGATTATATTAGTCTGGAAATCATCTCTGCAATAGGTGTTGGACGTGTAATATATTTACTTCGGGAGTAGAAGCATTCCCCCGGGGGCTATGCATTTTCAGATACACTTTTAACTCCACTCAAATTGGTCATCATTTCTACTAGTAAACATATAAACACAACAACAAATTAAAGTCAGCACACATGCACCATTATCACACTAATTGTAGGAGAGAGAATCGTTACGCTGGAAGAGAGGAAACGACATAGGAGTGGAATAGGCCAAGTGAGATGTGTAATGAAGGAACAGCTTTGAGCCACATCGTAGAAGTGAGAAAACTGTAAATGTGTGATGAAACCTTTTTGTTAAGGTCTGTCTAGATTAATATGTCAATAGTAATATAACCATTTTAGTAATACATATGAGAAGAGGGATAAAGATACAAAATATGTGCTGCAATGGTTTTTAAAATAATTATTAAACATACTTTTAAAACTTTTATAACCTTTGAACAAATATGTCCAACTCTTTGTACATGAACTCAAACACAAATATACTGTTACAGATCGTGTGTTAGTTCTTGAGGAGTGAAATCATTAAATGGGAGGTTAGATGTGAGTCACCCACTTTTAAGAAAGCACTGGCATACAGAAACAAAGGACAATCACATGTTGTGTATGTTGCTCTTATGTTTCTGCCCTGAACAAGTACAGTAACTACAAACATCATACTTCCAGTGATGTTAGCGTATATACGAGGGTTATCCATTAAATAAGTTTCCCAAGGATCTGCAGTCGCAAGGAACGGTGTTACAGGAGATCCGGCAACACTGTCTTGTAGCTTGGTTCTCCCTCTCTCAGTACCCCGTCCTGCGAGCTATCTGCAATGCTCAGTATTGGATTGGCAGCAGTTAGAAATGGAGCTTCCACTCGCTTCTCCCGCCAGATGCAAATTATGCTTTGTGGTGTGTTTTTTTTTGTGTGCAAAAAGACTGTACAGTGGACATTCATTCCCAACTGGGTGAAGTGTAGGCAAAGCATTCTGGACGGCCATCAGTTTCGGACGAAACGATTGTGAAAGTGAAAGAAGCAATGCTGAAAGATCAAAGGGTGGTGATTTGGGAGGTGATCCCTGATTTGAGCAAGACCTACATTCACAACATTTGACCGATCATTTAGGGTATACCAAGGTGGGTGGAGGCATGCTCAAGAAGGGAGTGAGTGCATTTCCATCAGGACAACACTCGTCCGCACATTGCCCTTATGACAACCAATCTCATCAAGAAATTTGGATGGGATACAGTTTCTACCTTTGCTTTAAAATATTCAAAATACTAAATTGCTTTAAAATGAAGGTGACTTAAAAATGTAAGTCAGACATGAAGTATACTTCACTGTTAATAATGCTTCTGCTTTTAATGTTTAAGGTACATCTTTATTTATTATAGTGGGAGAATGCATATTACTTTCTTTGACATATTCTAAAATGTTACCTGTAAGTATGTTGAACAAGATCACACTTAGCTTACACTTCTGTGTTTGTATTCAGGTGTAACAGAAACTCCTTCAAATATTCCTTTAACTATCTTAATTAATTTTTTGCCTTCCCCCTTCTGAGGTAATTTCTGCATTAATACTTTATTGTATTAACTCCTTTCTCAAAGTACATGAAAAACAAATGTGCCCTTGGTCTTCCTTTAGGATAAATATTCATACATTATTATTTGAATCTGAGTTTACTGTCAGTTCTCCCCTTCCTGAAGCCTTTCTATTATTTTTCCTTCTGTTTCTACAGTTTGTCCAGTTCCTCCTGACACTCCCCCTCCTGAAGCTTACATGTGCAATAGAAGAGGTGTGCTTACTTGCATAATAGGAGAGGTGGGAATTAGTGTATCATTTGCTCTCACTGTGTTAACTTCACAATAATAGTGAAGTATATATAGGCACTACCATGCACAGTGTGGCCACCAGATTAAAAGAACATGAGCATCACACCAGATTGGAACATATGGATAAATCGTCAGTGGCAGAGCACGCCTTATTATTCGGCCATGATGTCAACCTTAAAGAAACCCGAGTACTGTCTTCTACAGTTAACTACTGTGCTCAACTACAAAGGGAAGCCATAGAAATCTACGAATACAAAGACAACTTCAATCGCAAAGAAGAAATACTACGTGTACATAAAGCATGGATACTGGTTTTAGATAAATTTTCAGGCGCACACAACAGTTATAATAAAACCCCACCTACAACTGGCCAATCACTACCGTAGCCAGCACAACAATGCCCTGCCCACCCCCACCCATATAAATAACCGTAACGGACATTAACGGTCAAAACTTCCACTACTTCTCTGCTTCCACGTTCAAACTCTGACCAGTGCAGATGGAGGATTGTGTTACCCTGATGATGCCAAGTGCTGTACTTGGCGAAACGTTGGTATCTACCATGCCTTCTAGACCACGGCCTACAAGCCTGGAAGAACTAAACATTTTGAATAGTCAAGACACTGGCCGTGAAAGCCTAAATACATATATTCACAATAATTGTTTATAATACATAAACATACACTGCTTGTGTATGTGACTGCATGAGTTTTGTCATCACTCACGTGTTCCCCACCACTCCAGTCACTAGTACTTATTTTCTCCTCTCTTGTGCATGTCGAATGTCACTATGTTCTGGACAAACTGTACCCCTGTTTGTAACACCTCTGCTATTATTCCTGTGTAATGGCAGGGAAGTAAAAGGAATGCAGTGTTTTATTTATAATACATGAGATCTGAAATATTGTTGCTGTGGTCAAATAACAATCCTTATGTCGTAAAACATGCCCTAAAGTGTATTTAAATTAACTTGTAACTCCAATAACATCTGAATTCTAGCAGTTATGTTGGATACCAAACAATCTCATTTATCTTTCTACAACAAAATATTGATATACTAGACCAACATTAGACCTGTATGGACTTATGGTTTTGAACTTTGGGGGAGGGCCAGTAACTCCAATATTGACATACTACAAAGATTTGAATCCAAAACTCTTCGTTGTCTGGCAAAAGCAGCATAGTATGTCTCCAATGCCATGCTATATAATAATCTACACATTCCTGCAATAAAAGAAGAAATCACATCCTGTAGTCTTTGGTGTCAGCAGTGCATAAGTAACCATCCAAATGTCCATCTTGCCATCAATCTACTGGACAACTGTACTATGGTTGATAGTCTACAGCACTGTAACATTTTGGACTTACCATTCCAATTTAGCTACATTTAGTGTTCCAGTTGTTACTTGTAACACATTTACTGAATATTCTGATAAGAACAGACTGGAAATTTGCAGTCAATGTAATAAAAAAATGTGTTGACCACCTTACTGTGTCTTGTGGCAATTCACTGATCTTACTCTTTCTACATGCCAGTCAGAGTTGCAACTGTTTGTGCATGGGGACGCGTGTGTGCGTCCATGCATGTTTTACTTATCAGAATTTGGATGGTAGATCTTGACTCTTGATGTTTTCTCATGTAGCCATTGGTTAATGCTCTCTAGAAACTTTCTGTTGCCAGATAATTAACCCTCTCTATGTATGCACATATTCGTTTTTCTTCTTTTCCACCTTAGATGACTAATAAAATAACTTGGACAGTATAGTTGAAAAGTGAAAATCAAGTGAATCTCAAACATAGTGTTTAAGTACAGCATCTTTGAAAGATAAACAGAAATATTGGACAAAATCCTCCAGGTTTTCCTTCCATGGAAAATTTGTGCTTAATTTAAATTTTCTAGAACATTACTTCTGATAGCTTTGATATAGTAAATGCTTAATGCAGTTAATTTGAGTTGTGCTGTACAATAGACTTTAGCATAAGAATTTATAACTACAGTTGTGACTTATGAAAATATACTTGTAGCAATGAGATTCTGTTTCCAGATATAATTATTCTACTTAGTGATGCTAAATCCTCCAACATTTCAGACTATATTCGGAAGCAGCTTCTGGTGCTGGCAGTGGTATATTACCATTGTCCACTGCTGAATCGTCAGGAAGTCGCATGTACTTCTATAGTGTAAAGGATCATCTTGAATTAGTTGGTCAGAAGAATGTCACAAAAATGGAAACTATACAAGAACATGTTCTCTCTGAACAATCTGGTAAATGTAGTGATTGGGGAGAAATGTACACAAGCCCTCTAGTCTTGGAACAAAAGAGTTTGGTTCATGAGGACCAAACGCCATACAAATGTAAAATTTGTGATAAGAACTTTACACGGATGTCATATCTGAAAACACATAATTTGATTCATGGGGGTAAGAAGCCTCACCAATGTCAAATTTGTGATAAGATTTTTACTCAGATGTCACATTTGAAACGACATACTTTGATTCATGAGGGTAAGAGACCTCACCAGTGTAAAACTTGTGGTAAGAGCTTTACACAATCAGGAGATTTGAAAATACATAATTTTATTCATAAGGATAAGAAACCACACCAATGTAAAACTTGTAATAAGAGCTTTGCTCAGTTGTCACATTTGAAAACACATAATTTGATTCATGAGGGTAAGAAGGCACACCAATGCAAAACTTGTTATAAAAGCTTTACACGGATGTCACATTTGAAAAGACATAATTGGATTCATGAGAGTGAGAAGCCTCACCAATGTAAAACTTGTGATAAGTGTTATAGCAATTTAGAAGGTTTGATAAGACATAATTTGATTCATGAGGGTAAGAAGCCACATCAATGTAAAACTTGTAATAAGAGCTTTGCTCAGCTGTCACATTTGAAAGCACATAATTTGATTCATGAGGGTAAGAAGGCACATCAATGCAAAACCTGTGATAAAAGCTTTACACGGATGTCACATTTGAAAAGACATAATTGGATTCATGAGAGTGAGAAGCCTCACCAATGTAAAACTTGTGATAAGTGTTTTAGCAATTTAGATGGTTTGATAAGACATAATTTGATTCATGAGGGTAAGAAGCCACACCAATGTAAAACTTGTAATAAGAGCTTTGCTCAGTTGTCACATTTGAAAACACATAATTTGATTCATGAAGGTACGAAGCCTCACCAGTGTAAAACTTGTGATAAGAGCTTTACACGGGTGTCACACTTGACAAGACATATAATGATTCATGAGGTTAAGAAAGAAGACATACATGATTCGTTAGGGTAAGTAGCCTTACCAATGTTAAACTTGTAGTAAGAGTCTTACACAGTTAGGAGATTTGGAACTACATAATTTGATTCGTAAGGGTAAGAAGCCACACCAATGAAAATCTTGTGAGACTAGCTTTACTCAATTGTCACGTTTTAAGGTGCATGATTTGGTTCACGAGAGTAAGAAGTCACACCAATTTAAAACTTGTATCAGAGCTTTGCACATTTGCCACATGTGAAATTCCATAATTTGATTCAAGGGGGTAGAAAGTCACACCAATGTAAAATTTGTGATAAGCTTTTTACTAATTTAGGAGGTTTGATAAGACAATTTGGTTCATGAGGACAAGAAGCCACACCAATATAAAACTTATAAAAAGTTTGCTTAATTGCCACTTTTGAAAACACAGTATTTGATTCATCAGGTTCAGAATCAGTTTTAATGTAAAACTTGCTATAGGTGTTTTGCTCGGTTACGCGTAATAATACTCATGATGGTAAGGAGCTACAGCCATGCAGAGCTGGTGATTAGAACTTTCCTCATTTGTCACATTTCAAAACCCATAGTTTGATTCATGCGGGTAGGGAGCTAAAGAAGTGAAACGCTTTGATTGGAGCTTTACTGTCTTGCTGCATTTGAAAATACTTAATGTGATTCGTCATGGTGGAAGCTAGACAGATGGAAAATTGTGATAGCTTCAGTCCTATGACCTTTAAAAACAATTTAATTCATCAGGCTAAAACCTATCATAAGAGTTTCACTCATTTTATTCATGCGGATATGAGGTAGTATTGAATCTAGTGCATTGCTTTGCAAAACTGCTTCCTCAGCAGTTGGAGACATTGCAAGGAAGTATTTCTAGTTCCTTTCCAGGAAGGTAGTAAAGGTTTTTTGTGAAAGTATTATCTCCCTTTGTGGTGTGGGGGTGGCACTTCTCACGGAACGAATTTCCGATAAACTTGGTAACTTCCTCTCGCGTTGTGAGGAGATGATCTTGGCTGGGCTACACGTTGGCCACTGAAACAGTAAGCATGGTTACTGTTGTGGACCAGTTGTCTATGGTTGCGTGCCAGTACTATGGAGGAGGGAGACGATCGGTATCCCTCTACCGGATATATAATACGGAAACCTAGGCTGTATCGGTTGAGCCCCCACGTTATTGGGCGCAATCTTGATACCTGGACGCCGTTTCTGAAGCCCCGGATTCGATACGGAGGATGTTCTTTTTCTCGGCTCCGGTTGGCTGTGTCTTTCTGGATATTCTTGTAAACTCAGTGCTCATTCCCCGATAAAGGGAATCGTCCATCTAGGGAGTGGACGCGGGAGATGGAAGCAATATCCTTCGCCTTCATTTCAAAAGATTGCACACTTGTTTATTCGAGGCACTTTGATATACATTCGGTTACAAAAAACACATTAACGTTGAAGTTCCTTTACATGCGAGTAAATCTACTGACATGGAGCTGTCCTTTTTAAGCACACGTAAAAACTATCGGCCTGGGCCGGATTTGAACCCGCGACCTTGGGATCAGTAAGCCAGCGTCTAAGCAACTGAGCCTCCCAGACCGACATATAATGGTGTCCCAAAAACACTGAGAACGCTTAGTATGTTGTGCGGAATACCAAGTTGATCAATTTTCATTTCAGAACTCATGTCCGGAAATGCACGGTTTGGACGCTAGACAGCGTCGAAGTTTGTAACATTAGCTTTTTGTCTTAATTTGGAAGTTGTGCCACATTTTAGCCATCGGTGTGCTGGAATGAATGACCTGAGCATAACATTCCTGCGCATGCGCTAAATTCCTCCATAGAGTCCTTGATGCGCACCCTACTGTATCACTTTGTAGGTTTCCAGTACAGTAACGTTTCTTAACAGCAGTGCGACACGTGCCAGTACACAGCTGCTAAAATGGCCAACCTGAGCACACTTGTGTAAATGTGCGGAATCACTTAAACGTCGCTTATGCAAATCGATGGATTGGTAGAGGTGGACCAGTTCCATGGTCGCCAGATCTGACATCTGGACTGTTTTCTGTAGAGTTGTATGAAGAGTATGGTGTATGACACCCCTGTAACGTCAGCGAAAAACCTTATTGCTCGAGTCCATGAAACAATTTAACATTTTCAAAGACAATCGCACGTATTGGGTCACATGCATGAGGCTCACCACTACTGATGGAGGCTCTGCAATGGCGTAGGACGTACATTGTTCGGAACCCCGTTTCTAATGCAGACAGCCCGATGTTGGGTGTATTGACGAAATGTAAACGTACACCCATCCCATACTTCGATGTGCTACAGCGTCCAAACCGTACATTTTCGGTTAGGAGTTCCCATTTAAAAATCGACCAGTTTGTCGTCTCGTACTTAAAAATTCAATGCCAGAGCTGGGATTTGAACCACAGACCCTCCGATTACTAGGCGGGTGCTCTTAACCATTAAGCTACTGTGACAATCTGCCAGAATGACACTGAATTCTCAAACCAGTGACATCGAAGTTTATTCGAGTATTGTCCTGGCTGCGGTACATAGGGCCCGACTTACAGGCTAGAATTTACATTTTTTTTAAATGAACGTCCTCCAACATTTTGTCATATCGGAGGAATGAATGAAAAGAAATGGGTGAAATGATGCTCAAATGAGCCGAGGTCCATGGAGCTTTAAGCTACCCGACATTCGTCTTCTCAGGGTAGGGAAAACCTCGGAAAGAAACCTTACCCGGACAACTTACCTTAAGCGAGACTCGAACTCGCGACCTCTTGATCGTGAGGCAGACACGCTAACCATCACGCTACCGATGCGGGCTAGAATTTACATTATATTATAGTTGACATATATACATTTTGCTGGTTTGGCAAAAATCCATACGGTGACCAGCTTTAGGTCACCAAGGACAGTTTTTGTTTGTGTGATTCCCCGAGACGCAGGCCTCTGTGGTAGCGAGAGTGTGGCTCGAACATGCATTCCAGCATTCGAGCATAGGTTCTCCTGTACGGTATGTTTATCTGCACAGCACCTAGCCGCTTAGTGCGAGTTTATCTGTGCAGTATATAAGGTATTTTAAATTTTTTTCAAGCTTTTGTGCCTGTGAGGATGGTTTCTTCCTGCATACCAGAGTTTGGGTGCAGGAAGGGGGTCAAGAATACGTGTTGGGGTGAGTAAGTGTTATAAGATGAGAGAGGCATTACCGTTACCCAAGGGCATCCTTAGGAAGGCGGTAAGTTTTCCTTCTACATGATGCTCTGTGGTCATAATAACCTAGTGCCCATACCAGTTGGTTGGTGTGGGAACTCAGACAATTTTTATATATCCATATTCATCTCGTCCAATCGTGTTACAAACACATATCGCAACGATTGGACGAGAAAGGGCTAGCCTCGTTTGCAGGTGAGTGAATCAACTATCTGTCAAATGCCAGGTTAGCTCTTGCCGATTTAGTGAATGTTTAAAACACACAAACACATACTAATTTGAAATCTACATTCTGCAGAAAACTCTAGTTTTAAAATAAGTGTAATGTTGTTAACAATCCCCAAATGCATAACGAACAAAACTCAACGTTGGACCTTAGAGCCAATATATTTCTCTGATAATATAATAAAAGCGCGGGAATTGCGGGCTTGCTAGTTGTCCAGATAACCACTAATAATCTGGGGTTCACTGACACATAGCTGTGACTCTCATCTGAGTCATTTAACATTACCATTTGTGAAAAAGAATAGATTATAACATGGCTCATGTATGAGTACCTAGTATTGTACCACAAGAGCAAATCCTTGCTCATGAGGCGATTACAGCAGAAGTGTGGACCATGCTCGTCCTGGCCCACACAATTGACGGGCCATTAGTAATTCTACAGTGGTTGGCCCAACGCCGACTAATCGCCAACACCAGACATTGCAACAACTGCAACGAGCAATATGCTTTGAACAACTATGCTGAGAGCAGAGATGGAAAGCGGTGGGCCTGCCCAGGTTGCAAGGGAAAAAAGTTGTTAGAGATGGTTCCTTCTTCTCTGGAAGCAAGCTGAAGTTGGAGCAGATACTGTTCATGGTGTATTCATGGGCTTTAGACCAATCCCAGATAGTTACGCAGCGGGAAGCCCAGGTGGCCAATTGTCACACCTCTGTGGACTGGAGCAACTTCCTGAGGGAAGAATGCGAGCGGTGGCTGGAAGATCATCCTGATGTCATCGGCGGGTTGGATGCCAATCACAGTGGAGATTGAGGAATCAAAGTTCTTCCACAGCAAGTACCACAGAGGGTTGTGGCAGGAGGGTCACTGGGGATTTGGTGGGATTGAAAGAGGCACTGGGAAGTGCTTCCTAGTAGAAGTGCCTAACAGGAGGGCAGAAACCCTGGAAGCATTGATTACCCAACACATCTTGCCAGGAACATGCATTGTGTCCGATGGGTGGGCCTCCTACGCCAACATTAACAACCTCAGCAGCGGTGTATACATCCATGACGTAGTTCACCAGAGGCATTTCATGGACCCAGAAGATTATTCAATCCACACCCAGAATGTGGAAAACCTATGGATGAGGATGAAGAGAAAAATTGGGTGCCAATTCGGTACCAGCAATGCCCTCTTCACCTCTTATCTGCACGAGTTAATGTTCCGCAATCGTTTCCGGGATAGCGATATTTTTAGTGTAATACTAGATGTCATTGCCGAACACTATCCCATGTGGCTGCCATTACTTCGGAATCGAAGTAATTTTTAGTAATTTTTTCCATTACCACTTTCAGTTCTCTACCAGTAATTATTACCAAATTTTGCACCATGTTAGAAGGCCACATGTAGAATATGTTCACAAAATTTTAAAGCAAATGATTATATTTAATTTATGCTTATTAAAATATGCAAAATACAGGATCAAATTAGGGTACAGTTTTTCTTTTGGAAACTACTGAAGCAATCCTTTGCAGTTTTGTTTCAGATATTACATAGAGATAAATAAGGAATGCTGTGGAACAGTATGTATTTAAACGTCTTGGTTATCTTTATTAAAAATATATTTTATTATTGTGATAATTTTTTGGATTATTTTTATCACATGTTAACCCACAAAATAAATTGGTTCCTTCCCTACCAACCCCAACACATCTCATAGCATAACCTAACGTAATACTAGCCTCATAAATATTGCTTTTCTTTGGTCACTTTTGCACTTTTCACAATAAAGATGCATTTTAGACACAATGCCAATTTTTTCTTCACTTGGTTTATCACAAAATACAGCTTGATTATTTAGACCTGACCCTGCAGAAACGCAGAGGAGGAGAAAGTAGTGTAGGGTGGGAGAGAAAGGCTGGCTCCTTACCTGTCTTTATTACCTGCATTGTTCACACACTTGCTGCTCAGCTACTACCAACCCAAAACCCCTCCCAGCAGATAGTGGACCAGTCTGACTACTGCACATACAGCTAAGCAGGATCAGGTTTAAATCAAGCTGTATCAAAGATTGGGATTCACAAACAAAATGAGCTAATAATATCATTTAAAATCTTAATGTCTATTAATCTAAAGCCACTAGCTTCTTTGCTTTCTGAATCTCCATTATCTGAAATTTCATTACCAATTTTTTGTTTTGAAGCGTATTGATTCACATTTTGGCTATCCTGTAGAATAGCGACACCACGTGGTTGATAGGCAGCTGTGTTGTGACTGAAGAGTGTTGTTGTCCTTCAACGTGATGGTGACATATATGTCGCCAACACTCACACGCTGTCTAAGTATTTTTTGGTAATTATACAAGAACCACAAACTGTAATTTTCACCAAAAAACTCAAGTTCAAAGTAAATACTATAATAGCTTGTAGCAGATCTGTTTACAAACAAAACACGCAAATTGCCATGTTGCCATGGCTTCTTGAACCAGGTATGTATGCTTCCTGAAAGTGTGTCCGCCTGCCCAAATAGGAAAGAAAGTAGAAGTAATTGTTTATAGGTAGTGAGTGATCTGACAGAAAGGGACATAACCTCATGCAGCCCTTTAAACAAACACATTTTTTTGTTTATATGACTTTGAGAATGAGCTGGATATAGCTTGAAACCCCTGGGTCAGTAAAATAGAAAAAGGATATCAACATACTAAGATAAGTGAAGTTTTTAGTTTCTAATTTGTTCTTATTTTAGAATCTTGTTGCTTCACTGTTAATAGCTTCAATTTTTACTTAATTTAACATTTTTAACAGTTCTATATGGAATATGTGCTTGAAACTTTTGGATAATATTCTCATGGTATCCAACTAATTTATTAGGTGAGAAACACAAAATTGATTTTTTTGACCCCAACTGCATACATCCCTATTTATTTTATTTTAAATTAATAAATTATCATTAATTAGATGATAAAACAATAATACTAATTCTAACAACAAACAGTGTTAAGAAGTTGGTCCGACTATTAAAGAAGAAGCCGTTGCAGAGAGGGAGGGAGGGAAGGAAGGAAAGCGGCTTCCCCTGTGTGCAAGAGTTGTGCTCATGTCTTACCTTTCTTTTTGTTTATTGGTTGTCAAGGCATTTCAGCATTATTAGCATCCTCCTGCTCTTTTTCATTAGTTTTGTTAGGCATTATTGAAAGGATGATTTGGAGAAGGTGAAGAAAGTAAAAACTAAGTTGTACATGATACAATGCCATTTATTTATACAACAAATTACACAGTTTATTCCGAATCTTCATCTTGAACTCCAATAATGGCTAACATGATTTTCTTCCATAACTCCTGTTTAAAAGTTATTTGAAAGGGCACAAAGGATAGAGGCCACAAATGACCCAAATTCATCATGCTCATCCTTTTTCAAATTTATATTTTGAAGCATACCTGATGCAACCTGTAGAAAATTTGGTATTTCACTGCTGTCTTCGGTCACTACCTTTCGTTTCCTTTCCTTTGGTGCAGCAGCTATTGTCACTTCAGGATCTGTATTCAGTTGGCTGGTCTCTAGCTCCTAGAAATAATTCAAATCAGCATTAATTTAACATTGTTTCAGCTTCCTAAGGATCCAGAAGAATGGCTTGCTCTGGCTGATGGATGAAATATAGTTAATGTATAACTGATAGTGATAGTCATTAGAAAGAATAGTTCTATATTGTGACTTTTTGGTGTGGGTGTGAAGTAAAGTAGACAGATGTAGTCGAGATAAAGAAACACTTTTATTTCCGTAAACAGTAACTCTGCACACTCGTTGCAACAACTAGAAAGTCTTTTCCTTCTCCAACAGCACGGCTCCGAACTCGTAACACAAAGAACTAACTCTTCTCCGTCGGCACAACTCTTCACATCTTCTGTCCGTCTCCGTCGGCACGACTACTCAACCTTCACATACGTCTGACTCACTCTTCTCACACTTTACCGCTATTTATATCTCCCAGGCACTATTCTGGAAGCTTCAGGAACGTTCACTTATTGCGCTGGAGTACAAAGTAGAAGATTCCAGTAGCCTCTATCCTTTTCTCTCTTTCGGCAAGCGCCCCAACAATGCGGCCATTCTCTGTCTCTTTCCTTCGGCTCCTTTACGGTAGTGCCGACAATAATGCGATGGGTGACACTGCTGCTGTTGGCAATTAGATGCGGCGGGCGCGGTGACAATATATAACACAGAAGCAGAACATTATTTCCACTTACTGGTGTTTTGCTCCTCACTGTAACTTTTCTATCTGACCTTACCTTGGTCATCTCTTGTTCTCTTCCAACCCCGATGCTATTAGGGTTCCCGAGGGCTAGGGAGTCTTTATTTTTCCAACCTCTCCATTTCTCTAATTTCTCTATAAAATCTTAACCCCTAACATGCTGACCTGTCATGGCATGTAATACGTCCTCTGATTGGTAATCAGAGGATATGGTCGGTGGATTTATTTTGATAACTCTCCCGGTCAGGTCCGTAAACAGGCCCATAAACCAACGACAGGTGTGGTCCTCCAGACATTCTGGGGGGTTGTGAGAGAGCGATGTGACCGCCAAAACATAAAAATATGGTGCTCTCTAAAAAGCGGTTACTATTACTGCTATTGCTCTCTTCAATATCATTAGTGAAAAATATTGGAGAGCAAGAGGATTAATGACTTCATTGTCAGAAATCCAGCATTAGCTAACAACAATATATAACACAGTGACAATCAAGTGTTCTTAGTGAGTGTGCATAAGTATAATTCATTGCAATTATATAAGAGTTGAATGGGAATGTGATAATTTGGTATTCTAATCAATATTATATAAATAGAGATAGGAAATGTTTTTGAATAGGTACTAATGGAAAGTGATATATTTAATATTTAATTCTGAATTTGAAAATGTTGATATTTGGTTTAAATTTAATGCTCTATTTTAATTTTAAATAAGTTTAAATGCTTTGAAATTTTTATATACTGAGATGTTTGAAGTGATTTTGTTTGCTTATTTTGATTCTCGAGTTTATGTAAATGAGGTTCTGAAGATGTTTAAATTTTGCATTGTTTGTATTTTATGTTTGAGTGTATTCATATTCTTATTTCATTATAAATGTGATTTAAACTAAATAGATTGTTCATAGTTACTAATTTAGACTGCAGTGAGCACTTACATTAAACAAGATGTTTTGTACAGAACATAGTTGAATATATGATGAATAAATTACAGCTGCTGAAATAATGAGTATAAATTTCAGTAAGAACATGAAGTAAAAAATAGTTAGAGATCGTAGTTTCCTATGATACACATATGATTCTGTACAAAACTATAAATAGTAACACTGTTGTAAGCACATTATTTGTAATGTATATTATGATTATTTTCGAAAAACAAAAGCTTCACACTTGTCTTCATTTTCATTTGCCCACTCTTTGGCTTCTTTCTACATAAAATGGTCTGGCTGTATAATACATCGCTTTCAACTGTAATTGAGAGCACCATGGCGTTCATTGAGTACCTATACTTTCATACACAATAGGAACTCTTTCTGATATAGAATTTGTATTTAATAATAATGTTATGATTATCAGGATAATGTAATGTACTGACCAAAGCCCAATTTTCGTCACAAACACGTTGGGGAATTTTGGGTGCCTTGTTAAAAAACATGAGTACATTATTATTATTTGAAGATTATACTGCCTCTCCTGTAACTCTTAAAAACATGTAAATAAAGCTTTTTTAAATGTTGTTAGAAAGCAACCTATAGCGAAGGCACATAGAAGGTACGTAAGCAAAGTAGGGGATGGTGTTACGAACATATAAAATGCATTAACTGTCAGCAACATATGCAGTAAAGCTATGTATCTGATGCTGATGTTGGCAATATCTGGAGAGACGAGAGAAGGGATGCAGCGGAGAGAAAAGCTCCCATGATGAAGCATGTGTAGAATTTTGTTTGACTTTCACTCTCTGCAGCTTGCCTCATTAAAGTGCAATTTATAGACATTTGCAGAAATAAATTGTATATTATGTGTTTCAATTATTCTTCCTATAGGTGCATTCTTAATACTTGTGGAATAAAGCAGTGCAATATAGTGTTAAAAGTGTGGGAAAATCTGGTTGAGATGTTTTGATCAATACGCTACATTAATTGATTGTGATTTAATTCATAGCTGATGTTCATTGTACAATTACTCTTTATATCACATCATTATTCACAGGCTACTCACACTATGTAGGAATTTTTATCAACTACAGAAATAAAAACAATCTAGTTAGTTACCTCTGAATTATACTCAGTTTCTCCAAAACTAGTAATTGGGAGAAGCACTGAGATGGTGCTTTTCCTTACTGTGACATGGTTGCACAAAAACAGCAGCTGTGGAATCCTCCATGGCAGAGCCTGAGGCTTTTTCCCTTATCTTTTGCAATTCATTGCTGAATTGCATTCTCAGGCAATTCCATTTGGCCTTTATATCTTCCACTGCAAGCAAAAGCAATCCTATTTATATACAAATACCTACTTAGTTTGCAAACACTATCATAATTTTTATAAGTACTTATTACTTTTAGAACTCACATAATATGACAAAATAAAAGAAATAAGGTGGTGCATTTTACGTGTAGGAGAGGGGTGAGAACTAACCTTACTCTACACCCAAATTATAATTCAAATCACAATAGTAATTACGGGTTTAAAGGGATAGTGGGTTAGTGATATTTGATAATTACAGAATATTACTGCTTTTGGGTTAAAAGAAGCAAACGATTTGTACATAAAAGTTAACTAATCTAGATAGGTACTAAGCTTACCTGCTGCGGTTACCATGTGGGTCCGCTGTACTTTTGTGTATTTCCGTCATTGATATACGTCAGCACTGTGAAAAGGCTACTGCTGAATAAATGATGTATATAAAGTATAATATATTACTGCTATTAGTATATTTATCTGTTGTATTTGGCCGTAAAGGTAGAACATTTGCCACAATAACGTCGAGAGCATCCCTTCTCGGTTTACCCCCTTCTCTTGTGTCTGTTGTGGTAATTTTCACTTTTATATGCTTCGATGAGCCACAGTATCTCTTCCTCAGTACAATTTTTCATTTTCAAACGTATGTAGAATACAGATTAAAACTACAACCACAACCGCACCGCACAAGAACTTACGTCACATCACTTAATTACAAAACAATAATAACTCTACATAAGAACAAGAAATAACATTAACAAGTTGATTGGCAACATTCGGATGCTTCCGTGGATTTCAATCTTCCAGCGTTGGCAACACGTACGTCACCGACGAGTTAAAGGACATGTACCTGATAACACTCTTCAGTGACAACCTACTAGGGTGTTCTGTGGTGACAACACAACTGCCTATCGACCACATGACGCTGCACTCCTACAGGATAACCCCAGCGGCCACGCTGTGCGCTAGGTGGCTGAAGTGTTGGCACCCGAAGAAACATGCGTGCGCTGAAAATACCAACACCAAAGTGGCGATACATAAGCGCCTGACGAAATAAGAAGCAGTAATGATGATGACGATGACGACAATGACCACGATGACAATTATTGATAATTGATTAATAATAAATAACAATAAATGCTAGTAAATCTCGTAAATACTAATGATGATGATGACGGTGATGGTGATGATAGGAATAATAAAGAGGTTATCCTGTAGAATAGTGGCCTCTGCTCATCTATTGCATGGTCAGGCTTCTATTTTCTTTAATGGCTACGGGTGAATGATGATGTTGCCAATGGTGGAACCAGTGGAACTGTGAAATCTGCAGAAGCATGTGAATATTGCCAACTACAGGAAATATGAATAGTGGAAAAACATGTGTGCTAGTTGTTCGTGTTATTGTTACTTGGTAATTTTCTTCCACAAAGGAGGTTATTTTGCCCTTTTTGATGCACAATAAGGAGGACCAACGGTACCTCAGATAATCAAAAACTCAAATCACATGGATTTTTGCAAAAAATCAAGAGAGGCTTGGTAAACTAGTGAAATTAATGAAAAAGTGATTAGGATTGTAAAAAAGGCATCTATTGTATTATCAAATGAAAATAAACTGACACACATACAAATAAAAATAAAATAAATAATAATGGTGGTAAGGTGGTAAGGTGACAAAAAGACCAACGGTACATAAATACAGTATGTACATGTTCCAGTTAAAAATAAGTTATTTCTTCAAGAAGTCCACAAGAGTGAAAGATAAAGTGAACTGAAAAATTCAATGCCACAACCAGGATTTGAACCACAGACCTTCTGCTTTATGCACGGCTGCTCTAACCATTGAGTTACTGTGAAAACTTGCCAGTATGACATTGAATTCTCCAACCGATTAATATTTTTCCCAGAAGACTACAAAGGAAATCTCACATCAGAGATAAATACCCCAAGGGCAACTTACAATCGTAAGTACTTTATGTTCCAGGATTAAATAACCATTAGATGATAATTATTATTTATTTATGCCATCAAACTTACTGCTGGTGTTTTTAAACACACAAGTCTTTGCATAGGATAGACAGGCAGAACCTAAGAGATCACATCAAAGAACATCGTTATATTAGACTAGGTTACCCAGAAAGATCAGCAGTGGCTGAGTACACATATAATACAGATTACAAAATCAACTTCGCATTTACAGACATGCTAGAAAAGTCCTCAAAGTACTATGACAGGTTGATTAAAGGAGCTCTATATATTAGAGTTAATAGAAACATCTTTAATAGGGATGATGGCGTTCACATCAGCAAAGGAAGGACACTAGTTATTCAGTATGTGTTTCCACTACAGCGCAAGGAAGCCTCAGCAGTCACATGATTGGTTCCCCACCTTCTTGGCCTATTCTGTGGCATGTATGTCTCCAATGGCTGGAGCTGAACCAATGTGAAGAAAGTAGGTGGATCTTATCCTCTGCTGTCTAGGAATAAATGTTTCAACATCAGTAGTCTAACTTCAGTTCTGCTGAAAGCTTGAGCAGTTATCCAAATTTGACCTGGCTGTTTGCCCAAGAAACTGTCATCAGTAGCTTTCATTGTCTGCATCGTAACAAAGGTGTTACGAAGACAGTTCAAGAAGACGAGATGCCACAACTAGAGCACAACTCTTAACACCCATACGTCATGAGCATCTGACCACATGCAGAAATAAAGTGCATTCAGTGACATGACTCAAAAGTTATAAAAAACATAATTATTGTAATGAAAAAAGTGACTTATAATCATTTAGAAAAATGTCACACATGACAACAAGAATTACTACAATAATGAGCTTGCTTGCGAAAAAAAAAATTACAATTTTAACATGCATAAGCAAATCATGGAACAAGAAATCAAAATTAACTTTTAAATGAGACAATCATTGCACATATAAAATTATAATAGAGTAGCCGTAACATCAATACAATAGTAATGCACCAATGAGACACAAAATTTGGCCTTGCTGTGGCCAAGTGGTTAGACCATTCGCCTCTCACCAAAGTGGCTCGGGTTCGATCCTAGGCCACTGCGTGCAGGATTTTTAGTGGACAAAGCAGTGTAGGGGCACGTTTCCTCTTAGTTCTCTGGTTTCTCCTCGCCATCTCGTTCCACTTGTGCTCCATGTTCATTCCATGTGTCATCAGTGTTACTGTCTGCTGTGTCACATGTTGTAAGAGTGAGCATTAAACACTACAGA
Source organism: Tenodera sinensis (assembly GCA_030765045.1). Classification (NCBI taxonomy): domain Eukaryota; kingdom Metazoa; phylum Arthropoda; class Insecta; order Mantodea; family Mantidae; genus Tenodera; species Tenodera sinensis. Next base: position 29,709,077 of record CM060969.1, on the reverse strand, counting down.
AGGAAAAAAGAAAAACAAAATTAGTACAGTAAACTGTGAAAAATTAACAAAGTTGAGGTAAAACAATAACAGTGCTTCAAATTTGTTGACTTAAGAAGATGGTGTGTGACATCACAAAAGTCCCTATGAGAAACAAACATTTGCTACAGAAACATATATGCACACCTCATAAATCACTGCCGTCATAGCAGAGTTTGTTTGTTTGTAGTGTTTAATGCCCGCTTTTACTACTACGGCACCGCAGGCGGTGACACTGATGACACATGGAATGAAGATGGAGCACCGGTGGAATGAGATGGCGGGGGAAACCGGAGTACCCGGAGAAAACCCGCCCTGACGCCGCTTCGTCCACCACGAATACCACATGCAGGTCCCTGGGATCGAACCCGGGCCGCCTAGGTGGTAGGCGAGCGCGCTAACCGCTCGGCCACGGTGCCACCGTCATAGCAGAGCTTCAGGGTCATCAGATTAACCTGTGGAGCTATGTATATTAAAGCAATGCATAGAATCTTAGGAATGTCCCATTGTTAGTGCTAGTGTGAATGATAAATCTAAATAAATCTAAGGGACTAGTCTAGGGAAGCACTTCTGTATCAATTCCTAAAATAGTATTATAAAATTACAGACATACTCTGTATCCTAAAGGATGGGAGTAAGGGAACTGCAGTTCCAACCACAATTTTAAATTATGTTTTACATCTGAAGCATACAAATCAAAATGCTCAAAGTTATATTAGAGAAAACATGTTCGAATAAAAATCTTGTACAAAAGTTTGAGACCATAGCTAAAGCTAATGCATGGGAGGAAGCACATAAAAAACAATACCTCCCCTGTTATTTGAGGGATGCCTCTGCAACATGGTACAAACATTTTACTACAGCTCAGGGATGGCCTAGAAAATGCTTTTTGCTTAACAGTGCAGGACAAAGCCCTAGAGTTTCACCTTTGACAGCAAATGCAAGAATTTTTTTAAATCAATTGAAGCTTATGTCTATGATATTCTGGCCATATGTGATCAGATTAATCCCCAGATGTCAGACAAAGAACAAATTTATCACATACTGTGGGGAATAAAACCTTCACTAATGGAACATAGTTTACCTGCTAGTCATCAGACAGTGTCGAAGTTGTTACATTATGCTCATGGTATTGAGACGGCTAGATATTTGGCTGGACCTGGTACAGGCTAACCCATCCTTCCCAATAGCTTCCCTTCAGTCATCTCCCATTGCTGAAAAAATTGACCGCTTAGATTTATTTGTCCTAGCACGTGTGTCATTTACAATAGGGTAAGCACATGCGTCACAATAATTTTACAACTAAAACATCATGGATTAGATCTAACAGAAACAGGGGTATGACCAGAATAACAGTAGAAATAATGTTCATAATAATTGGGAACACCCAAGGTGTGAATGCACAGTGGATGAGTACCCAATTTGTTTTAACTGTAACAAACCAGGGCATGTACCATTGAATTGTATGGTTTGGTTTCTTTTGCTTGCATCATAAAGCCTGCAAGATACCATAGGAAATGACTTGGTGCCTTAGAGCTTTTTGCTACCATCATGTATTGCATCACATTATGAAGTTAGAATAAATTGTAATTTGATTTGATGACATGTTACAATAATAATGCTATATTTTTAGCAGTGACTTCACCGTCTGCACACAGACAGAAATTATTTGTCTGGATAATAACAATATGTGTGATTTGCTTTATGCACACATGTGAAAATTGTTTATTTATGGCTAGCCCTGTGTAGGGACCAAGTTGGAAATGTGTATCATATGTGAACATTATATCTACCACCAGGACTTGGAACTGCCAAATCTGTTGCCCATATTTAATGTTCTGACTGCATGAACTGAGATGTCAAAATGTGTGTACAAAAATTAAATCTTCTCCTGTGATTTAGGTATTGCTGTAAACCTTAAAGTTGATATCAAAGACAGAGATGCCATACCTCACAGGTGACTTGTACTTTTGCAGGTGCTTCATAGTCAAGCACTGTTAGGGTTCAGTCTGCAGTACGGCCCGCCTCCATATGCCTTTAAGTGTAATTGTCGAGAAAACTGACAATAAACAGGTTTTCTTATACCATCATATAAGGAGTCTTCATGATCTCACTGTGAAAGAAATGTGTTAAACCACAAAAGAAAATTGATAGTTTCTTCAAACCAAACAAATAAAGAATGTGTAATTAAAATCAAGTGGGCCTACTGTATCTTATGTTCTAATAACATTCCATAGTACATACTCTAATTTCATTCCCAACTTTTTGTTCTAATAAAATTATACAGTACATACTCTTAATTTCATTCACAATTTTTCTCTGTGGTGTTTATTTCACTTAATCCAGACTTTTGACAATCCGGACAACATTAAGCCCCAATTGGTCCAGACTAACGAGGTTTTACTGTATTTATTTACAAAAAGCCAGAAAAGCTTGTCTGATGCCAGTTTACTCAGCCAAAGGAGTTGCCACCCTTTCTCTTTGAATGCCACCAAGGTTCAACAGTTCCTTTACGTGACAAGCAAACAGTTATTGGTAGCAATTCAATTCTCCTTTTCAAGCGCTCTGTGTGTAGCTTACTTAGTACATGTCTCTGCAGCAATAATTGAATGTCAGAGCAGTCAGTTTCATAATTTTCACCTTATTTGGTTTATTAGTTCTTTAGTACCTGGGTGACCGAGCTTCGCTCGGCGATTTTTGACTCTGTTTTTGTGAATTTTTTTTTTTTTTTTTTTTTTTTTTTTTTTTGTAATACGTTGCATTTATATTTCAATCATAGAAAATTATATGAATTATATGCTGAAGGGCAAACAGGGGATTTATGAATGTGCTACGTAAAAGAAAAGCGAGTAGAAAGCCATTTGAAAGTAATATATTGTGTAGTAAAACTGTTATCATAAAAACTTTCTTCAAGGAAAAATACAAATACGTGCCGAATTTTGCGGTGATATGATATGAATTGTTTAAAGAAAAGTGAGTAGAGAAAGATGTGAATTTGTTACCTAAAAGTAAGAAGAGAAACCACTGAATGTAATATGCGCATTTCTATTTCAAACATACAGAAAATTGTATGACATTTGTAGAAGAGTGAGCAGAGAAAGAGATGTGAATGTGTTACTTAAAAGTGAGTAGAGTAAACACTGTGAAAGTAATATGCATGTATACAAAAATTTAACCAAACCTTTAGAGCCGTTTCTGAAGTACCGGGAATATATATACAAGAATTGCTCTGTGGAAGCGGGAGTAAAAAAATGTTATTTTTTATGTAAAATTGCATTTTTTCAGGAATTACACCTATATAGATGAACTTAGAAAGCAAAACCCTATCTGAATACAAAATTTGATGGAAATCGTTAGAGCCATTTCCAAGTTGCTCGGAATAAATAAATATATATACAAGAATTGCTCGTTTAAATATATAAGATATTTGTTTCTCATGTGATAATTACCTTAAAGTTCTGCAAAATGACATAATGGTTATTATAACATGTAATCCTTTATATAATATTCTTCTAATGTATCATTTTGTTTGCAATTTAATGTTATAAATTTTTCACATTTATGTAAAGTGAGGACAGCTGTCCAATATTTACAATAACATGGACGTATTATAAGATGTTAATGGATTGCATATATAAGCTTAAATAAGTGTTCTGATACATCAATCCAAAATTAAAAGTGTTTTCATAATGTGACAAATGACAAGTGCAGTTACTTATTGTCTTTATCTTCCTTAGAAATCAATAACAATTCACAATTCATGACCTTGCAACATACATCTGTTCTGGTCTACCGTAAATTTGACACAAAACACTGATGGTCCACAGCTCACTCCAGCAATTCTGCTCAGACTTTAACTCACTAAAACTCTCAACAATAAGTCATCTGTCCCTGTAGATTCTTCTATAGCTATACAGATGATTTCCCTGGAAACTGATGGTTCATGAAAGTTCTCGTAAAAGCCTTTTCTGCAAACCATTGTAGCAGGTATTTGCTGCTGATTCAATATTAGCTACCCATGTGGACTTGCCCTGGAGTAACATGTAGACAATAACTGATATACAGTAGGGTGTCCACAGCGATGCGCTGTATCCCTGCAAAGGGTTTAGGAATTTAGTCAGCCAGATTTCCATTTGCATGGCCACTATCATAGTGATATTTGTATCATCTGGTTTGTTCACTGACAAGGCCATATGCCATAAACTTGTATATGTGGGACGTGTTATTAATGTATTGTGACTTTGGTTGTGTTGAAAAGTAAAGAAGACAGATGTAGTCGAGATAAAGAAACACTTTTAATTCCGTAAACAGTAACTTGTACACTCGTTGCAACAGCAAGAAAGTCTTTTCCGATTCTCCAACAGCACGGCTCCGAATTCGCAACACAAAGAACTCTTCTCCGTCGGCACGACTCCTCGATGCTTCACATATGTCTCTTGTTTCCGTCGGCACGAGTACTCAACGCTTCACATACGTCTGACTCACCTTCTGTCGCACTTTACCGCTATTTATATCTCCCAGGCACTATTCTGGAAAGTTCAGTTATTGCGGTGAGATACAAAGTAGAAGATTCCAGAAGCCTCTATCCTTTTCTCTCTTTCGGCAAGCGCCCCAACAATGCGGCCATTCTCTGTCTCTTTCCTTCGGCTCCTTTGCGGTAGTGCCAACAATAATGCAATGGGTGAGACTGCTGTTGTCGGCAATTAGATGCGGCGGGCGCGGTGACAGTATGGTGTGGGATGAAGCATGGGGTCTAGTGTAACTCCATAACAAGCATTGTGTGACGTATGTTCATATGATCATGCAAATCACCTTCAGAAGACTTGTTACAACAATTTAGGCACACACTGTATATGATTATGTGAGTATATGAAAAGATGTGAGGAACTTTTTTTCAAAACTCGATAGTTGCCCAAAATGTGTTTCTGAGAAAAACAGTTTTTTTCTATTTATTGGCAATACTAATTGGTTAGCACAGCACCTATATTAATCATTAAATTCTCCTTCCTAATACTGTCTCATTGAATGTGAAAAGAAACAAATAGCATAGTTTAATGCAAATTTGGGGTTTGAAAATGCAGAGTTTTTTCAAAAACCGATAGATGCTGATTAACTTTTCTACGTGAGCGAGAAATTAACACATGAAATTTTGTTATTTTTATCATTTATTGTTCTTCTTGCTTTTTATTTATGTATTTATTATTTTTTTTATCTATTTTCACCTTTTTATAATACATAGTGTACTATACAATCAACATATTGATGTTTATAAGGATTATTTTATTAGGTATAAACTTGGAAACCAAGTACTGCTACATTCACAATAACATATATTTTGTTTTATTTATATAACAAATATATTGAATACACACAAAGAAATTTCAAACAATTTGAATAAGTAAGCTTTCACCTTTATTAGTGCTTGTGCAGTTTGTACATGGTTCTTAGTTCGTTTCTCTTTTCCACATCTGCCTCTGTCTTAATCTTCATCATTCCCATGTGTCAGTGTGTGGTGTATGGAATAAAAGATTGAAGAAGTTGTAAAATATGTCTATATTTTGACAATGAGCAGACTGGTAGATTTCTTAATCTCCTTTCGTTGCTAAAGTTGGTCCACATTTTTCTGATGTTAAGTTTTGGAGGTAAATATCCTCTTCTTGATTTTGCTCTTCCTTAGTGGCATCTGTACTTCTTAATGTCTTGCTTTATAGCAGCAGTAATGCCCTTCTGTAATATTCCTGTTCTCTCACCTCCTCTGGTTTCCTTTGGCACATTCCCAGACAAGTGGAATTTTCTAGCCAGGAGAGATAATCTTTTGACATCCCTGTGATTCCTTGGAAGCTTGCAGCGCATACTGACAATACTCGGCCATCATTACTTCTCACACTTATTTAATGCTAACAGTCTGCTTTCTATTTGCAGCTTCTTTCTTCACCAATCTGCGATTGGGAGATGTAATATTCATATTTCATAAGGAATTTATCTTGATCTATTTTGTTGATCATGGGAAGGTGTTGGTGAAATCCACTTATATCATTATAAGTCAAATCAGCTGCATCACAGTGCTTATGTCCTTTATTGTTAGGATTTCCTGGAGTGCACTCGAGACCATGTGAAAATGTAATTGTTGGAGTATGAGCCTTCCTTTACTTGTATTTGCAATTCCTACCTCCTGCGCATTCTACGACTGGTACAGTTTCACAATCTGAGATCCTGTCCATTGTGCATAGTGCAGTGTCTCAACTAAGAATAAAAATGCCATGTAAGTATAACAAAGGTTGCAGAAGCACCTGTCTGCTGTGCAAGGGGTCCCGGGTTCGATTCCCGGATGGGGGTAGGAATTTTTCTCCAGCCAAAATTATGCCTCATCCTTCCCTGAGTCTTGAAGTATGCATGAAAGTGTGAATGTGTCTGTGAATTGAACGTATAAAAAACCCCAAAGACCCAAAAAACCCACTGTCAAACGAGTAACACCATTGCCAATAGGCAAGGCCGCCGATATGACCTCTGCAGTTAAAGGTCGGACATAAATGGAACAAAAAGAAAAGAAAAAAAAAAACTGATGTGTTGCACTCACATGACTTTCTCTACTCTTGTACTAACCATTATTACTAACTTTTATTCCTATATCTTCTTCATATTAAGATTAACATTTGTAGAAATTATCTTATTGCTATTTACTTGTAGGTGCAAGGGGAATGTTAGAATACAGTAGGCTTTGTGCGATAGGCAAATCTTTTAAAGCTTTGAGATTCCGTTCTCTTTGCACACTTACTTAACATATAAAAACATGAACGATGTTCCATTTCACGAAAGTTTTAAGTTTTCCGAAACTCACACACGTAACAAGGAATATCTCCGAAATGGTTCACCTTACAAGAAAATTTATTCAGACACAAATTGTGTATTTTAGCAAGATCTACGTTTTTTGTATAGTGTGATTTGGTCTATCTCTAACGGTTCACTAGTTATGCAAAAGTCAAAAAGGAAAATTCGTGTTAAAAACTAAAGTTAGTATTTAAGTTTAATGTCTTAAGGACATGACACGAGGATTTTGGAGAAAATATTGATTTTCTTGAAAATGGCTCTAACATTTTTAAAAATGCCATATGTTTGATATATTTTTATGGCAAATGAAATGCATGTCTTGAATTTTCTGGCTATAGCCCCTGTAGTCGTATTTACTCTGGATGACTTTTGCATAACTGTTAAACCGTTAGAGATAGCCCAAATCTTACTATACAAAAATGTAGATCTTGCTAAAATACACAACTAAATGCATTTTTATGTAGAGTGAACCATTTCGGAGATATTGTTGTTTGTGTGAGTTTTGGAGAACTTATAGTTCTGTTAAATGGAACATCGATATTTATTTTTTATATGTTAACTGTGCAAAGAGAATGGAATTGGGAAGCTTTAAAAGATTATAGACGAACGGTCTAACCACTCGGCCACGGCGCCTCTGTTGTATCTTAAAATTAACTCTTTAAATGTATTAAGTAATATCTTTTAAATGTCCCCGAAGAACCACATTGTAGAGATAAATCGTTAAACCGGCAAGTCTGTGTGTTTTACCTAGTAATTCCATAGAGAAGAAAACTGAGCTTTTATATGCATAAAGTAAGTTGGGAAGTGTTATAAAATACTGTTGCACGCCGTATAACTTATTTCGGGAAATCACCAAGGTTTGTTGATGTGATCTTATGACCCCGAGCATTTAATCTTGCTTTAAAATCCACATCCCCCCTCCCCCCGCCCCTCTTGCACATACACCCGTAGAAGTTTATCAACTGCAGCAAATCCAGAGTTCATTCACTCATTTCACAATTGCACTTGTTAACAGCAGCGCGGCGACTTCTGGACAACTTACTCTAAGTCAAACTTATTGGTCTCTTTTGAGTGTTGCAAATCTTAAGAATCAGTAAAGGTGAGATTAAAAGTCTTATATCGAAATGTTTTTAGATATATGTAGTCGTCTTAGAAATGATTTAAGATACCAGACTGAAATATTTATAGAATATAAATGTATGATTTCTGGATTCATTGAGGTTCTTTTATCCTGTAAATATGTTTACTCAGGAAAATGGGATTATTTTCTAAACTATATCACATTTTATTAAAAATTTTATCAGCAATTCTTTAAATAAAACCATTTTTTGCAATTGTCTATCTCGGTTGACACGAAGCAGACACGTAAAAGAGTAAGCGTGTGTAAGAATAGTTTGTACAAGAGTGAGTAGAGAAGATCATGCGAGTGCAACACATCAGCTTTTTAAAGATTTAATAGATTAACGGACGGAGACATTTACACATGTCGTTCTAGGATACACTAAGTTAAAGTAATAGATTTTTAGAGCATGTCGCTATACGATGACTTGGAGATTATCTGCTCTTTGTATGACCGTAACAAAAATATGTTACTTTACTTTTTGCTTTCCGTTATGGACCACGTATTGTTGGATTTTTAAACAATTGAAATTAAAATGACTGATGTGTTGCACTCACATAACTTTCTCTGCTCTTGTAGTAACTATTCTTAGAAATTCATATGTCTTTATCTTCTTCAATTATCTTACTGCTGATTTTCTTACAGATGCAAGGTAAATGTGGGAATACAGTAGGCTTTGAGCGTTAGTCAAATCTTTTAATGGTTTGAAATATCGTCCTCTGTGCCCGGCCAAAGAGGTAAACGTGTGAATAACGACCTAACAGCTCAAGTATTGCAAAACTCACAAATAACAAGGAATACCTCCGAAATGGTGCACTCCACAAATAAATGTTCTCTGTTCATCAAGAGATTAGAGGAGATATAAACAAAGCACCGGTTTGTATCACTCCGCGGCCACGTGCTTCCACAATGACGCAACACAGTTACCTACCGCTACGCGTAGGTATAATATGCATTTTACACTACTAAAAGGATATATTTACTTGATCCAAATAACATGTAGCACATGGAAATTAACTGCTACTTACGTCATCTCTGTCCACAATAACACTTTTTCATTTCCTGCTCACAATCTCGAAACCAATCTCCAGAAGCAGCTTGTGGACGGAAGTTCGTTTTAAATCTGAAAGATCGGGATCAGAGTTAACTGCCAACAGCACTTTGTTTAAGGTGGAGGTTCATTGTTAACAAAGAAGTGTGAACTTTTCGACGGATTGCAGATCTCACACTCACAAATTCGTCGCAAACTACATCTACAATTTATCTGGCATGTAGTCGCTTTTTACCGGTATCTTCACCAACTGACGATTTTTCTTTGCGTGTGCTGTCAGTACTTGCAACTGACACACCGGTAAACTCGGACGTTAATTTCATCACGTCTTCGATAGCAAGTTCGGGATATTTCTGGCAGAACTTGTTAAATACGTTCAATATTGTTGTCTTTTCACCACTTCGCAACGGTTTGCTACGCTTATGTTTTACAACACTCACTTGTTCCGCCATGTTACTTTCATACTGAATAATGCGCGCGCAGAATGAATTAGGCTGGTTACATATTCACTTAATTGCGTATTCTTACACTTTAACTATGCTTAGTACACTTAGTTCATGCTTTAGCAAACATTAAGTGAGATTTCAGACTAGTAACAGTATTTCTTCAAGGGACTATTTACACGGCGAAAGCGTCAAGAGGGCGCACTGTGGTCAAAATGCACGTGACTTTGTTTACGTCTCCTCTAATCTCTTGATGAACAGAGTACCTATAGATATAACGCGTGTTTTGACGATATCTACATTTTCCGTATATTAGGATTTGGTCTATCTCTTAGGTTTACCTTATACAGAAGTCATCAAGAATAAACAAGACTACGTGGGCTATAGCGAGAAAATTCAAAATATACATTTCAAAATATACATAAAATATGTTTAAAATGTGGCATTTAAATCAAAATCGTTTGAGCCATTTTTGAGAAAATCAAAACTTTCGAAACATTTTCCATGTAAAGGATAGTTCACGGTGGAGGATTTTTCTTAAAAATCTTCTTGTCAGATCCTTGAAAGATATGAAATTTAAATACCAACTTTGGTTTTTAAGCAACGTTTATATGTAATTATATTTACAACACTTGCAAATACTTCATTTCCGTTGCACGTGGCTTGTACGTAGAGAAAATCCCCTCTTATTAAGTACTCCTCGCCGTGTATATTTAATTTTGTTACTAGCACGTGCGCACAATCTACTGCTCCAATAGCACTAGGGAATGCAAATTGTTTTGGCCATTCCCTATTGGCGTCCGAAAGAGCGGCAGCAGTTACAGTAAATTGTAGTCATCTTCTGCTGCTTTATTTCTCTGCTACGTATAGTAGGTAGAGAAAATATTGTATTCTACCCAAAAATTCAATGTCGAGATTTTACCGGATATATGTTTTGAGGGCCTCTAAATAAAAAAGGCAATTTAAAAAACGTCCGTGTGTGTGCGTGCGTGTGTGTGAATGGCAAAACTCATAAACGAAAAGTCGGTTAAAAACCTAAGTTAGTATTTAAGCTTAATATTTTTTGAAGATGCGGCACAAAAATTTTGAAGAAAATTGCTCCGCCCTAAACTACTCTTTACATGAAAAATGTTTAGAAAATTTTGGTTATCTCGAAAATGGATCTAACGATTTTGATTAAAATGTCATATCTTTAAGATATTTTTATGGCAAATGAAATTTATATTTTAAAATTTTTGGCTATATCCCACGTAATCCTGTTAACTCTTGATGACTTGAATAACTCGTAAACCGTGAGAGATAGACCAAATCTTACTACACAAAAAATGCAGATCTCTATAAAAACACAATTTATGTCCAAATGCATTTGTTTTTGTGGAGTGAACCATTTTGGAGAAATTCCCTGTTATTTGTGTGAGTTTAGCAATACTTAAACTTTTCTGAAATGGAATATCGTTATTCACGTGTTTATATCTTAGCTGAGCAAAAGAGAACGGAATACAGCGACAAGCTTTAAAACATTTGACTATCTCTCAGAGCCTACTGTAGGTCATGACGAGGAATTTGATTTTCACGATACTGCTATAAGAATTGGTAATTATACTGATTACTTGGTGACATATAAGCACATTTCTTGTTCTCTTAAGTTTAGAAGATACATACCAGTTTGTGTAAATATTAGTAAGAATATTTTTATATCCAGGAATAATTAATCACGATTTACTGAAACATATATCACAATGGATGGTTTCGAAGAGGCGACATTTACGTTGACAACACATTTTCTAACCTTATTTTTGTGAAACAATAGACGCAATTTTCGTTGACAGAATAGAGGATTAGCTGGTCCCTACAATCAGATTTGAAAAAGTTGTAGACTTAATTAAGGAGGTTTATCAGGGAAAAAACTATCTCTAAAGCTTGCATTGCTTATTTAAGAGACAAATGGAAAATTTCAAATTGGGAAGTGGTTGGTCTACTTTTTGGTGCTCGTGGAGTGATTACTTAATTTTCCGTTAATGTTTTCCGACGTTTTGAAGTGCAATTAAGTGTTTTAGAAGATATTAGTTTACAAATTATCCGTGATTCTTTGTATATTTTGCACAAATATCTGTATACTACACTAAACTAGGTAAATAAATAATTCTAAATTGCTAGCTGTCCTATTTCCCAATTTTATAACAATTTTGTACATTATTACACTTTATCTATCAAATGTTAAATTATACGATTTTTTATACTTTATTATTCATATTAAAATTCTCCTTCTCTAGAGATCTATTAGCAGGCGTGTCTTTATTACAACCCTAAAATAGGACAGCTATCCAACTACTGGATTTTCTCTCATATTCCCCTTACACCTACAAGAATACTAGCAATAATTCCGCAAATATTTATCTCGACTGACATGAAAAAGATAGCGGAATAAGTGTTTTTAGGAATAGTTGGTACACGAGTAGAGAAAGTCACGTGAATGTATCACATCAGATTGTTCCTTGATAGCGTCTACAACTTCCCAGAAAGTATTTGATACCGGAACGTGGTTAACCGACGTTCTCAACAACGCCAATTTGAAAACCAGGCCCTCCTACACATTCTCAAAAAATTCTGATTTCCTTCATCCTTGCTGAGAGCTTCACAGCGCGTATAAACAGTGGCTTGTTTTTGTTTGTACCAAATCTTGAGCCGCTGCTCAGTTATCAAGGTCAGCGAGCAGTGGCTCGCGAGGAGATTGAGATCCGTTTTTGTTTATACGAAACCAAGCAACGGCTTGCAAATAGCCAGTTTTGAGCCACTGCTTGCTTTTATTTATACCACCAAATAAGACAACTGCATCTATCTCTTCTTTCATTTCAGATGACGGATTTGCAACATCTTCAACCAAATCTGGCCACTTCGCCAGCCATGCTTGCCAATTCTACACAAATGCAGCTGCTCTTCCTGCAGTTTCTCCATCAGTTAGAGCCCAATGTCGTCGATAACCGCTGTAAAGTTGCACTGGAGGAACTTAAGTACCTGAAGCATGCCTACCAAAATGAACATTCTCGCTGCGAGTCACTTCAGACTCAGTTGAAAGAATCCCAGCAGCAAGTGTACACCCTGACGTCACAACTGGTTCAGGTCCATCTGAGTGGCAGTCAATCACAAAGTAGCTATCTGGAGGAGACGATCAAACTTCTGAACATTGAACTGTCTAAGTATAAGAACCACTCGGAGAGTCTTAGCAGACAGCTTGAAGATTACAAGAACCAATTGGAAGAAACAAGCGAAGCTTTAAATGCAGAGAAACAGAAATCTGCCGAGTCATTGAGGAAGCATCGTGAAGAAACGAAAGCTATGAACGCGACTCTCAATGGGACCCAGATACTCCAAATGGAGGAGCTTTGTGTAAGTACCACATATTTAGTTTTACTCCAAGTGTTAGTTGAATTAGTTTCAATAGCTGGTGTGGGAGTAGAAACAAGTTATCTCGGTTGCTTATTTACACGGGTTATGCATCCGTTACATCCAACATTGAATGACTGGGCAATCCTAAACGACATGATCAGTAATGGGCGACTTATAAGACCAAGAAATTCACATCACATGGTACGGAGTGATTCGCGACAATTCTTCAGTTCCTCCGCTGGAGGGATGAAGATGATGCTTCAAATTCGGCGCAGCAGCATCAGATGACACTATCAGGTGGAAATTATTCTAATAAATATGCTTAAATTGTTTCTAATTATTTATTTCCTAGCTTGGTTGAATTTAAGTCTTATATTAACCGGTAGCAGCATTAAAATAATATCTTATCGGTATTGCAAACGTATTACATTTCGCCTCAAAATACTCTATATTTTAATAAAAGAAAACGAAAGGGCTTCCGTCGCTGCATGAGTAATGTTATTAAAAAACAGATGAAATAAAATTGTTGTCTGAAGAGTGCATAACAAATTTAAAATGCTACTTAAAATATGAAAATGCTGTTGGAAGCGAATTACAATGGAGAATTTGCCTTGGAATGCAACTTGTAAAACATCTGACAATTTCACGAGTTTACAATTCTTTGAAAGTATTCAGTATGCTGTCCTAAGAGTAAATATATGAATGAACTAAGCCCTACTTAAGCGTTGTACATGTCTTTAGGTATGGGGAAGCTGGTCAAAGCAATTTTCAACATATCTCCAGCATTAAAATGCATAAGTTCTTTCATTTTACCTATGGTTTGCATAGATTCTATTGATGGTAGCTTTAAACCGATGTAGTAGTGAAGTAAATGAGCTTTTACAGTGTAATTTTCACATTACGAGGAAAAAAAGTTGCAGAACAACTCCCATAACAACTCCGATGTCATTAGGTGTATAAATGGTATAAATATTATATGGTATAAATATTATACCTGTGTTTCCATTCTGCATTCTCGCAAATTTTAAGTATTTTAAAGTTCAATAAAATGTGATTAACTTGCGCTCTATATCGTCACTTACTCAAAACTCTAAAAACCTGTCATGCGTACAGATTATTTAAAACTCTTCGTTGTTTCAGGCCTGGGGTAATAAAACGCCTACTGAGAAAGACGCCCAAGATATGAAAAGTGAAGCTTTAAGAGATGGACTCTTCTCTGCAGTTTCTACAGGGAACCTGCCCCTTACAAAGGAGTACCTAGAATGTGGCGCGGATCCGAACACCGTCATTCATTATGCGGTTCAAAATGGACATGCAGAGATAGTTCAGCTGCTCCTGAATAGTGGTGCTGGTAAAGATTTAGTCAGAAAGAAAGACAACTGGACACCTCTTCATGTAGCAGTAAAACACGGACAAGTGGAGTTGGTTCGTCTGCTGCTGAGCGAAGGCGCTAGCAAAGATGTGAGAACAAGTGATGGATGTACACTGCTGTATCAGGCTTCATGGTCTGGTAATGAAGAGATTGCTCGATTATTGGTCGACAGTGGAGCCAACCCAGACTCGAAGTGTGAAAATAACTGGGCACCGTTGCACATTGCCGTGGAAAAGAACTTTAATGGGCTAACAAGGATACTTCTTGAAAGTGGTGCCCAAGTCAATGTTAGGCGACATGATGATTGTACTCCTTTGTACCAATCCTCATCGTCAGATAACATTCAGATTGTGAAACTACTTCTGCAGAAAAATGCATCCCCTAACCTGAAATGTAACAACGGTGTAGCACCATTGCATGTTGCTGTCGAGAAAAACCATATAAACATTGTGAAAGTACTTATCGATGAAGGGGCCGATCCCAATATCAGGAGAAACGATGATTGTACACCTCTTTACCTGAGTGCATATTTCAACCACGATCAAATTGCTCACATACTTATAGACAAGAGTGCTAACACTAGCTTGAAATGTAACAGTGGATGGTCGCCACTACATATCACAGCAGAAAAGAATCACGTAAAAATAGCAAACACTCTTCTGATGAGTGGCACAGACGTCGACATAAAACGTAAAGACGGCTGTACCGCATTATACCAAGCTGCGTCATTCAACCACAGGGATATGGTAAAACTTCTTCTAAAATATGGAGCTAATCCAAATTTAAGATGCAATAACGGTTGGGCAGCGATACATATAGCAGTGCAAAACAATTTATTTGAATTAACAGAAATTCTGCTGGAAAACGGAGCATACATTAATTTAAGGCGCCATGATAACTGTACACCTCTGTACATAGCCTCACAATGTGATTACGGACCAGTCACAAAAGTTCTAATGAAATATAATGCGTCCGCAGATCTTAAGTGTAACAATGGCTGGGCACCGCTGCACATTGCATCTGAGAAAAATCATCTTAAAGCGGCAGGTGCTCTCCTTGAAGCTGGAACAAATGTGAACGTCAGAAGAGTTGATGGTTGCACGCCACTGTATCAGGCTGCTCACTTTGATAATGAAGATATGATAAAGCTGTTGATGAAACACAATGCCTCTGTTGAACTTAAGTGTAACAACGGCTGGGCGCCGCTTCACGTTGCATCTGAGAAAAATCACCTTAAAGCGGCAGGTGCTCTCCTTGAAGCTGGAGCAAATGTTAATGTCAGAAGAGTTGATGACTGCACGCCACTGTATCAAGCTGTGCATTTTAATTATGTGGATATGGCAACGCTGTTGATGAAACACAATGCTGATGCTGATCTTAAGTGTAACAACGGCTGGGCACCGCTTCACGTTGCATCTGAGAAAAATCACCTTAAAGCGGCAGGTGCTCTCCTTGAAGCTGGAACAAATGTGAACGTCAGAAGAGTTGATGACTGCACGCCGCTGTATCAGGCTGTCCATTTTAATTATGAAGATATGACAAAGCTGCTGATGAAACACAATGCTGATGCTGATCTTAAGTGTAACAATGGCTGGGCACCGCTTCACGTTGCATCTGAGAAAAATCACCTTAAATCAGCAGCTGCTCTCCTTGAAGCTGGAGCAAATGTTAATGTCAGAAGAGTTGATGACTGCACGCCACTGTATCAAGCTGTCCATTTTAATTATGAAGATATGACAACGCTGTTGATGAAACACAATGCCTCTGCTGATCTTAAGTGTAACAACGGTTGGGCACCGCTTCACGTTGCATCTGAGAAGAATCATCTGAAGGCAGCACATGCTCTTCTTGAAGCTGGAGCAGATGTGAACGTCAGAAGAGTTGATGATTGCACGCCACTGTATCAGGCTGCTCACTTTGATTATGCAGATATGGCAAAGCTGTTGATGAAACACAATGCTGATGCTGATCTTAAGTGGAACAACGGCTGGGCACCGCTTCACGTTGCATCTGAGAAGAATCATCTGAAGGCAGCACGTGCTCTTCTTGAAGCTGGAGCAAATGTGAACGTCAGAAGAGTTGATGATTGCACGCCACTGTATCAGGCTGCTCACTTTGATTATGCAGATATGGCAAAGCTGTTGATGAAACACAATGCTGATGCTGATCTTAAGTGGAACAACGGCTGGGCACCGCTTCACGTTGCATCTGAGAAGAATCATCTGAAGGCAGCACGTGCTCTTCTTGAAGCTGGAGCAAATGTGAACGTCAGAAGAGTTGATGATTGCACGCCACTGTATCAGGCTGCTCACTTTGATTATGCAGATATGGCAAAGCTGTTGATGAAACACAATGCTGATGCTGATCTTAAGTGTAACAACGGCTGGGCACCGCTTCACGTTGCATCTGAGAAGAATCATCTGAAGGCAGCACGTGCTCTTCTTGAAGCTGGAGCAAATGTGAACGTCAGAAGAGTTGATGATTGCACGCCACTGTATCAGGCTGCTCACTTTGATTATGCAGATATGGCAAAGCTGTTGATGAAACACAATGCTGATGCTGATCTTAAGTGTAACAACGGCTGGGCACCGCTTCACGTTGCATCTGAGAAGAATCATCTGAAGGCAGCACGTGCTCTTCTTGAAGCTGGAGCAAATGTGAACGTCAGCAGAGTTGATGATTGCACGCCACTGTATCAGGCTGCTCACTTTGATTATGCAGATATGGCAAAGCTGTTGATGAAACACAATGCTGATGCTGATCTTAAGTGTAACAACGGCTGGGCACCGCTTCACGTTGCATCTGAGAAGAATCATCTGAAGGCAGCACGTGCTCTTCTTGAATCTGGAGCAGATGTGAATGTCAGAAGAGCTGATGATTGCACGCCACTGTATCAGGCTGCTCACTTTGATTATGCAGATATGGCAAAGCTGTTGATGAAACACAATGCCTCTGCTGATCTTAAGTGTAACAACGGTTGGGCACCGCTTCACGTTGCATCTGAGAAGAATCATCTGAAGGCAGCACGTGCTCTTCTTGAAGCTGGAGCAGATGTGAACGTCAGAAGAGTTGATGATTGCACGCCACTGTATCAGGCTGCTCACTTTGATTATGCAGATATGGCAAAGCTGTTGATGAAACACAATGCTGATGCTGATCTTAAGTGTAACAACGGCTGGGCACCGCTTCACGTTGCATCTGAGAAGAATCATCTGAAGGCAGCACGTGCTCTCCTTGAAGCTGGAGCAAATGTGAACGTCAGAAGAGTTGATGATTGCACGCCACTGTATCAGGCTGCTCACTTTGATTATGCAGATATGGCAAAGCTGTTGATGAAACACAATGCTGATGCTGATCTTAAGTGTAACAACGGCTGGGCACCGCTTCACGTTGCATCTGAGAAAAATCACCTTAAAGCGGCAGTTGCGCTTCTTGAAGCTGGAGCAAATGTCAACATCAGAAGAGTTGATGGTTGCACGGCACTGTATCAGGCTGCCCATTTTAAATATGAAGAAATGAAAAAGTTGTTGAGGAAATACAATGCTGATGCTAATCTTAAGTGTATCAACGGCTAGGCGCTGCTACATTTTGCATCTGAGAAAAATCATCTCAAGGCAGCAATTGTTCTTCTTGAAGCTGGACCCTCGCGGAAGTTTTCTACTCTATTCCTTTCCGCTCGTGACGGATCAGTGTGCATTAACCTTAACACCCCTACCTATATTCTTGTGTGTGGGCAGGGAAGCAAACGAATGCAGTGTCTTATGTACAGTAAATCTGTTTGATCTATCATTGGTTGATACAATTACTGACTTTTATTATGTGTGCAGGAATGTACAATGCCTGGTGATTTTAGTGAGAAAGGTTGGTGCTTAATAGACATCGTCATTTAGTTTGTAGATCACGGTTGAGTGCTTTAGAGATTGTTTTCATTAAACATTATTAAGCCATGTATTTGTAATTTTCAAGATTTAGACACCAGCTGAGGTTTACCTACTCTAAGGACGAGTATTTGTCTACAGTTGTAACTGAAGGTATGCAAATGTTTGTGGAAATGGCTTCCTGACTATTTGCATTAGTTGCGACAATTGCTTTTGCAAGTTGTAGTGTTGAAATGAAGTCTTACATTTTAGGGAAAAGTATTGAACTCGAAACGGAAAAGTCAAGTGGATATGAACTTCTTATTATGTGTGGTTTTAATGCTCAGAATTTAATGGTAATAAATCATCGCTCTCTTCACTTCCCAGCATTTTGATACTAGATCTTCTTCATTCTTGAGATTTTGCATATAGCCAGTGATTAATGTTTTCTACAAACTTTCTGGTGCTCTATAGCTAGAACTTTGTTTGTATGTACTAGTTTTTTTTTTCTTTCAACCACAAAAGCAACTGATAATAATTTACTGTAGCAAAAATACCTCAGACAGTATAATTAAAAAATTACATTCAAATAAATCTCAAATTTAATATTAAAGTTCAGGATGTTTGAAACTTTGAGACAAAGATATTGCAGTTCTCGCATAGAAAATTAGTGCCTACGACGACTGTTCATAAAGTTCTGCAACATTCATAATTTCGCGCCAAGGGAGTGTCAGAGCGAAATGCGATTGTAATCCTCCACACGCTTGTGTTTAAGGTGTACCTGCCGGAAGTTTCATTATTGTATGTCTGTTAGTTATTGTTCAGTGCTCAGTTGAGTGTCGCACAGTTTGCGAATTTCGAGATGACAGAGTTAGAGGAGCAACACGTCTGCATTAAATTTTGCGTGAAACTCAAGAAGACCTTTACGGAGACACATCAAATGATGCAAGAAGCCTCCGGTGATGAATGTTCAAGCCGTACTCGGTTGTAACAATGCTTCATGCTGTTTAAAAATGTCCGGATGGAAGTTAAAGTTGACGCTCGTTCAGGACGCCCTTCGACGTTTAACGACGATGCTCATGTCAGGAATGTCAACGAAACTGTGCGTGGTAATCGAAGGCTGAATGTCTGAGACTTTGTAAAAGAATGTACCATTTCAGTTGGATCATGTCATGAAATCCCGACACCGTATCTTGGAATGCATCTTATTGTCGCCAAGTTCTTCTTATGGCTCATGAGTTAAGATCAAAAGGACCGTCGCCTCGCAATCTGTGAGGAGCTTTTTGGATCGCCCAAATGAGAATGAGATGTTCCTTAACAGAATCATTACTGGTGATGAGAAATGGGTCTACTGTTATGATATTAAGACCAAGGTTCAGTGTTCACAATGGGTCGAGAAAGGTTCCCCAATAACAAGAAAAGGAAAATTCGCACGGGGTTTCGTGCGATCCAGAAAAATATGCACCAAGACTGCTTTCGGAAGTGGAAACGGCGTTGGGAGCGGTGAATCAGTTGTGCGAGAGAGTTTATCGAAGGACACCATGCACAATAAGTGAAATTTAAGCGTAGAACAATTTTGTAGGCAAAGTTCCGGACTTCGCATTTTTAATATGTAGAAGATTTCTTTGACAGCTTTGATTTCAATATTATAGGCTTATATATTTTCATGGCTAATAATAAATAATATATCCTGTGTTTTCATTTTGTATGAATAAACACACTACTGTGTTTTTTTTAAGGCATTAGATAGAAGCAAAGGTTTACTAAGCTTAAAGTGTAAATCATAATCAGACAACTTGTGAAATACATGTAGGTCAATTAATTGTTCCTGAGATGTTTTCTGCTGCAAATTTGAAATGCATTTACTATATAAATTTTAGAAGTGTTTTGTTGCCATTTTTTTTCTTATGTCATAGAAACAGTTTGAATGGTGACTTGTTAACAATCACTTTATTATGAATACATGTTCTTGTCAAATGTAACCAAGATAGGAATTACTTATAAATCTACTGTGAATAGCTCTTGCTGTTAAAGCAAACCTTAATGCTTGTAACAAACATTGGTACCATTAATGGTTTTCATTTAAAGGATTTTCCTATCTACGTATCTAATGATAATGCGGGTTAATTCACTTTTAATGAAAAACTAGTTCCTTCACATAAGAACCCACAGTTGTCATCTTTTTCTAAGCATGTACATAGTTATGGTTAGCAAACACATTCCATTTTCAGATTTACTTCTCTGATTTATTCTACGTAATGATGTTAAATCCTCCAACATTACAGATTACATGTGGAAGCAGTTTCTGGTGTTCACAATAGTATTGTCCTCCGCTGAAGATTCAGAAAACATACAAAGTTCTAGAATCGTCTTGAATGTGTGCATCAGGAAACTGATGTCACGAAAAAGGTAACTGCAAAAAAACATGTTCTGTCAGAACAATGTGGTTGGGGCAGCATTGGGGCAGCATTGGGGCAGGGGCAGGAACATAAAGGCCTCTACTCATGAAACAAAATGATGTTGACTTATAAAAGCGAAAGGGCATTCCAATGTAACTTTTGATAAGAGGCTTGTACGGATGTCAGAATTGAAAAGACATCATTAGATTCACGAAAGTAAAAAGTCACAACATTCTAGAGCTTGCGATAAGAGGTTTACATACTTAGGAGATCTGAAAATTCACAATTTCATTCAGTACAGTAAGAAGTCTCACAAATGTATAATTTGTGATAAGAGCTTTACACAGGTGTCAACTTTGAAAACACATAATTTGATTTATGAGAGTAGGGAGTCTCACCACTGTAAAACTTAAGATATGAACTTGGCGCACTTGACACAGCTCAAAATTCACAATGTAAGAAGCCACACTAATATAAAGCTGTGATAAGTGTTTTATCGAGTTAGGAGATTTGAAGAGACAGGTGCATTCATGAGAGTAAGAAGCAACACCAATGTAAAGTTGTGATATGTGTTTTACTCAGTTAGGAGATTTGAACGGACAGTTGCCTTCATGAGAGTAAGGAGAAGCAGCAATGTAAAATTATGATAGGTGTTATGGCAGTAATTTTAGGTCACACCCCGAATTCACCATTAAAATTATATAATTTCATTATATAATAATTTATGAATTGTTAAGAATTGATGTTAAATTGTATCAGTAAGGTAAAATAGCTCTCTGCTATATTTAAGTATGCTATGGATAAACAGCATGGCAATGTCCGGATATTACAGCTTCTGTGGTTCAAACAAATTATGAACCCAGACTGTTACACAATTTTTCACCTAACAGCAGATAACAACAGCTAGCAACAGGGTTAAATTATAGGGAAGGAGGATAAAAATAATTAAGGAACAGATGCAATAAAGGATAGAGAGCTTTTGTACCTTATTCATTTGAAGAAGGCCAGTTATTGTAAAGAAGCATAATTGTTAAAATGTTATTGAAGTAAATAAAAATAATTTATGAGAGAAAGTCGTATCATTTTCAAGCAACTTCCCTGCACCATCAAGTCTCATCGAAAAGAACCGACTAGAAGAGCCAAGCAACGAGAAACGCCCGCTGCAGTGTTTAACTGAGTTAGGAGATTTGAACCAACAATTTCATTTTGAGGGTAAGGAGAAGCAACAATGTGAAGTTGTGATAGGTGTTTTACCGAGTTAGTAGATTTGAAAAGACACAATTTTATAGGAATAATAACAATAATAATAATAGTGGTAGTAATAATAACAATAGCAATAATAATAATAATAATAATAATAATAATAATAATAATAATAATAATAATAATAATAATAATAATAATAATAATAGTAGTAGTGGTAGTGGTGGTGCTGGTGCTGCTGTTGATGATAACAACAATAATAATAAATTACATACAATAATTTCCAAGTCTAACGCATACACCCGAAACAAACAGAAATTATATATAAAAGTTATAAAGGAAAAAAGAAAAAGAGATAACAATGAAAGAGAAGGTTATGATTACATTATACAATCAGTTAATTTTAAGACTATATTAATCTATGTAAGTGTAAATTATTTACTCTGGCATTTTTGAACCAAATTTCTGACATGTTGTCACGTTAAAATAGTGAAGACTTATATAAATATAAAAATGAGTTTAGCGGTGAATTTTTATGGATTTCGGTATTTGCTCTTGAGGAGAAAAATAACTTCTTGAATGTACTGATTTTATTTGGTGCATAAAACAGTACACTTACAGTAAGTTGACTATCATCAATAATCAATCGAGTGTGAGGCTTTATACAAAAATATTAATCCCGCAATGTCTCCTCTAGCGTTTACAGCTTTAAATTTAATTTTTTTAAAAGGATTTTGTGATTTTTTGTGCTTAGAGTAACATATAGTTCTTTTAAATATTACATATTTTAAATTTTTTTATCATATTTTTCTATTAAATTGACATATTTTGTGCTGTTAGTATTCCAAATAATAGATGCATATTAAAGATTTTGTCTAGTAAAAGAATTATAAAGTCAAACTAACATTTTTGTCTTTAAATGTGTCTGAATTTTGAATAATGAAGCCTAGATATTTTAACAATTTGGTTATGATTATTTCTGTATGCCTGTTAAATCTGAGATTTGATATAATATATACTCCCAGTTATTTATTTTCAAAGGCTTCAACAAATGGTGTCGTATTTACATTATAAATGTGTTTATTTAGT
The DNA here is from genome assembly GCA_030765045.1 of Tenodera sinensis. Classification (NCBI taxonomy): domain Eukaryota; kingdom Metazoa; phylum Arthropoda; class Insecta; order Mantodea; family Mantidae; genus Tenodera; species Tenodera sinensis. The sequence continues at coordinate 29,686,310 of CM060969.1, read as the reverse complement.
GGGATTTTCACTTCTAGTGAAGATCATTTTTACATATTAACATGAATGGGAATTTGCCTTGCTCCATGTATACAGGCACTCTAGGTCACATTGAATTTCTAAGCAATCTCTAACATCATCAGCAAACATTAAAATGTTGCAGTGTTTAACAACATTAGGTAAATCGTTGATAAAACACAAAAACAATATAGATCTGAAGTTGGAACCCTGGGAGATCCCTGAATTAACATTAAACTGGAATAACAAGTAGTTTTTATAATATACTACCTGTGACCTATCTTCCAAACATGATCAAAATGGCGTACAATCATGTACTGTGATGTATTGGTCAGCGTTCTTATTGATATGTTTTTTGGCTCAAGTAGATCTCTTTAAAATATAGCTTTTTGGCAAAAATTGTTACAGCATCAAAAGTACACATTTGGAGTAGTGCTTGGAGTTCTTGCTTCTCAAATCAGAGGATTCATGTCTGGTTTCTGGGTGGATGGGGAATTTTTCTTTCAATAAAATAAATCCCTACTTCTGAATATTCCAACCTAGAAACTCGTTCAAATGAAATTAATACTTAAAGTCATGTTACACAACACCTGAGCCAAAAATAAGCACAAAAATGTGGATAGCCCACCACATAAATGAGTGACTACATTAGTAAAAGTGTTTTAAATCAGAAAATTCGAGAGCAATATTTCCTCCTTAGTAACAGAACATTGTATTATACTGAATGACATTTCCAGAGCACGAACCTCACTTTGTTAAATGAATTGGTTGTGCTTTACACCAAAACTCTCAAAACTGGAGGCCCTATGTAAGGGGGGAACATTAAACATAACGGCTGGTCCCGTGGATCAGCACCTGCCTGCTGTTCAAGGTTACAGGTTTCGATTCCCAGCTGAGGGGTCTGAACTTTAACTAGAATTATTCCCTAACTTCCCTAGAATCAGGAAGTATGAATGGGAGTGTGAATCTGTGTATGAATTTAATGTAATAAATTAAAAAAAGAAAAAGTTAATAGAAACATAAATATCAAAACGACTGATTAAGCTAGTGAATATCATGGCAGTTGAGCCATTGTTCCAAAAGTTCAAAAGCCGCTGGATGTTAAAGGTGGCATGTAAATTAGGTTAGATTAGATTGGATTATTAGATTAATATGGGTTGTTTAAGCCCTTGGACTTCCCTTCACTGGGACCTCTAATAAATCTATTGCGAGCACCCTGATGTACAAGTCCCAGTTTAATTTAATGTTTTTAATATCGCTTATAATTTTTTTGAGTGATGTTGAGACAATTTGTCCTGCGGTTGGAAAACCAAACTGCGCGTACCTTATTCTTTGTTAGGAAGTTGCTGGAAGTACATGCCCATTTCTTTTCCATATAAACAGGATATACATATGTTCACTTCATATTTGCCCACCATACAGAGATGATATCCAAGAGAGCAGTGTCCATTAAGGAGGCCATTTAAAGTCCTCAACTTCTACTTACTAAGTGTAAGCAACTTCACTACTTTGTTCACTGACAGTTCAATGAACTGTTTTGCGTGATTTAGCTTTGGAGCTTACTCCTGCTTGTTTTCCTGCATTCCCAGGCTTTTATTGTTGCATTGATATAGCATTCTGGTACTCTGCAGAACGGTTCTGGACCAATGAATGGGGTATTAGCTGCTTCTTTGGCTAGACGATCAACAATTTCATTGCCTTCAATTATTCATGATTTGACACCCACATTAAGATAGCCTTATTGTGTTTTTCCAGCTGACAGTCTGCAGTCTTCGACGAACTTTGACTCAATGCTGAGGGCAATAAGAGACTTTATTGTCCGATAAGATATGCATTTTGGTGCCATGTATGACTTTATTGAAGTTTATGTGGGCACATATTTCTGTAACATAAACTTCTGCTTGAGATATGGTGGGTTCATTGAGCTTTTGCTAGGGTAAAGTTAGGCCCATGAACTCCAACACCGGTTTTGTTGAGCCATCAATATACCACTCTAGCGACTCTCTTCTAAAATTGGGGTTTATTTCATTCTAAATTTGACGTTCATTTAATAGTATAGCTATAAAGGAATGAATTAAGTTGCGCTTAGACATCAGCCAGTCCCATAATTTAATGAACTTCACCTCCTTAATTTCACAGAGAATTGTCATGTGGCCATTTAAATCACCAGGCGATGTATAAATGTGACATTACAAAAATACATACCCTGCTATTCCTAGCCCGCATTATCTTGCAATTCACAAAAAATGCATTTGGACATAACTTGTGTGTTTTAATGAGATCTACATTTTTTGTATGGTAAGATTTGATCTATCTCTCATGGTTCACCAGTTATGCAAAAGTCATCAAGAGTAAACAGTAATACATAGAATAACTAAATCCCTAGCGCAACAGCCCAGGAAGGGCCAAGGCTTGCCGCCCAGCTGCTGCGTCCTCCACCTCTGCCTGCTACAGGCGTAATTGCTGGGTTGTAGCACTGGAGGGTGGGACGTGGTCAGCGCCCCCAGCCCTCCCGGCCGGTTATGCCGCCTTCGCGACCTGGGAGCCGCTACTTCTCCATCAAGTAGCCCCTCAATTGGTCCCCCTGGACCTAACGAGACTAAGTGCACCCCGTGCCAGACCTCCCAGCGGGGGAAAAAATCCCCATACTGATACCGGGGATCGAACCCTGGTCCACCGCGCCAGAGGCATGCACGCTATCAACTGCGCTACGGAGGCGGTCATTACATAAACTATAGTCAGAAAATTCAAAATATACATTTCATTTGTGATTAAAATATCTTAAACATTTTAATCAAAATCGTTAGACCCATTTTTGAGAAAATCAAAATTTTGGAACAATTTTCCATTTAAAGGATAGTTCAGTGTAATTGTCTTCAAAATCGCATACTTAAAATATATTATACTTAAATACCAACTTTGGGTTTTAACTGACTTTTCGTTTTTTAATTATGCTGTTCAAAGACAAACAGATGCATAGAAACACTCACAGACACATCGCGCGGGCCTTTAAAAATGAGAGGATTCAGGTGGTCTCAAAACATATTTCCGGTGAAATCTTCGCATATAAATTGTGGATCCAATACAATACTTCCCCTGCTTACCATACCTAGTGAAGAAAGTAACAAAGCTTGGTTTTCTATGCTAAAAGAAAATCTGCGTAACGAAATAACAATCACGTAATCACAAAACCAATGCAGCATGTTTCTATTCGGTCCCGGCACTGCACTCCTTCAAACTTACCTTGCTTGTAAAGATATGTGTATCCGTAAACAAATAGAACTGGTAAAGACGTGGCCTACAGTTGGTAAGTAGAGAGGGTAAATACCAAATACCCTACTGCCTTCCTGTCACCCCTCTTCCTCAAGCAGAAGCAGCAGTCTGTTATATGATCCTTAGGTTCCCGCCATATCATAGGAACTGCAAAAGGCATATGATGGTTCCCTTTTAACCAGCCGGTTAATAGTGTTGTACATGTGGCACAACAGATTTCTGGAGCCCAAAACTTATTCTCATCAATTTTACTGTCAAAATAACACTCACAAGCTCTTTTAATTCGAGAAGTCAAATTTCGCCTCTGTGCTTTTAAAGTGAGCTCACCACAAATGTAACAAAAATTGTTTTTATCATTTACACATTTGTGAGACATTATCCTCTTAATTCCCAATGCTTAAGAAAACACACTATTAGAAACACTACACTTGTTAATTTACAACTGAGAACACACAGGATTAGCTTCCCTTAGCTTCTACTCCTTTGGCAACTATGCAGGACAGTTTGTATCTGCAACAAACATTCCTTGTCTGCTGTTGGAGTAAACATTCGCCTGGACGGTAAAAGCATAGTTTTGGAGAAGCTCGTTGTTGTACATTGTCATTCCTGAAGTCACAGACAACAATCACCTATAGCAAATATGTCATTTGTTGCTATATTTGTTGACCTAAGATAAAACTACTTTCTTTTAATCAGCACATTTACCACCCTATGTTAATAATCATGATAATAGTTTTTTTAATATTACACAAAATTGGTGGGCGATGAAGCATTTCTAACTTGATTTTTGGATTTGGCACCTACAAATACGTAAGAATCAGCATAAAATATTTATTTAACATTTTCATTGTTGACCAGTGAGCTATCAATGCAAACAGCCACTTAAAATAATTGCCATGATTTATAGAATAATTTATTAAGCTTTGAGGGAAAATCATTGACATAGAGCAGTGGTAATTTATCTTAATTTAATCACTAGGGTGTAATTCTGTATGTTTAGATTACCTTGTCCCCTTAAACAACCTTGTTTGTATTTTTATATGGATTTATTCGTCGTCAGTAATGTCAAATTCAATCACCCAACTCAAACAGGATATTGTGGTCTTCGATAAGGATAAAACTATTTCCAGGGTTGAGTTGTGTTATAAAACGGCTGCTCCTATCAAAAGAACCATAGCAAGTAAGTCCTTATTGCAGGCGTGTTTGCGTGTTTCTGTGCAGTGAAGTGATCAGCGTTCTCATTAATATGCTCCACGAGGTAAGTAGTTGTCTTTAAATTTAATGTTTTAGGAACAAAAGAGTAGGTCTTTGCATGCTTCTATGCTATGGTGTAGCGGGCAGCATTGTTGTATTTCAAACCAGAGGAGGCTGTGGCAATTTTTATTACCTTCTCTACTACGTATATTAAGTAGTGGAAATATTATATTCGACCCAAAATTTCGATGTCGAGATTTCAACGGAAATTGTTTTGAGGCCCTCTGAAACAAAAAAAGGCATTGTTAAAAAAAGCTGAAAAAATTCCGCGCGCGCGTGTGTGTGTGCCTGTGAACGGCATAACTCGAAAGCGAAAATTTGTTTAAAAACCCAAATTGGTAGTTAAGTTTAATGTCTTTCAAGGATGCTACACGAAGATTTTGGTGAAAATTCAGCCACCCTAAACTACCCTTTACGTGGAAAATGCTTCGAAAATTTGGATTTTCTCAATGATTGCTTTACCAATTTTGGTTAAAAGTGTCGTATGTTAAAAACATTTTATGGCAAATTAAATGTATATCTTGAATTTCCTGGCTGTAGCCCATGTAGTCCTGTTTACTCTGCTAAACCGTAAGAGATAGACCAAATCTTACTATACAAAAATGTAGATGTTAAAACACACAGGTATGTGCATTTGTGTGTGTGTGTGTGTGTGTGTGTGTGTGTGTGTGTGTGTGTGTGTGTGTGTGTGTGTGTGTGTGCAGTGAACCACTTCGGAGATATTCCTTGTTATTTTTGTGAGTTTCCCAATACTTACACTTTTTCCAAACGGACGGTCGTTATTCACCTTTTTTTATCTCTTGGCTGTGCAAAGAGAGTTCAATTTCAAAGCCTTCATATAGCGACTAGCTTCAAAAGATTTTACTATCTCTTATAGTGTAGTGTATTTCCGTATTCCCTTTGTGCCTACAAGAAAAAATCTGATGTGCTGCACTCACATGACTTTCTCTACTCTTGTACTAACTATTCTTACAAACTCTTATTCCTATATCTTCGTGTTAGTTGAGATACACATTTGTACAACTTATTGCTTATTTCCTTGTAGGTGCAAGGGGAATGTTAGAATACAGTAGGATTTGTGCGATAGTCAAATGTTTGAGATTCTGTTGTCTTTGCACACTTATATAAAAAAATGAACAATGATGATCCATTTCACGAAAGTTCTAAGTTTTACGAAACTCATACACATAACAAGGAATATCTCCGAAATGGTTCACCCTACAAGAAAATTTATTGAGACATAAATTGTGTATTTTAGCAAGATCTACAATTTTTGTATAGGTAGTATAATTTGGTCTATCTCTAACGGTTTAACAGTTATGCAAAAGTCGTCCGGAGTAAATACGACTACAGGGGCTATAGCCAGAAAATTCAAGATATACATTTCATTTGCCATAAAAATATCTCAAACATATGACATTTTAGCCAAAATCGTTAGAGCCATTTTCAAGAAAATCAAAATTTTCCATGTAAAGGGTAGTTTAGGGTGGGGCTATTTTCTTCAAAATCTTCGTGTCGCATCCTTGAAAGACATTAAATTTAAATACCAACTTTGGTTTTTAACCGACTTTTCGTTTTTGAGCTATGCTGTCCACAGACTGACAGACTGACACACAGACACACACACGGACCTTTTTCTAAAAATGCTTTTTTTTTTTTGGATTCAGGGGGTCTCAAAACATATATTTCCGGTGAAATCTCGACATCGAACTTTTGGGTGGAATACAATACTACTCCTACTTACCAGTAGAGAAGGTAAAAATGAAATTAGGTAATATCTGTAAATGTTTATCTCGACTAACACTAAGAAGACAGAGGAATAAGGAATAAGTTTGTTGGGATAATTAGTAGAAGAGTAGAGAAAGTCATGTGAATGCAACACATCCGATTTTATTATTTGTATTTGATATAAAAGGCCTCAAAAAACTTTTGTAAAAATATCGCATCTTTCATGTGATAAACCTGGGATATTAACTCATCAAATGAAATGTAGGTCTTGAACTGTTTGTTAGTGTTCCACATTCTTAGTAGATTGCATATTTATAACCTTAAAATCACAAGAGAAGGACTAAAGCTAACTTAAAGTCCGTGTGTGTGTGTGTGTGTGTGTGTGTGTGTAAGTAACTCGTAAACGAGAAGTCGGTTAAAGAACAATGATGGTATTTAAGCTTAATATCTTTTAAGGGTGCGACATGAAGATTTTGAAAAAAAACTCCTCCCCCTAAACTACCTTTTACATAGAAAATTTTGATATTCTCGAAAATGGCCTTATTGATTTTAAAACACACAGTTTATATCCGAATGAATTTGTTGTGGAGTGAACCATTTCGGAGATATTCCTTGTTATTTGTATGAGTCCTGTAGTACTTATACTTTTCTCAATTTTAAGATCGTTATTCACTTTTTTATCTCTTGACCTTGCAAAGAGAACGTAATTTCAAAGCCTTTATTTAGCGACCAGTTTTAAAAGATATGATTATTACCCAAAGCCTACTGTATTCCCCTTGTATCTAGAAGAAAATTAGCAAAAACATAATTTCTGCAAATGTTTATGTCGACTAACACGAAGAAGATAGAGGAATAAGAATTTGTAAGAATAGTTAGTACAGGAGTAGAGAAAGCTATATGAGGCAAACACAGATTTTTACTTTCTCTACTGTGGTATTCGTGGTGGACGAAGCGGCGTCAGGGCGGGTTTTCTCCGGGTACTCCGGTTTCCCCCGCCATCTCATTCCACCGGTGCTCCATCTTCATGTATCATCAGTGTCACCGCCTGCGGTGCCGTAGTAGTAAAAGCGGGCGTTAAACACTACAACAACAACAACTTTCTCTACTGGTAAGTAGGGGAAGTATTGTATTTCACCCAAAAATTCGATTTCGACATTTCACCGGAAATATATGTTTTGAGGCCCCCAGAATCCAAAAAAAGCATTTTTAGAAAAAGGTCCGTGTGTGTGTCTGTATGTCAGTCTGTGTTTGTGTGTCAGTCTGTGGACAGCTTAACTCAAAAACGAAAAGTTGGTTAAAAACCAAAGTTGGTATTTAAGTTTAATGTCTTTCAAGGATGTGACACGAAGATCTTGAAGAAAATAGCCCCACCCTAAACTACCCTTTACATGGAAAATGTTTCGAAAATTTTGATTTTCTTGAAAATGGCTCTAACGATTTTGAATAAAATGTCATATGTTTGAGATATTTTTATGACAAATGAAATGCATATCTTGAATTTTCTGGCTATAGCCCCTGTAGTCGTATTTACTCTGGATGACTTTTGCATAACTGGTAAACCGTTAGAGATAGACCAAATCATACTTTACAAAAAATGTAGATCTTGCTAAAATATACAATTTATGTCTCAATAAATTTTCTTGTAGGGTGAACCATTTCGGAGATATTCCTTGTTATGTGTGTGAGTTTCGGAAAACAGAACTTTCGTGAAATGGATCATCGTTGTTCATTTTTTTATATGTTAAGTGTGCAAAGACAACAGAATCTCAAAGCTTTAAAACATTTCACTATCGCACAAAGCCTACTGTATTTTAACATTCCCCTTGCACCTACAAGGAAATAAGCAATAAGATAATTTGTACAAATGTTTATCTTAACTAACACGAAGAAGATATAGGAATAAGAGTTTGTAAGTATGGTTGGTACAAGAGGAGAGAAAGTAATTTGAGTGCAACACAGATTTTTTTATTTTTATTTGGATTTATTGACCCTAAGTAATCTCACATGGAATCACTTCCGACTAAAACAGGACATTGTGGTCTTCGATAAGGATATGACTATTTTTAGGGTTGGGTTGGTGCATTAAAACGGCCGCTCCTCTCAAGGGAACCATAGCAAGTCTTTATTACAGACGTTCTGCTAGGCTAATTAATGTGTTAATTGTGGTGCGATGAATATTCACCGACAACGCATAGCATGTTGTGCAACACGGCAAACTGATGCACGATTTGGAGGTAGGTTTAATAGTTTCGTAAAAATTTAAGTTTTTCGGTAGTATAAATGGCAACGCAGTGCTGTCTTCGCACACGCCAGCGACCTATGTTGAACCCGATCAGCGTGTGCTTCCAAGCCAGTACTGCAAAACAGCTGACTGGCGTATGCGTCGCAGTGGTCGCAGGTAACACTGCTTCAGTTGTAAACAAAACACCTGACCGGCGTGGGCAAGCACTGCACTAAGACAACAACAAAACACTGGCCCAGTGCGTTTACGTACCAGTGAAGTGGTCACAAACTCGGGCGAATTGGCAAGAATCGATATGTCATGCCTAAAAGCTGTGAATGTAACTGAAATGGCACATTCGTTAAGTAATAATGAAGAAGCAGTTTTCCATAGTTAAGACAGTAGAAGAACGAATCAATACAGACCACGTATTTTAGGGTAAAACAAGACTGACATAAGTATAAAAAACTTAATTTTTCAAGAGAGTGAAAAGAAAATGGTATACCTACACTCTGTAATCTTAATTTTTCAGCTTTAGAAAGCTTTAGGACTACAAATATCTCCCCACCGGGCTTCCTTAACTTCTTCCTTTGTGTTTTGCTATCTCTTTTGCACTATGACTTTTCTGACATGTCCTTCATATCTTTATCAGCCTTAGCAACACAGTGCTAATGCTCGCAGTGTTTTTTTCTCATATTCTCTCCTGGTTCAATGTCCATTGCCTTCATTACGTGGATTCATTAAAACATATCACATAGTCAAAAACACCAATTTTAGTTGTAAGTAGAGGAAGTATTGTATTACATCCAAAAATTCTATGTCCAGATTTTATCGGAAATGTGTTTTGAGGCTCTCTGAATCGAAAAAAAAAAAAAAAAAAAAAAAAAAGCATTTTTAGAAAATGTCCGTGTGTGTCTGTCTGTGTGTGTCAGTCTGTGGACAGCATAACTCAAAAACCAAAATTCGGTTAAAACCCAAAGTGGTATTTAAGTTTAATGTATTTTATGGATGCGACACGAAGATATTGAGGAAAATTCCTCTACACTAAATTACCCTTTACATGGCAAAATTCTATTTTCTTGAAAATGGTTCTAACGATTGTGATTAAAATTCCGTATGCTTGGGATATTTTTATGCCAGATGAAATGTGTATCTTGAATTTTCTGGCTATAACCCACGTAGTCCTATTTACCCTGGATGACAATTGCATAACTGGTAAACCGTAAGAGATGGACCAAATCTTACTGTACAAAAGATGTAGATCTTGCTAAAGAATAATTTATATCTAAATAATTTTTTTCTAGAGTAAAACATTTCGGAGATATCCCTTGTTATTTTTATGAGTTTTGGAAAACATACTTGAGGCGCCCTGACTCCAAAAGAAAGCATTTTTAGAAAAAAGGTCCATGTGTGTGCGCGTGTGCGTGTGTGTGTGTGCGCGCGCGCGCGCGCGTGTGTGTGTGTGTGTGTGTGTGTGTCACTCTGTGGACAGCATAACTCATAAACGAAAAGCCGGTTAAAAACCAAAGCTGGTATTTGAGTTTAATGTCTTTCAAGGGTGCAACACGAAGATTTTGAAGAAGATAGCTCCACCCTAAACTACCCTTTACACGGAAAAATGTTCGAACATTTTTATTTTCGTGAAAATGATTCTAACGATTTTTATTAAAATGACATGTGTTTAAGGTATTTTATGACAAATGAAATGTATAGTTATTTTGAATTTTCTGGCTATAGCCTATGTAGTCCTGTTTACTCTGGACGACTTTTGAATAACTCGTAAGCCGCAAAGAATAGACAAAATGTTATTGTACAAAAATATAGATCTCGCTAAAACACACAATTTATGTTCGAATAATTTTTTTTGTAGAGTGAACCATTTCGGAGATATTTCATGTTATTTCTGTCACTTTCGGAAAACTTAAAACTTTCGTGAAATGCAAGATCCTTGTTTATTTTTACTTTCTCTGCTGGTAAGTAAAAGAAAGTATTGTATTCCACTCAAAAATTGGATGCCGAGATTTCACCGGAAATATATGTTTTGAGACCCCCTGAATCCATAAACAGCATTTTTAGAAAAAGGTCTGTGTGTGTGTGTGTGTGTGTGTGTGTGTGTGTGTGTGTGTGTGTGTGTGTGTGTGTGTGTGTGTGTGTGTGTGTCTGTCTGTCAGTCTTTGGACAGCATAACTCAGAAACGAAAAATCAATTAAAAACCACAGTTGGTATTTAAGTTTAATGTCTTTTAAGGATGCGACACCAAGATTTTGAAGAAAATAGCCCCACCCTAAACTACCCTTTATATGGAAAATTTTTCAAAATTTTTTATTTTCTTGAAAATGACTAATGATTTTGATTAAAATGTCATGTTTAAGATATATGTGTGACAAATGAAATGTGTATTTTGAATTTTCTGACTATAGTCCATGCAGTCCTGTTTACTCTGGATAACTTTTGAATAACTCGTAAACCGTACGAGATAGACCAAACCTTAGTATACAAAAAATGTAGATCTCCCTAAAACACACAATTTATGTCGGAATAAATTTCTTTGTAGAGTGAACCATTTCGGAAATATTCCTTGTTTTTTGTATCAGTTTCGGAAAACTTAAAACTTTCGTGAAATGCAACATCGTTTTTGGTACGTTAAGCATGCAAAGAGAATGGGATCTCAAAGCTTTAAAATATTTGACTATCGCTCAAAGCCTACTGTATTCTAATATTCCCCTTGTACCTACAAGAAAATAAGCAATAAGATAATTTGTACGAATGTTTATCTTAAGTAACACGAAGAAGAGATAGGAATAAGAGTTTGTAAGAATGGTTAGCACAAGAGTAGAGAAAGTCATGTGAGTGCAACACATCAGATTTTGTTAACCGGGCAAAGAGGGAATTTGAAAGCTTTAAAAGATGTGACTGCTGCTCACTTTCAATTGCAATTCGCTATCCACGTTACTTTCATAATCACTGGCATTTTCAGTAATTCGTTTAAGCACTTGGCTTTCAAAATCAGGGTCCCTGAGTGTCACTTCGCTGGGTGGAACAGCACAATTCGTGGTGGTAAACAACACAGAAAGAATCACGCAACTGGTGACGTGACGTCTATCAGACGTTGCTGTTCTCTTGGACATTAAACAACCAACAAGTTCAGCGAAACTTACTATAATATCTAGAGCAGGGATGCCGTTGAAGGGGAAATAGTCTCCCGTAGACTTATTAATTATTATTAATTTCTCTAGTGGTAAGTAGGGGAAGTATTGTATTCCACCCAAAAATTCGATGTCGAGATTTCACCGGAAATAATGTTTTGAGGCCCCCTGAATCCAACAAAAGCATTTTTAGAAAAAGGTCAGTGTGTGTGTGTGTCTGTGTGTCAGTCTGTCAGTCTGTGTGTCAGTCTGTCAGTCTGTGTGTCAGTCTGTGTGTCAGTCTGTCAGTCTGTGTGTCAGTCTGTCAGTCTGTGGACAGCATAACTCAAAAACGAAAGTTGGTATTTAAGTTTAATGTCGTTCAAGGATGTGACACGAAGATTTTGAAGAAAATAGCCCCGCCCTAAACTACCCTTTACATAGAAAATTTTTCGAAAACTTTGATTTTCTTGAAAATGGCTCTAACGATTTTGAATAAAATGTCATATGTTTGAGATATTTTTATGACAAATGAAATGCATATCTTGAATTTTCTGGCTATAGCCCTTGTAGTCGTATTTACTCTGGATGACTTTTGCATAACTGGTAAACCGTTAGAGATAGACCAAATCATACTTTACAAAAAATGTAGATCTTGCTAAAATATACAATTTATGTCTCAATAAATTTTCTTGTAGGGTGAACCATTTCGGAGATATTCCTTGTTATGTGTGTGAGTTTCGGAAAACAGAACTTTCGTGAAATGGATCATCGTTGTTCATTTTTTTATATGTTAAGTGTGCAAAGACAACAGAATCTCAAAGCTTTAAAACATTTGACTATCGCACAAAGCCTACTGTATTTTAACATTCCCCTTGCACCTACAAGGAAATAAGCAATAAGATAATTTGTACAAATGTTTATCTTAACTAACACGAAGAAGATATAGGAATAAGAGTTTGTAAGTATGGTTGGTACAAGAGGAGAGAAAGTAATGTGAGTGCAACACAGATTTTTTTATTTTTATTTGGATTTATTGGCCCTAAGTAATCTCACATGGAATCACTTCCGACTAAAACAGGACATTGTGGTCTTCGATAAGGATATGACTATTTTTAGGGTTGGGTTGGTGCATTAAAACGGCCGCTCCTCTCAAGGGAACCATAGCAAGTCTTTATTACAGACGTTCTGCTAGGCTAATTAATGTGTTAATTGTGGTGCGATGAATATTCACCGACAACGCATAGCATGTTGTGCAACACGGCAAACTGATGCACGATTTGGAGGTAGGTTTAATAGTTTCGTAAAAATTTAAGTTTTTCGGTAGTATAAATGGCAACGCAGTGCTGTCTTCGCACACGCCAGCGACCTATGTTGAACCCGATCAGCGTGTGCTTCCAAGCCAGTACTGCAAAACAGCTGACTGGCGTGTGCGTCGCAGGTAACACTGCTTCAGTTGTAAACAAAACACCCGACCGGCGTGGGCAAGCACTGCGCTAAGACATCAACAAAACACTGGCCCAGTGCGTTTACGTACCAGTGACGTGGTCACAAACTCGGGCGAATTGGCAAGAATCGATATGTCATGCCTAAAAGCTGTGAATGTAACTGAAATGGCACATTCGTTAAGTAATAATGAAGAAGCAGTTTTCCATAGTTAAGACAGTAGAAGAACGAATCAATAAAGACCACGTATTTTAGGGTAAAACAAGACTGACATAAGTATAAAAAACTTAATTTTTCAAGAGAGTGAAAAGAAAATGGTATACCTACACTCTGTAATCTTACTTTTTCAGCTTTAGAAAGCTTTAGGACTACAAATATCTCCCCACTGGGCTTCCTTAACTTCTTCCTTTGTGTTTTGCTATCTCTTCTGCACTATGACTTTTCTGACATGTCCTTCATATCTTTATCAGCCTTAGCAACACAGTGCTAATGCTCGCAGTGTTTTTTCTCATGTGCTCTGCTGGTTCAATGTCCATTGCCTTCATTACGTGGATTCTCGTGGAGCAGCCATCATTAAAACATATCACATAGTCAAAACACCAATTTTAGTTGCTTTTGCTTCAACGAACATATTTTGGTACCCTTTACCAGATGCAACTATTGAAAGACTCATTCTCGTTTTGTGTATTGTATTACACCCAAAAATTCTATGTCCAGATTTTACCGGAAATGTGTTTTGAGGCGCTCTGAGTCCGAAAAAAAAAAAAAAAAAAAAAACATTTTTAGAAAAATGTCCGTGTGTGTCTGTCTATGTGTATGTGTGTGTTAGTCTGTGGACAGCATAACTCAAAAACCAAAATTCGGTTAAAACCCAAAGTGGTATTCAAGTTTAATGTATTTTATGGATGCGACACGAAGATATTGAGGAAAATTCCTCTACACTAAATTACCCTTTACATGGCAAAATTCTATTTTCTTGAAAATGGTTCTAACGATTGTGATTAAAATTCCGTATGCTTGAGATATTTTTATGCCAGATGAAATGTGTATCTTGAATTTTCTGGCTATAACCCACGTAGTCCTATTTACCCTGTATGACAATTGCATAAGTGGTAAACCGTAAGAGATGGACCAAATCTTACTGTACAAAAGATGTAGATCTTGCTAAAGCATAATTTATATCTAAATAATTTTTTTCTAGAGTAAAACATTTCGGAGATATCCCTTGTTATTTTTATGAGTTTTGGAAAACATACTTGAGGCCCCCTGACTCCAAAAGAAAGCATTTTTAGAAAAAAGGTCCATGTGCGTGTGCGTGTGCGTGTGTGTGTGTGTGTGTGCGTGTGTGTGTGTGCGTGTGTGTGTGTGTGTCACTCTGTGGACAGCATAACTCATAAACGAAAAGCCGGTTAAAAACCAAAGCTGGTATTTGAGTTTAATGTCTTTCAAGGATGCAACACGAAGATTTTGAAGAAGATAGCCTCATCCTAAACTACTCTTTACACGGAAAAATGTTCGAACATTTTGATTTTCGTGAAAATGATTCTAACGATTTTTATTAAAATGACATGTGTTTAAGGTATTTTATGACAAATGAAATGTATAGTTATTTTGAATTTTCTGGCTATAGCCTATGCAGTCCTGTTTACTCTGGATAACTTTTGAATAACTCGTAAACCGTACGAGATAGACAAAACCTTAGTATACAAAAAATGTAGATCTCCCTAAAACACACAATTTATGTCGGAATAAATTTCTTTGTAGAGTGAACCATTTCGGAAATATTCCTTGTTATTTGTATCAGTTTCGGAAAACTTAAAACTTTCGTGAAATGCAACATCGTTTTTGGTACGTTAAGCATGCAAAGAGAATGGGATCTCAAAGCTTTAAAATATTTGACTATCGCTCAAAGCCTACTGTATTCTAATATTCCCCTTGTACCTACAAGAAAATAAGCAATAAGATAATTTGTACAAATGTTTACCTTAAGTAACACGAAGAAGAGATAGGAATAAGAGTTTGTAAGAATGGTTAGCACAAGAGTAGAGAAAGTCATGTGAGTGCAACACATCAGATTTTGTTAACCGGGCAAAGAGGGAATTTGAAAGCTTTAAAGGGTGTGACTGCTGCTCACTTTCAATTGCAATTCGCTATCCACGTTACTTTCATAATCACTGGCATTTTCAGTAATTCGTTTAAGCACTTGGCTTCCAAAATCAGGGTCCCTGAGTGTCACTTCGCTGGGTGGAACAGCACAATTCGTGGTGGTAAACAACACAGAAAGAATCACGCAACTGGTGACGTAACGCCTATCAGACATTGTTGTTCTTTTGGGCATTAAACAACCAACAAGTTCACCGAAACTTACTGGAATATCTAGAGCAGGGATGCCGTTGAAGGGGAAATAGTCTCGCGTAGACTTATTAATTATTATTAATTTCTCTACTGGTAAGTAGGGGAAGTATTGTATTCCACCCAAAAATTCGATGTCGAGATTTCACCGGAAATATATCTTTTGAGGCCCCCTGAATCCAAAAAAAGCATTTTTAGAAAAAGGTCCGTGTGTGTCTGTGTGTCTGTCAGTCTGTGGACAGCATAACTCAAAAACGAAAAGTCGGTTAAAAACCAAAGTTGGTATTTAAGATTATTGTCATTAAAGGATGCGACACGAAGATTTTGAAGAAAATAGCCCTACCCTAAACTACCCTTTACATGGAACATTTTTCGAAAATTTTGATTTTCTTGAAAATGGCTCTAACGATTTTGATTAAAATGTCATATGTTTGAGATAGTTTTATGACAAATGAAATGTATATCTTGAATTTTCTGGCTATAGTCCCTGTAGTCGTATTTACTCTGGACGACTTTTGCATAACTGGTAAACCGTTAGACATAGACCAAATCATACTATACAAAAAATGTAGATCTTACTAAAATACACAATTTCTGTCTGAATAAAGTTTCTTGTAGGGTGAACCATTTCGAAGATATTCCTTGTTATGTGTGTGAGTTTCGGAAAACTTAGAACTTTAGCGAAATGCAACAACGTTTTTCATTTTTTTATATGTTAATCGTGCAAAGAGAACGGAATCTCAAAGGTCAAAAAGATTTGACTGTCGCACAAAGCCTTCTGCATTGTAATATCTCCCTTGCACCTACAAGGACATAAGCAGTAAGATAATTTGTACGAATGTTTATCTTAACTAACATGGAGATATAGGAATAAGAGTTTGTTAGAATGGTTAGTACAAGAGTAGAGAAAGTCATGTGAGTGCAACACATCAGATTTTTTTTATTAATTATTATTAATGTTTTTCCTGATAGCATGTAAGAATCGTAATAATATGTTTATTTTTACTATTTGGCTGCAATTCGATATGAATACTACAGTATATCAATCACTTTTTTTTATCATGATTTGGAGATCTTTGCGTCTATGAGCGTATCAATATTCGGATGTAATGTTCGAAAAAGAAGTAGTCCGTGGAAACTGAATATTGAAAATGTCTAGAAGCGCCACTGAATGTCAATTAGTGCACGTACACCACTGACCTTAACAGCATGCCTGATCTACATAAGTATTATAAGAGGGTACTGTAAGCGTCAGAAGCCAACTTCTCATATATAATGCGGGACAGCGTTTCTTAACTTGCACACGTGTGAGAGACGTTAGGTCACCAATTTTGGTTAAAACTACTGAATTCTAATCATCTGTTTTCCTGCATGCATCTCTTACTTGTAGCGAGTCCCTTTATCAATCCTTTGGCCTCCAAGTTACGCTTCCCCATGACGCAAACGTTCCTCTCCGTCGAAGACGTCGCCTTTAAGACCTATAAGATCTCGTGTTTGGTGTCCGGACTAGCTCTAGCAAGAGGTCCTAATCTACAGGGTATGCGTGAGTTATGGTAGGAATGGAACCAAACGAAGAATTAACCAACATTTAACTTTATTGGTAAATTTCCAGATTTGTAGAGAACTGCCGACGATATTTAAATAGAATGTAACTTTGTAACTTCAACTGCAACGTTATAACACTAACTTTTTCACCCTTTAGCAACCGCCGAATTATGTATACGCGCTAGCTTACGTACAACTCCCAAGTTGCACGTGCGTTATCTCGACTCGATTCAAGACGAGTGTGTGTTGCGTTGCATTTGTTTTGCGTGAGCAACACGAAGGAAGCGATTTCCATTGGCCAACTTTAGAGCACGTCATGGCAAGATAGGAATCAGCCCGCGGAATCACTATGGCTTCGTACAAACAACAATTGTAACCTTATCACTCATTTAAATCTGCCTAGGCTTCCATTCCTGAGACTTTAACATATTCAGCTTTATTACGCCTTTCCCTTAACTATTGACTAGAATCTCCTTTTGTTTCTTTCTGTTATCAAATATATATATTGACATTATAATTCCGGTTTCACCCATCAGTAGATATGAGAAATCAAATTATGCAGCATTTAGACGCAGTGGGTAGGGTGCAAAAGTCATCGTTCGGGTTGTCTTGATTATTTTAATGACCAAAATAATAATTAGAAACCTTTAAAATTGTTTTGTTTGTTACAGATTTATACAGTTATTGTGTGGAGTTTGATGGTTGGTGTTGTGCCAGTGGCCTGCTCACTCACCAATTACTCCTGCGATCTGCCAGTGATTATAGGAAGTTGTCAGACTATATCTGGACCAGCAGTCAGCTGTACCCAACATCTCCATCATCACGTGACGACCATACTAGATTTATACCAGCAGTTACCCAATTTAACAACGTATAGTGAAATAAAACTCTACTCATTGGAGGCCCATGAGGTTAAAACTAAAATCGATAATCTGATTTATTTTGTACAAGAAACAGTTGCTTTACAGCAAAATGTCCCAAATGAGACTTGCGTTTCCATTGTTGAACTTGTAATGTGGTCACAAATGCTTGACACATTTTTTAGTGTTTCCTCGGCTTATTTTTACTCGATGGACTTCCTTTTTCCAATACTAACTATTCTCTTCATGGTTGGAATGGTGAGCAATTTAATGGTTGTGTTCATCTACTTCAAACACGAGGATTTGCAAACAGGATCCAACATGGTGGTTCTGAACCTTGCCCTCGGAGATATGTTCTTACTAATAAACTCTGTTACGCTCAAATACATCAGTCTCAGATTGGTAATTTTCGAAACGAGCTATAACTTGCCTTGGGCGATAGAGTATCTGAATATTATATCTATCTTCGTCAGTGTATATCTTCTAGTATTTCTCAGTTTCATGAAGTTCCTAGCGGCATACTCTAAACCCGGCAGTAAAACACAGGAGTTTATCCACAACCGTTATGCGATTCGTGTATTTCTAGAGCTAATTTGGGCTTTCGCAGCAGTTATTGGAATATATAAGCCAATTGTTACAGCATATGTGAGCAACATTACAGCCAAATTAACACTACGATGCCTGAGGTTTGTTATTTTGTGTCCGTTGCCCCTGGTTGCCATAACTGTGTTTTCCAGTTCTACCGCTAGAGTGCTTAAAAGAAGTATTCCAGGCGAACAAAGCACTGCCATGTTACAAGAAACACATGCACGAAAGAGAGGAGCTAATGTGCTTCTGTCTTTTGTTGTCATCTTCTCTCTAACGCACGTTCCACACAGCATTATTGTTTTACTCCAATGTTTCGACAGGCTTCATTACGTAATTGTAACTCTACTGTTTATGACCTTGAATTCGTGTCTCAATCCAGTTGGCTTATTTGTCAGCAGTAGACATTTTCGAAATCATTTAAAAACAGATTTGGTTGAATTAAAGCGCAAAATTACAAAAATTATACATTAGGGATATGTATGGCTGAAATTTCACGAAAATTAAGAAAAAAGCATAAAAATATAACGTATAAAATAACTGATACGTTTCTAAACACAAAAATGCACAATTTACCTCCAAGAACCTTTCTACTTTGAGGCACCCTGGGAAAAAAAAAAAACGTTTTTAGAAAAAGATCTAGATGTCTGTGGACAACATAACTCAAAAACGAAAAGTGGATTAAAAACCAAAGTTGGTATTTGAGTTTAATATCTTCCAAGGATGTGACTCGAAGATTTTGAAGAAAATTCCTTCACCTTAAACTGCCCTTTAGGTGGAAAATTTTTCGAAAATTTTTATATTCTTAAAAATGGCTGTAACGATTTTAATTAAAATGCCATATGTTTAAGATATTTTTATGGCAAATGAAATGTATATTTTGAATTTTCTGGCTATAACACACGTTTTGATGACTTTTGCATAGATGGTAAACCGTAAGAGATAGACCAAATTTTACTGTAAAAAGAAATGCAGATGTTAAAACACACAAGTTATCTCCAAATGCATTTTCAGTGGAATGAATCATTTCGGAGATATTCCTTGTTATTTGTGTGAGTTTTGTAACTCTTATATTTTTCTTAAATGGAAGGTCGTTATTCACATATTTTTAATATCTTAGCTGTGCAAAGAGAATGAAATTTCAAAGCCGTCATATGGTGACAAAATTTAAAATATTTGACTATCGCTCAAAGCCTAGGGTAGACCATGACAAGGCATTTGATTTTCACGATACTGTATAAGAGATTAGAAACTATACTTATTGCTTGATGACATATATACCTATTTCTTATTCACTTAAGTTTAGAAGATACGTACTGGTTTGTGGAAGTATTAGTAAGAAGATTATTATATCCAGGAATAATTAATTACTATTTATTGAAACATATACATTGTGATGGATTCAAAATGGCAATATTTACGTTGTTAACACATTTCCTAACCTTATTTTTATGAAAGAATAGACTTGTCATTGACAGGGAACAAAATGGGCATTAATTGTTGACCCGATTTGAAAAAAAAATGTAGACCAAACGAAGGAGGCTAATAAGGGAAAAAAAATACATTGTGTGCTTTGCATTCATTATTTAAGAGACAAATACAAAATTTCAAATTGGGAATTGATTGGTCTAATTTTTGGTGCTCGTGGGGTGGTTTCTAAATTTACTGACGTTTTGATTTGCAATTAAGTGTTTTAGAAGATATCTGTTTGCAAATTATCCATGATTGAATTACCTACACACACATATATCATATGAATGTAATACATTGGTCTATACAAGTACTTGTGTTAAATTATATGCATGGACACATAGCTCATGTGAATGCAACACACTACTTTTTATGAGTAACACTCATCAGAAATTTACATTAATTATTTTGTTGTTTAACAACGCTGTTAATTGCCAGGATCACATCAGCATTGCCGGTGTGCCGGAATTTTGTCCTGCAGGAGTTCTTTTACATGCCAATAAATCTACTGACATAGACTTGTCATTTTTAAGCACACTTAAAAACCATCGGTCTGGGCTGGATTTGAACCTGCGACTTTGGGAGCAGTCTAACCAACTGAGCCATCCAGACTGACAACAGAAACTTACAAATACCTGTGTTATATACATACAGATACATGGATGGTATGAATGTAATATATTAGTGTGTGTGAGTTGTGCCCTACAAAAACAGAAATACTTGTGTTATATGAGGGGTAGTCATAAAGTTTTAATTATCACCTAGAAATAATAAAGTTAAATAATTAATTTTTTGTCAGTTGGTAGGTATATGTCTCAATCACACTTAAATTCCCATGCTACATCACCATAGCATGCCACTAGAGGACACAAAGAAACTGGCGCAGCCCATTGATAAAGTGGAGTATCATGCGGTAGCTCATTTCCTGCATTTAAAGGGGAACAATGCTGCAACAATCCATGCTGAGTTGGTGGAAGTGTATGGCAACAATGCACCATCATATGACACAGTGGCCAGGTGGTGCAGACGCTTTCAGTGTGATCAAACAGGTATGAATAACAAAGAACAGATCATCTCTCTGTGAAGAACCAGAATTTTCAAAAGATGTGGAAGCCCTGATGCTCGAAGACCAGTGTATCACAATCAATACGATAGTACCAAATTGAAAATCAATCATGGATCAGTTTACATCAAGCACAACACAATGAACGTGACAAAGGTCGCTACCCGCTGTGTTCCTCAACTGCTCACACTCATTCAAAAAACCATGCTGTTTCTTTAGGCTATAATATTTTGCCTCACCCCCATATTCCCCTGATATGACACCTAGTGACTTCTTCCTCTTTCCTTGGATAAACAAATCATTGCATGGCAGGCGTTTTCAGAATGACAACAAGGTGATTTATGAGGTGGAGCGTTTCCTGAACAGCCAAAATGCTGACTCTACAACCAAGGGCTCTGTCAAATCATCCATCGTTGGCAAAAATGTGTCGTGTTGAAGGGTTAGTATGTAGAGAAGGACTAATACTGTCACCAAGTTTCATGGTGACAGCTTTATTTTTTTGAGGTGATAATTAAAACTTTAAGACTACCCCTCGTATTATCTACATACATACACATGGATCCGTGAATGAAACATATTAATCTATCAGAGTTACACTCAACAGAAACTTAGAAACACCTCGTATTATATATCTGCACACATGAATCATGATAATTTAACATATTAGCGTAGAAGTTACACTCAACTGAAACTAAACAATAACTGTGTTATATGGATGCACTAACATGGATTATATGAATGTAACATATTAATCTACAGAAGTTATATTCAACAGAATCTCACAAATGCATGTGCAATGTTATATGACACTACAGGATGTTTCAAAAACAGGGGCCATAATTTCAGGTGTATATTCCCCATATGTAGACAATCAAAATAGTTAATTACAGCATGTATCTGTAAATACTTCATTTCCGAGTTATGGCCTTCACAACACTGAAACTCACCCAGACGTTTTTCTTTCCACAAGTCATTGCCATGAAAGGAGACATTAACAGGACACCCTGACAGTTAATTCCAAGGGGAAGCTTAAATTCCGTTTTGTGTTTGGCGTTCGACTGTGCATCATGTACTCAAATCAGGAGCTGCTAGAAATGCACTTCATGTGTGGTAAGGCGGACAGCAGTGCTGCACTGGCTCATCATTTGTACCAGAAGTACCCACAGTGACAATGTCCAGATCAGAAGACATTTGTATGTCTCTATTATCATCTGTGCGAGCATGGAAAATTTAACTCTCCTGGTTTGGGGAGGGGACGACCAAGATCTACAACTCCAGCTGTAGAGGAGGAGATTCTGGATGTTGTGGACATGACTCCTTCTATCAGCACACGAAGGTTAGCATTGCAAGTGAATGTACCTCATACAACTGTCTGGAAACTGTTGCAAGTGCATAAGTTATATTCTTATCATTTGCAATGTATACAGGCCCTGTCACCAGCAGATTATCCTGCACAAGTTAGGTTCTGTCAGTATTCTTGCAACAGTGTGGTGCAAATCCATACTTTTCTACTTTAGTATTATTTACAGATGAAGCACAGTTCACACGAGATGACAATATAAATTTTCACAATCAGCTTGTATGGGCATATGAAAACCCACAGGCAACTGTTCTATCTCATCACTGGTTGTGGTTCTCTCTCACTATGTGGCCGTTATCTCTGGTGATCAATTAGTTGGACACCATGTACTTGAAAACAGACTTACAGGGCCGGCGTACACAAACTTCCTGGAAACTTCAGGTGTTGAAGACACTCATCTGATCAATGGTCAACAAGCTCACTTTTTGCATGATGGCACTCCTGTACACTTTAGTGGTATGGCATGCCAGCACTTGGATTGAAGGTTTCGTGATTGATGGATGGGTAGAGGTGGCCCAATTGCTTGGTCTCCACACTCACCTGGTTTGTACTCCCTCGATTTCTAATTGTGGAGCCATTTAAAATCATTGGTGTATTCATCTCCGGTGCGTGATTTGGAATCCCTTTGGAATCAAACTGTGGCATGTTATTAGGATTTACGCAATACTCCTGGAGTTTGGGATCGTGTTTGCAGGTCAATTAGACATCCATGTGAGGTCTGTATTCAAGCAGGAGATGAACATTTTGAACATCTTCTGTAATGACAATGACCTGTGGAAAGAATTCACCGCAACAGTGAACTTCAGTATTGTGAAGGCCATAACTCGGAAATTAAACATTTTTGGACACATGTGATGAACTAATTTAACTATCCACAAATGGGGAATATATACCTGAAATTATGCCCACTAATTTTGAAACATCATGTATAATGGATCATATGAATTTAACATACTAGTCTATATAAGTTACTGCAGCAGAAATTTATATATATAAATACTTGTGTTAGATAATACACACACACACACACACACACACACACACACACACACACACACACACACACACACCTACACACACACACACACGATCCTATGAATGTAACACATTAATGTGTATGAGTTATGCACAACAGAAACATAGAGTTACTTGTGCTATATATTACACATGCACACCCACCTGGATCATGTAAATGTAACGTATTGGTCTGTATGAATTACACTCAATAGAAGCTTCCAAATACCTGGATTATATTATGCACATACACATACATGATGGTGTGAATGTAGTATATTAGTGTGTATAAGTTACACTGAACATAAACATACAAATACTTGTGTTATATTACATGCATACATACACATGGATCATGTTAATGTAACACATTGGTCTGAATGAGTTATAATCAAAAGTAACTTATAGTTCCTTGTGCTATATTATATACATGTACACATACTTAGAACATGTGAACAAAACCATTAGCGTGTATGAGTTAAACTCTATGTATAGAGCCTTACAGTTACTTGTGCTATGTTATACATATAGACCCACACCCGGATCATGTAAAGGTAAAACTTTAGCCTCTATGAGCCATGCTACACAATAACATACAATTACATGTGCTATTCTATATGCCTGCACACATCCATATCATGTGAATATAATACATTGGTCTGTACACTGTGGTGGCTCATAACCTAAACTATAGGTGAAGCTCTTATCACATAAGTTTCACATGCAACATAGCTATTTCTTATTTATTAAGTTGATTCTTCTATCCTTTCTGTTGGCATACTTCTCAGTTATGTCATCATGAAAAGGCTGCTTCCTCTCTAGGTCCTCAGCAAGTTCTTGTGGATGGAGATGCTGGCTAGAGATATTAGTCTTTCCTGGGTCATTGAACTCTACAAATAAGTCTTTATACACAGAGCAGAAAAGCTCCTCTCCACTGAAACACTCATTCATGGCAGTGCTATGACGGGTGAAAAAAGGTTTTTACATCTGTTGAAATATGTTACTACTTTATTTGACCAACTTCAATGTTTGTGTAATGGGAACATTATGCTGGTATTCTTCATTTCCTAAACAAGCTTATGTTCCATTTTCAAATGATTTATTTTAAGTAAGTTCAGATATTTGAGAGGTAGAACTGGAACTTAAAAATTCAATGCCACAGCTGGGATTTGAACCACAGACCTTCCGCTTACCAGGTGGGTGCTCTAACCACTAAGCTACTATGACAACCTGCCAGAATGGCATTGAATTATCAAACCAGTTCTACCTCTCAAACATTGCCCACGCATGGTTTGTGTGTTTAAAAACACCAACAGTAAGTTTGTTGGCATAAATAAATAATAAGTTCAGATGTGTTTCCTAAGAGCATCAATGGAAAAAACAGTTGAATGCTGCAGGAACCTTGTAGAGTTAGTGAGAGTACAAAACTGAAGTTTCCCAAGGTCTTGGAATCTGCTGATCTTTGTGCCAAGATCAAATCCAATATTACAAAGTATAACAATTTGTACTTCTGTAAAGTTCATCTTTGGACAGTTTAGCATACTTTTGCCCTGAAAACTCCCCCTTTGCTTCGCTGTTTCAAAAAATTTTATAAAAGTTCATCAGTTCTTTTTCTTTGAAAGCATATGGTAAATGTTTTCTATTTGCTTCTGACAGCAACCTATCTCAAGAGATTTTTTGAAGCATATCAAACAGAACACTGGTAACCTGAAAGATCTCATTAAAAACAATGACCAAAAATGCAAATTCAAAGTCATTCAGGTTATTTAAAAAACCATTTGAAAGCCTAATTGCTGTCTGGTCAGACTCAAAATCATCTGCTATCTCCTGAAAACCCTTACTGAGAGCTTACTGAGCAGCTCAGACAGTCCACACCTCAGATGCCACGTTAACTTCTCTGAGGAGAGTACGACTGTGCCACTGAAGATGTACGCCGCAACTGCAGACGAAATGTCTGGGTACCTAAACTCCAGCAGACCATGGCATAAGAGCCCGGAAATAGCTCCTAGTTATATTGACTCCGCCCGTGAAAGTCTATGCTCTCTCAAAATAAGCAATTATTTCACTATTATTTATTTATGCCAACAAACTTACTGCTGATGTTTTTAAACACACAAGCCAGTACATGGGTCATGTCAGTCCAGATTCCACCTCTTAAAAAATGTTTCATTGTTGACTGTATCTAGCTGTTTTGAACAGAGCAGGTATTGGTATGAGGGTTCATATGGATCCATGTTACCAACAATTCTTTTTCTCACATACCTTCCCATCGCATCAGTGGTTTCATATATATACAACCAAATGCAGGAATCACCTATACTTTAGCAAATTGATTGCAGAGGGGTATCATATGTGGAGTTTAGACAATTTTTTTGTAAACTGGATTCAGATGGAATGGAATACTTGCAGTACTTCTGTAAGAATCCCTTGAAAATTGGAATCTGTAGTACATTCCAAGGGATGTTAACAGCCACTAAAGCTTTGGATAGATCCAAATTAAAACTAGTTTCACTTGAGATGGAGGAAACTTGGTCAACACAGTTTCTTTCTTTAGTGCAGTCTGGGAAGCTCTAGCTTTATGGCCACTACCACTAATATGCTGGTCAATATGAGATTTCTCTTGATGTGAAATCTGCACAAAAGAAATGGAGGATAGTTTTAGAGCTATAGTAAACAAGAATTTTACGTCAAATACTGAAACACAAAGTTGTTAGATGTTTCTACAGGTTGGCTAAGTATGAAAATTAGATTACCTGTTTGTTACAGAATTTGCTGAAAGTAATTTTCCCATTGCTGGTGAGTCCCGGTATGTTCTGGATCCATTGCTGTATCTGTGCACTTTTGGAAGATTTTACTTTAGGTATTTCGACACTGTGTATTTTAGTTATTACACATGCTCATTCATACACATATAGATAGCTAACACTGTACGTTGGCACTGTAGAAAGTCCACAGCAAGGAAAACTTCTTAAGAGGATTGTTACAAACTCCTTTTGTATTATAAAGTGCTGTGTTTATTATGATTTTCCTTTTAAGTTGAAACATAAAAAGTAGAAAGAAGTAGCACTGTATTGCACAGGAAATTGGTAATCTCCCTGATCTCTTCCATGTTTCACAGTAAAAGGTGTAGTGAAACTGACAGTGACAGTATTTCTAAAGACTTGGACCGCCATTAGCATAACCGCTTTCTAGAGCGGTCAGGTAGTAGACAAAATGTCATTTTCAAGCTAAGCTCAGTATGAATGCCTTATTGTATGGTTTATTTAAATTCACAAGCTGTTGACCCAGATATTTCATTCATGCTTGATGCTCAAGTCAGCCCATTATTCCATTTTAAACCCTGTTTTGAATTCACCCATTGTGTGCAATAATGCTGTACTTCCTTGTGATCAGAAAGGCAATTTTAAAATACCCTTACTATGCCAAAATTACTGGCTCTTTCTTGAAGTATGCCCAAGTATTTCTTATTTAGGGATGTGCAGCACTTCAAACTCCAGCTCAAATCTAAATTGGTGATATATCACGATTTTAGAACTCCTATTTGTTATACTTAGGTATTTTTAGGCTTAAAAACCATGAAATAGGCACATTGGGGTAAAATAGGCACTTTTAGGTATAACAAAACTTCCACAGAGAGTGTAATTTTGCATGAAACGTGAACATACACCCAAAGACAGAAAAAATGAGCAGATTATGGAAGTGTATATTTGTCTAAGTACAACCTCTCAGCCTTGAATAGTTGAGACTTAATATGAGAAATGACAACAGAATAACGCTAAAGACACGCATTCCATTACACCATTGTAAACCAGCCGCGGAAAGAATATGGACTTAGAAAATATATGCTTCCAGAGTCTGCTCATTTTTTTTGTCTTAGGGTGTATATGATTGGGTTTTGATTATTTCTTCAGGAAAAAATAGACACAAAACCTAAAACCTGAGGTCCGGTAATGACCGATTGATGTTTAAAATGTCACAAAACCCAGCACTGTTCCACACTGTCTTTTTGATACCAAGTAATAGGCAAGGTCAACAAAACAGTTTTTCCATGTAATGAGTACTGCACAGCCACTCACATTCTCTGTACCTTGAACCTTTAAAATGCTTTTTGTAACATTTCTTACCTTTTTGTTCCATTTTTTGTTCCGTGAAAATGGTGTGTGTAATACTACACACTGTATCATTTTGCGGTTGAGTTCTCCACTATAATTTTCGCAAAACTTAAAGGCATATGGAGGCGGGGCGTACCTCGGACTCCAGCGAATCCTACGCTTGCGCCTCCTACCAGTGCTGCCGAATGTGGTGCATGCATCTCACACACTGTTATGTATGAAACCTCTGCCGCTACATGCACTACGCTTGGCAGCAGCGCTCTGCTTGAGCATTGGCCAGCGTTCACATGCCTTTAACGTTTGCAAGCGGTATAACTTCAACTAGACAAAGCAGAAGTTGTAGAAAAGCTAACTTATGTAAAGGGCAACAAGAGGATACAACCACTTTACCCAACCAATATTTTTACACTGTTTAGTTAATTACAATAGTAAGAGAGGGAGGCAAGTTGGCCTGTCTTTAACAAGGGCAATAAACTGATAAGACTAGTCTCTACAAGGGGCTGAGGTTCACTAAATCCCTGAACTGAGTAGCTACCTTTACTCTCACAGCAGGTCTATTTAGCAATACGAGGAACCTCATATTCTGTTTGTTGTCATGGCAACCAGATATAAACATGAAGCTATATATTGGCAAACAGAAATAGTGGCACCTTTTGCTCTATAAAGTAAGTGCCCTCTTCAAGGCTAAAGCATGAGAGAGAAGGCAGGTAGCTGGTAGCTTTTGTCCTTCCCTTTACCCTTACAAATATATTTCCAAATTATTGTATATTTAAGCATACAATAAATTAAACACCTATATCATGTTAATACAACTAAAACTAGAGAAGTGGAGCTTCACTAGCTTCACCTGAATAGTCACCACTGCTGTATGAGTTACACTCAACCGAAAGCTACAGTTTCTTGTGCTATATTATATACTTGCACAGATATCTGGATAATGTGAGTGTAACACATTACTCTGAATGTGGAATACTCTCCCGAAAGATACAATTACTTGTGTTATATTATACATATGTATGCACCCAGATCATGTGGATCTAAAACATTAGTCTGTACGAGTTATACTCTACAGAAACATACAATTACTTGTGCTATGTGATTCACATGCATAAACACCCAGATCAGGTGAATGTATCAGATTAGTCATATGAGTTACACTCTACCTAAGTCTACAAATACTTGTGCTGCATTATGTATATACATACATACATGATCATGTGAATGCAACACATTAGTGTGTATGTGTTATGCTCAACAGAGACTTACAATTACTTGTGCTACATTATACACATGGACACACACCCGGGTCATGTGAATGTTACAGATTAATCTGTATGAGTACCAGTCGAGTAGGATTACCAGATTATTTTATGAAAATGTAGGACACAATGGTAAAAGATGTAGCAGAACAGAAGAAAATGTAGGACATTATCAGTCCATGCAAGAATAATTTAAAGTGATAATCAAAGGGCTACCTACAATGTGTGTTCAAAAAGAAACTGAACTTTTGAAATAGCACGCCAACCAGCAGAGAGAGTGCACTGCAGCTACTGAGCATACCTAGCAGCAGATTTTGACAACAAACTGTCATTTGCCGTGTTTTGCTTGGACAGTTAGAGGGCAAACCACGGTTACTGAAGTAAGCAGATGTACAGCCTACTCGTCGGATTAGTGACAAAATAACAATGAAGGAGCTCGAAGAACAATGTGTGTGTGTTTGAGTGTGTGTGTGTAATTTTGCTACAAACTTTGGCAAAACTTTCACAGAGACATTAAAAATGGTTAGCCAAGTATATGGGGAGGACTCTATGAGTTGTACACAGTGCTATGAGTGGTTTAAATATTTTCAACAGGGCAAAACGTTGGTCTGTGATGATCCCAAGTCTGGATGTCCTTCCACATCAACATATGATGGCCATGTGGATAGAGTTCATGCTGTGATTCGCAGAAATCGCCATTTAACTCTTTGGGAAGTTGCTGACGAGGTGGGCATCAGTGTAGGACTATGCCATAAAATTATGAGTGAAAAACTTGAGGTGTGTCGTGTCAGTGCAAAATTCATACTATGTTTGTTGATTGAAGATCAGAAAAAGATCCATGTTGAAATGTGTAAGGAACTGCATGCCGCTGCTAATGACAATGAAAACTTTCTTAAGAACATCATAATAGGCAGTGAGATGTAACTGTATGGCTAAGATGTTGAAATGAAGATGCAGTCATTGCAGTGGGTGGGTAAAGGGTCACCTCATTCAAAAAAGGCACACATGAGTCAGTCAAAGATCTAGGCAATGTTGGTTGTGGTTTTTAACTAAAAAGGCATTATTCATTATGAGTTTGTGCCATGTGGTCAGATGGTAAACAAGGAAGTCTACCAGGGAATTCTAGTGCGCATGAGGAATACTGTATGCAGAAAGAGGCCTGAATTGTGGGAAAACCAGAATTAGATGTTTCATCACGACAGTGCGCCAGCTCATGAATCACTCCTTGTCTGCAGCTATCTAGTAAAACATCACATTACAAGTTGTGCCCCATCCGCTGTATTCTCTGAACCTAGTCCCAGCAGACCTTTTCCTGTTTCCCAAACTGAAAAACACATTGAAAGGATGTTATTTCCAAACCATAGAGGAGGTTCAGGACAATGCGATGACAGACCTGTGTACCATGCCACAAAATGTGTTTCAAGAGGCATTCCAAGAATGGAAGAAACAATGGGAACAGTGTATTGGTAGTAGAGGGGACTATTTTGAAGGGATCAGTGCTTAGTGTTCTACAATAAGCATTAAAGCGATAAAGCAAAAGTTCAATTTCTTTTTGAACATACCTCGTATATATACCAACAACATATATTTTTTATGTTCTATTAAAGAATCCTGAAACATACATTATTAATGTGATGAACAATAGTCAGTTATAACTTCTCTTACTAATATTTCAAAATGAACTTTAACACTTCAGTACTTTAGTTTGAAGAATATATTTTTACCCTTGGATTGGTTAATGTAACCAGAATTTATGTTTGTATTGTCCACTCTAAATGCCACACATTTCCTTTATATTTCAAACCCTACTAAAATAACTTGTATGTATGGTGATATTTTCCATGGATTTGTACAATGCATGGACATGAACAATGTGAAATGCAAGTGGTGTACCTACAATGCAAAAATATGCTATACTATACTACATACACCCTAAGACAAAAAAAAATGAGCAGACTCTTGTTTAAGTCCATGTCGTTTCCATGGCTGGTTTACAATGGTGCCACGGAATGCATGTCTTTAGTGTCATTCTGTTGTCATTTCTCATATTGAGTCTCAACTATTCAATTTGAGTGGATGGCTGAGTGATTGGACTTAGGCAAATATGTTGTTGTTGTTAGCTAATGCTGGATTTCTGCTCATTTTTTTTTTTGTCTTAGGGTACGTATATACAAGGTGTTAGGGGTATGAGTGCACAGACTTCAAAGGCAACTTTCTGACATTAAACTGAACTATAAGTTCCTGTACCATTTTCCTCTATAGTGCATGGTTTCATAAATAAAAATTAAAACTGGTCAAAAGTGTGATTGCAAATATCACCACTCTGTTATTGTTTACTTCTGCAATTAGAACAGTGAGGTAGAGCTACAAAAGATGCATTATTTATGTCTTTACCATATGTTGCTAAAAGATTCGTTTAGCCCAAAATAATATGAAAGGATGACGCTTGTAACATTGTAAATGAAACAAGCCGTGAAGGAAGGAAAACATACACAAGTTTTAGTGATCGCACTGCATAGCGTCAGGTCTCATCACTATTGTGACCATGAGCAAGCGAATTCCTCATGACCCCCCTGTCACTTCGCACAGCTAAGAGTGAGGGGATGACATTAAATACAAGAAGCTGGAAGTCTGCACAGAGACTGTGATTGCACAGTTACTAAGTTTCATAAAGCTTACAAACGTGAATATCAAACAAAAATCAATGCAAGTAACACCTTTAAAGAAAAAATATAACGTATTACAGTTCTGTCTAGAGCACCAGAATATGATTGGAGGGGCACGTGACCTTGTGACCTAAGGGTACAACCATCCCTGATGGATCTGTACAATGCATAGAGATGAACAACGTGAAGTATAAGTGACGTGCCTGCAGTGGTGACATATGTTATACTATATACATACAGATATTGCATGCATAGACATTGATGGATCATGTGAATGTAACATATTAGTCTGTATGAGTTCCACTTTACAGTAACTTTCAACTATTTCAGATTCAGATTTATTCACCAAGAAAATTCATACAGAATGTAGGCTTCATCAAAAATGTTAAGATAGACATTATCATATTTACAATATACAAAGTTTAATAAAATAATACAAAGTTGCACCGAGGTGAAACACAGACACCCAGCATTTGCCCTAAGGATTGAGGGAAACCTCGGAAAAAAACTCAGTCAGGTATACAGATACAGTAGCATTTGAACACTTTAAACTGATTGTACAGACATTATACATATTGTGACATGGCTTCTCCATGTCATTAAGACTCTTTGATTTTCAAGGAGGTTGCCATAGAGACAGTTTGAGTTGTTGAAGATTAAGAGAAAGAAACGAGTATGGTGTTAGAGTTGGAAAAGATTAAGAGACAGAAACTAGTAGTGTGGCTGTACTTGAGTGTTGAGAAAATAAAAAAGAGTTGGTAAATTTGTTACATTTGGTGTCAGGAAGTGGGATGGAGGGAGATTCGGAAACCAGGATGATGGCAATGATGAAAGAATTATTTGCCAAAATGGAAACGAGAAACGACAACCTCGCTGCCGAGCTGAAAGAGATGAAGACGGAGCTATCGGCGAAAATTGACGGGCAACTGGCTGGCGTGACGGAAGGCGTGGAAGAACTCGGCGAAAAGGTGGAAGACCTCTGCCAGCACGTGGACGTCGTGGAGGACGACGGGGAACGTCTTGGCGCCCTGGTAGTAAGAGTTGACGAGAGCGTCAAAGTACTGGATGCCAGGGGCAGACGGAATAGCGCGGAGCCGGGGAGGGAGCACCTAGTGGCCGAGGCGACAGTTGCGCCCGTTTCGGATGATATGAGGGAAAACGTGGAACAACTCGGCGAACGGATTGGCGTGACGGAAGACGTGGAACAACTCGGCGAACGGATTGGCGTGACGGAAGACGTAGAACAACTCGGCGAACGGATTGGCGTGACGGAAGACGTGGAACAACTCGGCGAAAAGGTGGAAGACCTCTGCCAGCACGTGGACGTCGTGGAGGACGACGGGGAACGCCTTGGCGCCCTGGTAGTAAGAGTTGACGAGAGCGTCAAAGTACTGGATGCCAGGGGCAGACGGAATAGCGCGGAGCCGGGGAGGGAGCACCTAGTGGCCGAGGCGACAGTTGCGCCCGTTTCGGACGATCAGCAGGGAAGCGCACAAGCAAACGAGCAACACGCGAGAACCGACTTGGCGTGTGACATGGGGGGACCGTCGGGGCCATCCAATCACCTGACGCATAGTGCCGTGAACGGAAGAATGGTGGACATCATCGTGGACGGCAGGATACAGGAGAGGCCGTGCCGAGCACGAGTGAACACGAGTGCAGCGGTGGACGCGACTCGCGCGGATGTGGTGGGGTTTGTTGCCGGACCCATCGGAAGCAAGGTGGCTGCGAAGGTGCGCCAGAGAGGTCGGCGGACATGGTACCCAGTGAGCCGTTTCAAAGTGCGCAGGATGGCCCGTCAACACACCAGGAAGAAGGGCAACTGGACGAGGGACCGTCAAGACCGGCGGTACTGTTGCAGAATTTCGAAGCAGGATGGCATACATCGTCCTACCTGGACCAAGGGACACTATCCAACAGCGATACCTAGGATCGTGCCCCCTGGAGAGCGAGGTCCTACTGGCCCTCAAGGTTTACAAGGATTCCCTGGCCCTCAGGGTCTGGTAGGCTTGCCTGGAATGAAGGGTGAACGTGGATTCCCAGGAATGAAAGGTGAACAGGGCAATCCAGGACCTCCAGGACAAGCTGGTGCACCAGGACCTGAAGGACCTAAGGGTGACTCAGGCTCTCAAGGACAACATGGAGCTCCAGGACAACCTGGTCCACAGGGCCCTCCAGGAGACAGAGGACTTCCAGGATTACCCGGCCCAACAGGACCTGCTGGCCTCAGAGGTCAGAGAGGTGCACAAGGTGAGACAGGTCCACCAGGGAAGCCAGGCAGTGAAGGACCTCCAGGACCACAAGGTATTGCAGGACCTCTAGGACCACCGGGACCAATTGGAGAACAGGGACGAGAGGGAGCACCAGGTAAAGCAGGAACACCTGGTATTGCAGGAAGACCGGGAGATAAGGGACCTGTAGGACCTTCAGGACCTCCGGGAACTCCAGGGGCACCAGGTCTTCCAGGGCCACCTGGTCCAAATGGACCTCCAGGACCAGCAGGAGAACGGGGTCTTCGAGGAGAAACTGGACCACAGGGTGTAGAAGGGCCACAGGGAGCTAGAGGAAAGCCAGGACCTCCAGGGCCAGAGGGAGGTAAGGGTGATAGAGGAGAAGAAGGTCCAAAGGGTGCAAAAGGACACCGTGGTCTCATTGGTCTACAAGGGTTACCTGGACCTCAGGGACCTCCAGGAGACAAAGGCATGACTGGACCTCCAGGATTGTCGGGAAAAGATGGTGAACCTGGAACTAAAGGTATGCCTGGAAGAGATGGAAACCCAGGACCTCAAGGTATACCAGGACCACCAGGCCCTCGTGGACCACCAGGAGAAGAGGTTCGATGGGTTAATCCACCGGGGCGCAAGGGAGATGCCGCAGTGATAGTGCTGGTCGGGACGACCAGCTCTGAGGAGGGAGCAGTGTGACATGGCTTCTCCATGTCATTAAGACTCTTTGATTTTCAAGGAGGTTGCCATAGAGACAGTTTGAGTTGTTGAAGATTAAGAGAAAGAAACGAGTATGGTGTTAGAGTTGGAAAAGATTAAGAGACAGAAACTAGTAGTGTGGCTGTACTTGAGTGTTGAGAAAATAAAAAAGAGTTGGTAAATTTGTTACAATATTTACAATTGAGGTGATAGAGAGCTTAATACAGGTGTTGTCGAATACAGTCTTGGTCTTGGAGGTTGTCATCAAGCTTCCTCTTGAGCCAAAGTGCACATCCCAGATGAACAGGACACATAAAACAAAACAGTTCAGAGGGGCAACATTTTAAAAAATTAGCTAGGATGGGTGAAATATTTACCTAAATTCTAATTCTAAATAAGCAAGTGATTTAGTACAAAGGGTAATCAAAATTGGGCATTCATGAATTCAACTGAATAAAACATATATTTTAAAAGACATTTTTTAACTTATTTTTAAATGCTTTGATCTGTGGAACTTTGATGACCTCAGGGATTTTATTATATAAGTTAACACCTTTATGGGAAACAGCTATTTATACAGGTTTATAAATATGAGATTTTATAAGAGTTTTGTGCAATCTCTGTTGCGCGCCACAAGTCGTGTCTTAATGACTGCATAAATCTTGCAACTCTGCCTGGGTTGTTTTGGTTTCTATACACGCGCCGGCCACGCAATATCCATATCTCCCCCTTCCACTGTCTCTAAAGGCTCTGAACGAAGTATACATTACATTATGATGCAAATATTTTCCCAAAATAACATTAAGAGTCCAAAAATACATATTTCTTAAATTATTATAGCTTAAAATTTAGATTTTACCTACTATGAAATACGCGATTTTGGAGTTTAGACAACGATTTTTAAAGTCTGATGTAACATTCACATTATGTACTCAGGGGTCTCCGTCTAGGGGATATGTGAATGGCAACCACAAGGTACCCAAGCTGAGCAGAACATTACTTCCACTTACTGGTGTTTTGCTCCTCACTGTAACTTTCCTATCTGACCTTACCTTGGTCATCTCTTGTTCTCTTCCGACCCCGATGCTATTAGGGTTCCTGAGGGCTAGGGAGTCTTTATTTTTCCAACCTCTCCATTTCTCTAATTTTTCTATAAAACCTTAACCCCTAACATGCTGACCTGTCATGGCATGTAATACGTCTTCTGATTGGTAATCAGAGGATATGGTCGGTGAATTTATTTTGATAATTCTCCCTGTCAGGTCGGTGAGACCCATAAACCAACGACAGGTGTGGTCCCCCAGACATTCTGGGGGTTGTGAGAGAGTGATGTGACCGCTAAAACATAAAAATATGGTGCTCTCTAAAAAACGGTTACTATTACTGCTATTGCTCTCTTTTTTATGAAATATGGGAACTACCAAACATTCAAACAGTGATTCCTGAGTATCCTCGAAAAACAGCAGTTGCAACCTTCAGGTTGATTACAGGACATGATTGTCTGGCAAAACATTTAAACAGAATTGGGATATATTCTTCACCACTCTGTCCTCTATGTGATCTGCAAGAGGAAATGGATCGAGACCACCTTCAAATATGCCCGGCCACTTCTAGTGCCCCATCTATCAGTGAAAAATATTGGAGAGCAAGAGGATTAATGACTTCATTGTCAGAAATCCAGCATTAGCTAACAACAACATTCACATTACGTCTTCTACCTACTCCTCTACAAATTACTTAAACCAAATTTCGTTTAGTCTTTTAATTAGTTCTCGTTCAACATACAAGTAGATACATTTATACCAGGACCCATGTTGATACCTTATAATACATGATATTTGAAGGAGACAAACTACAAATTGTATAACATTTTGCTCCACACGATGCAACTTTAAAAAATTACCGCTTTTTAAAATTCAACTACATTTATCTAATTATAACGTACAAATATATCATATAATTTTGTTTTACTAGCCTTAGGCCAAAAAAAAGAATGTATATAAATTATGTAAATTATGTCACTTGAAATTTTTAATTTAAATTTATACAGCTTTAAAAATTAATAGCTCAAAAACTAACCAAAAGGAATATATATGGTAGATTTAACTGTGATGTAGTAATCTGCATGACTAATTTCAGAAGAATTGGTTGGAAACTGCATTTTCAAATAGGGAATATGTGAAAAATAATTTTCAGAATTCTTAAATTACTGAATAAAAACACTTTTATTTGTATTTTAACTTACATTATATAAATATAAGTATAATACAAAGTCAAAAATATGTTGAATCCTATGGCCTCTAGGTATTTTTATAGTCATGGAATATAAATGTCAATATTTGCGAGATTTATACCAAATTTCACTTGTGTATTCCCTTTAAGCTGGCGGTCAAGATAGTTATATTTCATTGCATTGAAAACCGTATGAGCTAATCTAGTCTCGTATACATTATTAAATGCAGAAACAAGTACCAATAAACTTTGCAATTATTATAAACCACTTTCGAGATATTTTTTATTATTTCCTTGAATAAAATTAGCCAATTTTATGCTTTTCTGAAATAGGGGTATCTTCTTCGTTTTTTCTATCCCTTGACCTTGGAAGGAGAATAAAATCTCAATGGTATAGCATAGCAGCCGGCATTTAAAACTTCACTGTCGCTTCCTGTATTCCCATACTCCCTTTGCACATACAAGAAAATTAACAATAGTTTTTGAAAATGCTTATGTTGATTACAAAGAAGTAGTTAGAGGAATAAGCATTTGCAAGAATAGTTCGTATAAGAGTGAGTATAGCTCTACATATACTTGCGAACAGAGTTTCTCTAAATTCTTCAATCCCATGATGAGTGAGCCAGCGAAACCGAAGCGATGTTTGTTTATAACAGGCCTGACAAACAGTACTCACCAGGTGTAAAGATACTTCCCACTTCCCCTTCCTTCGTGAAAGGAAAATTGGAGAGCGAAAGTCAGTAGACTTAGGTAGACCTAACGCATGCTTCTGTAGATAAGCAGTATTCACCTTCTTATGATGCCATGACATTCAGTTGTGCTGTAGCTTCCATTTTGTTTGGTGCAAAATAAGGTGTAAAGTCAGCTGTGATGCAGTATTTTTAGTTATGGTAGGTGTTGTGTTGGAGTGTTTTGTTTCCCATTGTTTGATTGTTTGCATTATATCGTTTGCAGTTGGCCTAGTGCGATTATCTTTTGTCTTCGTTGTAAATGTTATATATATTAACGAATAAAATTGTGATAATAAATACACTGATATTATTTCAATGGTGGCCTCCAGAGCAAAGAAGACTATCTCATTAGAAAGACTAAAAGTTAATACATCGACGTAACATATAATTTTCACGGGGGTCGCGTCTCAAGGAAAATTATTAGCTGTAAATTGTGAACATACGTCATACCCGTACCACGACCGAGATAGGAAAGAAAGAGTCATCGCAGTTCATCGAAAGAGTTAGCCGGATCTTTTATACGAGAAAAGAATTCATCATACCGACCCTTCAAAGTGATGACGAGCAGAAGATTCCCTTCATACTGGTGACGGGAGATACCAGCCGGAAGAGACTCCTTCATACTGGCGCCCAGACGTACGACGGCTCGAATACAGGCGTATAGAGTAAAAATATGTACCTGGACAAAGAGTGAAAAGAAGACATTTTGACGGAGTATCCTTTTTCTTGTGCTCCAGAATTCAAGTAAGACTAGTACTAATTTATGATACTACGCAATAAGAAAATTGTACAGAAGATGGAAAAAGTTGAGAAAGATAATGATAGTGTAGAGAGGGAAGTGAGTGATAAGTTATCAGTAGAAGGTAGAAAGAATGTAGTATGTAAGGAATCTGAAATAGGATTGAAAGAAATATTGGAAGCGATGAACAAAAATACAGCAGATATAAAAGCAGATTTTGTTAGAAATGTAACAGAACTAAAAGCAGATGTAGCAAAACTAAGAGAAAATACAGCAGATATAAAAGCAGATTTTGTTAGAAATGTAACAGAACTAAAAGCAGATGTAGCAAAACTAAGAGAGGATAGTGTTAGAAATGTAACAGAACTAAAAGCAGATGTAGCAAAACTAAGAGAGGATAGTGTTAGAAATGTAGCAGATTTGAAGGAGGATAATGCCAGAAATATAAATAAATTGTCACAAGAAATTGAATTATGTAAGAAGGAATGTACAGAAAGAATTGAATCAAGTAACAATGATATAGCTAAATTAGGTGAGTTAGTAAGCGTGATAAAATTAGGACAGGAATCAAACACAGTAGAAATAGCTAGGCTAGGAGAATTGATAAATGAAGTTAAGTTAGGACAGGAGAAGACAGTGGTAGAAATGAAAGCTGAATTAAGTAAAGAATTTGATGAAAAACTAGCAGAACAGAATGCAAAAATTGCAAAGGTAGGAGATGAATTGAGAACAGAGATAGTCGTGGTAGAACAGAGTTGTAAAATGTATCAAGATGGAATTAGGTCAAAACAAAATGACATTGATGTAAAAATTGATAGTTTAGAAAATGTTGTAAAGGGTATAAGCGCTGAGATGCAGTCACAGCGAGAAGAATTGAATAAAGTAAAGGAGGAAGCCAATGTAAATGTAAATAGAATAAATGAAACGGTTACAAAGGAAAAAGAATTTACAGGAAGGCTTTCCCAAGTTGTGATTGCTCTACAGGCTGATAGAGTTAATGACAATCATGATCAATTTGTGAGTGAATGCAAAAATATGACCAATACTGATGCACTTGACAATAACAGTAATATGGCGGACTTTCAGGAGAATGATTTAGCTATGCCAATGCACTCCCCTAGTCAAAACCATAATTGTCACGCTAGTCACTTGTTCCATGACCTAACCCCTCCGTCATTTGACGAAGAAGCCGGTGACAATCCAAAAATTTTCATAAAAGAACTGGAGGATTATTTTAGGATCAAACGAATTCCGAACGAGATACGAATGATGGTGGTTAAACGCTGTCTTAAGAAAAACGCATTGGAATGGTTAAGACTAACTTTGGCGTCTCACGAAACATATAGTATGTTTCGAAACCTTTTTATAAATAGATTTTGGGGACCGGGACGTCAAAACCAGATTAAAGTCGAACTGGCTACCAGTAAACGTGGTATTTCAATGATGGAGTATTTTTTGAAACTGGCGAACAAATCGAAACTACTCCAACCTCAGTTGAGTGAACAGGAGGTTATTGAAGCACTTATTCGCCATTATCCACCGCACATAAGAAAAATCATAAAACAAATTTTAGTGGGGAGGGGCATAGAACCCCTGAAAGTTGCAAAAAAAAAAAAAAAGAAAAAAAAAAAAAAAGAAAAAAAAAAGAAAAAAAAATCGAAACATTGTTAAGAGAAAATATTTTTGTATTCAACGATGACATGTTTTTCAACACAGTTGTTATATTGTTGTACGATTACATTGTTGTGGGGAGATCATCACAGTACATGCAACATTGTATGGCTGAAAACAATTTTCCCAAAATAGAATTAGTTGCATATACTGTGATGAGGGGCATTTGATGCAGTATTTTTAGTTATGGTAGGTGTTGTGTTGGAGTGTTTTGTTTCCCATTGTTTGATTGTTTGCATTATATCGTTTGCAGTTGGCCTAGTGCGATTATCTTTTGTCTTCGTTGTAAATGTTATATATATTAACGAATAAAATTGTGATAATAAATACACTGATATTATTTCAATGGTGGCCTCCAGAGCAAAGAAGACTATCTCATTAGAAAGACTAAAAGTTAATACATCGACGTAACATATAATTTTCACGGGGGTCGCGTCTCAAGGAAAATTATTAGCTGTAAATTGTGAACATACTTCATACCCGTACCACGACCGAGATAGGAAAGAAAGAGTCATCGCAGTTCATCGAAAGAGTTAGCCGGATCTTTTATACGAGAAAAGAATTCATCATACCGACCCTTCAAAGTGATGACGAGCAGAAGATTCCCTTCATACTGGTGACGGGAGATACCAGCCGGAAGAGACTCCTTCAGCTGCAATGAATGTTTGAAGCAATATGTTATAAATGTATCAAAATGTATGTTATGTGTTCTTCGAAGAGAACAACAGAGTTCGCGATGCACAACAAAGTATGGTTGGGGCCACATTACTTCCTACCACATACTAGGTGCGGCGCATATCAAAATCGCTCAAGGTCAAGCTTCTCCACACCACTTACGAGAGCAAACACGTGACAGCAATGAGCGTAGCACGTAAAAGCCATTTTCCAGATTATTCGAGAAGTGTCCGGAAGCAGGCGTGTTTGTGGAATTTCGAGAAAGGTCCGTGTTACATTATGCTCGCTATATAAGGAGGCGAAACAACGAGCAGAGTGAGGAGTTACAAACAGAAGTCAGTTCTTAGTTTGAGTGTGTGTGTATGTGTGTATGTGTGTATGTGTGTGTGTGTGTGTGTGTGTGTTTGCGTGTGTCAGCTGCATGTGTCCGCGCGTAGTGAAGGAAGATAGTGAAGTAGTTATGAGTGTCGAGTGGTTGTATCGTCAGCGTTAATGTTTGAGAGACAGAGAAAGTGAAGAAAGACAGTGAAAGGACTGAGTCAAGGTTACGAGAAAAAATAAATATTTTTTTGTTTAAAATATCGGTCGGGGCGGGACTGGAACCCGCGACCTTGGGATCAGTGGGCCAGCGTCTAACCAACTGAGCCAACCAGACCGACAAGGTTACAAGAAGAAAACAGTTGTGAGTTGTAATATCACGAAATACTGTAGACTGAGTTAGAAGAGAACTGTGTAATTGTGCGAAAGCTTTAGAAGGAAAATAAAGTGAGAAAAAGTACCGGACTGGACTTTTGTTGTTTTTGTCACACGGTGTCAGAAATGGGATTGTCAAATTGTCATTTTGTTGCAATATTAATAGCTGTCCTTAAACTTTTGGTAGAACCGTTAAGTGCTAGAAAATGTGGTTTGTAATAGTTCAACTATTCTATGAGGATAACTTCGATTAAAGCTAATCATTCTTCAAATTTCTGTGCTGTACCTTATGTGATGTAAACGTTACAAACTTGAATATTTTTGAACGTGACTACGAGAATGCACAGAACGTTTTTACAAGCGAGAAATCTTTTAGATAAAAGCAGCAGTATGCAGTGAAAGGCTGTGACCTTCTCCCATGAATGCCAAAGATGACCTACTAGCTGACTAAGTGCAGTGTGAAGCTTTTCAACATCCGAGAGTGAGTGTTTCTGCTTGAATTACACAAGTCTCACATTCTATAGCAAGAAGCGCCCATGAATGCCGTACTCTCATGTATGCCACAAAGGATCTGCATTCTAAAGGTGCGAAGCTTTTTCACCGTGTATGTATGTTGCTGCATTTACACAACTCGGCACATATAAAGATGAAGGAAGGCCTTGGCATCAAAGTTGAACTACGTTATATCAGCCATTTCGTATACATACATATCTACACCAGCAGAGAAAAAAATATGTGTACTGGTTTGTCCAACAGCTCAAAGTGTTTGGGGAACGAAGGGGAGAGCCGAGATAGAACTCCATCTTATTCTTATCAGAGGATTTATAAACACTGGGATGTTACAAACAGTTATTTTTTGTTGCTGTAACTATAGCTTGTCTCACCCTTAGATGACAGTATGGAGTTAAATGGGACATATCTGCCTCTATCTAACGCATACAAGTTGCTCTTAGCTTCGTCCTTTTCTGCTCTCGCGTTGTTGCCAGGTCCCTCACAGCATGTTGTAAATATTCCGTTGTTATAAATTTCAGCTTTGAACACATGTAGAATTTTTTTTCTTCATCAGATTATATCCGTTTTAGAGTCATTATACATTTCTATAGGCCTAAAGTTTTACAGAATACGTTCTTTCAGTAAAACTCCGATATTTGCTGTTTCTATACTCATCACGCACTAATAGACTAACTGCTAGAACACGTTTATATTTTTGTTCTTAGCTAGAGTAAACTATGGTGCTGCTACCTACCTACTTTAAATTCTTTATGTGTACTCAGTCAAGTGTTACAATTTTTAAAATTAAATGTTTTCGGAAAATGTTATATCTGTGCACTGCAAAAAGTTACGCCGTGGGAAATTTTTTTGTTATTGAGTTTACATCGGGAACCAAGCGAGAGCAAATGTTGAGGAGGGTTAGAGACAGTTTTTAAAATAACCTCATTCTTTTATCGTGTAAAGGCAAACAAAAGGTATTCATCTATTCAGCTAAACGGGGTCAACAGAAGGCAGCAGTAAAAGTTATTAGTTCGTAAAGAAGTGTGTGTGTGTGTGTGTGTGTGTGTGTGTGTGTGTATAACCTAAGAAGTGTTATTAATCTTTTATATTATTTTTCAAGTCAATAAGGCAGTAAAAGAAACAAAGTTATCGGGTGTTCAGAAGCAATAGTGTATAAAATTAAAAAAAAAAAAAAAAAAAAAACTAATGAATGGACCCACGCAAAAGAAAGCAAAAAGGGCAGGAGAACAAAAAACGCTAGGTTAATGCAATATGATGAAATAGTGCAAAGTGGAGTGCGGCGAATTGTTCATTCTTTACTGCTTGAAAATATTTCACCCACATTGAATATAATTTTGTCACAGTATCATCATGGTGATTATACCCTACCAGATTTCTTAAGGGTCACTCTGCGTCAGTTCTTAGATGATTTGGGGTTCGAATATGAAAGCAGGCACGCATATAGTACATGTTGCAACGTTGCGCCTCATTTAACGTGTACTGTCTTCTGAGGGTGAGACGCGCTTTAGGACTCGGATTTTAAGGTAAACACATACGGAAGAGCAAAATACCTTCCAACGGGCAGCGTGTGTTTTGCATGTCAGCGTCCTCGGCGCTCATTGCCGTCTGCCATTATTATAGAAAGACGCGGATGAAATCATACAATGTTAAAACTACTTTTAAAGGTTTTACTGGCTATCTTTATGAAACGAGATGCTGAAACTGGCTACGGTCGCCCATACATACATTTGTGGCACCTCTTTAGGAAATTATCCATCACTGGCTGTAGTTCACGTTAAGAAACGCTGGCAATTTCCTAGCGGATATTTTGTTAAAATTCTTTCAGGGTGTGTGCATTTGTCTTGCACACTTTATGTCTTAAGTTATCGCAGAGATAGAAATTGCTCATTGGAGCTCTGAGACACCTTACTCCGCAAATGGTACACCATTCATCAAAGTTTTCGCCATGAAGGGTTACTTCATTAACAATATTAGGTTCAGAATTATAGGGTCAATTTTTTTCGATTCGAAAGTTCACGCCTTTGCATGTCTGAATACAATTGTACTCCTTTTTAAAATTGTTATTTATTATTTTTTTTTAGAAAGAGAGGATTAACACAGGCGGAACGTGATTTTGACTTTTTACTTTCTCCACTACGTGTAGTAAGTAGAGTATTCTACTAAAAAATTTGATGTCCAGGTTTCATCGGAAATACATGTTTTGCGACCTCTGAGTCCAAAAGAAGCATCTTTAGAGAAATGTCCATTTGTGTCTGCGTGTCTATCAGTCTGGACAGCATAACTCAAAAACGAAAAGTCGGTCAAAAACTAAAGTTGGTATTTAAGTTTAATGTTTTTCACTGATGCGACACGAAGATTTTGAAGAAAATTGCTCTACCCTTTACACGGACAACTTTTCGAAAATTTTGATTTTCTTAAAAATGGCTCAAACGATTTTGATTAAAATGTCATATAATTGAGGCATTTTTATGACAAGTGAAATGTATATTTTGAATTTTCTGGCTATAGCCCCT
Organism: Tenodera sinensis; assembly: GCA_030765045.1. NCBI lineage: Eukaryota > Metazoa > Arthropoda > Insecta > Mantodea > Mantidae > Tenodera > Tenodera sinensis. The sequence continues at coordinate 29,642,289 of CM060969.1, read as the reverse complement.
ATAGTTGTATTTAGTGTGGATGACTTTTGAATAACACGTAAACCATAAGAAATAGACAAAATCTTACTATACAAAAAATGTAGATCACGCTAAAACACAATTTATGTCCAAATACATTTTTTGTAGAGTTAACCGTTTCGGAGATATTCCTTGCTATTCTTGTCAGTTTCGGAAAACTTAACCTTTCGTCAAATTCATCGTTGTTCATGTTTTATATGTTAATCGACCAAAGAGAACGGAACCTCAAAAATTTGACTATCGCTCAAGGCCTACTGTATTCTAATATTCCCCTTGCACCTACAAGGAAATAAGCAATAAGATAATTTGTACAAATGTTTATCTCAACTAACACGAAGAAGATATAGGAATAAGAGTTTGTAAGAATGGTTAGTACAAGAGTAGAGAAAGTCATGTGAGTGCAACACATCAGATTTTTTGACTTCGTCTCTTCAATTAAAATATCAATATCCTCGCTACAATGTTCACCAAATCTTTTGTCTACCATTTTTAATGACCCGCTAATTGTTTTACTGCGCATGGATACTTCAAATGTTCAGACACGCAAGACAATGTTTAGGTTGGCGGAACCGCAAGGAGGAGGCGATATAACCAAAGTAATAATTTCGTGACTTGGAGGTGATAAGTCGGCTTGAGTGGAATAGCTGTATTACTATCACGTCTTTCGAATCCATATGAACGATGGCTATTGTGTTTATCCTATTAAGTGTAATAATTAAGCAAAAGAGCTACTTATGTTTATTGAACATTGTTCTCCCTCCTCATATCCTCTTTTTCCCTTTAATTTTGCAACTCGCAGAGTTCCCTTAGAATTGTAAGCACTAATGGCCCATAATTAACGCTGGAGTTCATTAAAACTTCTGAAATTGTCACATGCAACGAGTTTGTTAGACGATTATGTATAAAACGAAATGTGATAAAAATAGTTCTTGCTCGTTATGGTGTTCTAAAATGCTTTTCAATTCTCTGTCGTCTGAAACTGTACTTTAGCTATAAAGTTACAAATTAAAAAAGGGGAGGGGAAAGAGTGTGGTTGACAAGTGATGTAAAAGTTTTTGAATTGCTAAATCAACTGCTGTATTTTTCTTCTGACATCATTCCTTTAGCTTTAGAGGGCTTAGCAAAATGAAAATGTGTCTCATAAAGTGCAATTATGATTTATGCACTACTGTAACAACAATCAGTGATGTTTTAGTTCGTAGTTACTAAGCAACAAAAGCTTGTGTTGTAACAAAATACAAAACAGCCTATCCAAATATAAAACACAGGTTCAACAAAACTTAAAATACACTTTAATGACGACTACCTATATCTTATATTTCTTGATAATAATATGCATTAAAACAGGAACCTTCTCCCCTAATTGATAGCTATTGTAATATGTTGTTGTTGTTTTCTAGTGCCTTGCATCTGGCAATAAAGCCATTAGCATTCGTGCTTTCCAATACTTTTGAACTGTAGTTTCTTCTGATCTTAATGCTTCACAGGTCTTCAAGTGGTCTTCGTTCATTTCTGCTGGATCGTTACACAGGACACATATTGGTGAGGATGAGATACCTATTCTGTAGAGATGACTTGCTAAGCAGTCGTGATTTGTCAATAGTCGGAAGGCTGCAACCGCTGTTTTCCTTGGTCTCTGGGGGATTATATCTGGGTTGGAAAGTAGTGTAATCCATTTATTATCTTTGGCATTTGTTTCTATTTCTTGTAGGTATGAATGAGAAAATTTTTTAATGATCAAGCGTTTTATTGAGGAATATGAGAAATTGAATTTAGACTTTTGTTTTATTGTTGTGCCTTTCTTTGCAAGTGAGTCTGCAGCTTCGTTCCCCATGACTTCACAGTGTGCTGGAATCCATTGGAGATGAACAGTCTTATTAACTTTTTGGAGTTGTGTTAACATTTTGTAGCATTCTCTAATTTTTGTTGACTTCTTTGACTTCTATTGTAATATTACAACCATTAAATTTTACTTACACCGGTCTGCACTCAAAATCTATCGGAGTTGAAAAATAGTACATTCCTATTCATTTCCGTGTGAAATAAACGAACAGTGCTCAAAATGTTTGCTTAGCTCTCATTCCTTTAAAAAAAATAATTAATTTTATGATACAGGGAATTTTTTGCGATATTGGTAATGTTTTTGCAATGTTGTTAATGAAATTCTGAGGACATGCCAAGAGGTAGGTTATAATATGGCGCTCAAGATCAACTTTTAGGATTCACATCTCGACTTCTTCACAAGCAATATTGTAATGCTGTCAGCAATCAGCAGGGAGAGTACTTCCATCAAGACATTTCAACAATGGAAAGAAGGTATCAGTGAAAGTGGAACTCCCATATGCTCACAGACTATTGTTGGAATTTCGTGAGAGATGCCCCAGAAGTATACATTACAAAGGAAAACCAAAAAGTCTGATGTGTTGCACTCACATGACTTTCTCTACTCTTGTACTAACCATTCTTGCAAGCTCTTATTCCTATATCTTCTTCGTAGTAGTTAAGATAAACATTTGTACAAATTATCTTATTGCTTATTTCCTTGTAGGTGCAAGGGGAATATTAGAATACAGTAGACTTTGAGCGATAGTCAAATTTTCGAGGTTCCGTTCTCTTTACTCGATTAACATATAAAACATGAACAACGATGTATTTGACGAAAGGTTAAGTTTGCCGAAACTGACAAGAAAAGCAAGGAATATCTCCGAAACGGTTCACTCTACAAAATATATATATGTGTGTGTGTGTGTGTGTGTGTGTGTGTGTGTGTGTGTGTGTGTGTGTGTGTGTGTGTGTGTGTGTGTGTGTATAGAGTTAAATTGTGTGCTTTAGCAAGATCTACATTTTTTGTACAGTAAGATTTTGTATGTCTTACGATTTACCAGTTATCCAAGAGTGATCCAGAGTAAATTTCATGGGCTATAGCTAGAAAATTGAAGATATACATTTCATTTTCACAAAATTACCTCACTCATATGAATTTGTAAATACACAGGTACCACACAAAACTTTTGCAGTCAACTGTATACACAAACGCAACACAGGAAAACAGCGCTGTGGATTATCATAACGTTAACCTGTATGGCATGCTTTTTCTGATCTAACTTAACACCTTTTGGTAGGGTCTTCGAGAGAAGGCATCCGGGCTTGAGTGGCAAATATTCTGGCGATGAATTACAATCCTACGTCTCTGTACCCAGTGAGCTGTTGGTATTTCATCCGTGAGTGCAAACGCTCATTAGTGTCTGGCGCACCGTACCTCCAGGTGGTGTGAAACCACTTCCCTGAGATGCAGGTAGCTATAGCCATTTTATCAAGATGAAACAAAACCACTGCTTTATTTGCCGCGTATAATTAATTACTGTTGTTTAATTACACCATTACAGAAACTGAAAGGGAACTTATGAATCGTTTGTCAAGGTGAAACAGAAGTGTGGCTTTATTTCCTACATATAAATTGTTGTTTAATAACACAATTACAGGAACTGAAAGGGAGCACAATATAACCAGGTGACAGAGACAGGAGAATGAAGTTGGGAGCACACGGGGTTGAGTTGTCAGTGAGGTGATGTATCTACAACTTCAGAAGTTGGTTGCAAAGGTCATTGCCATCATTCGTGCTGTTTGTTGCTCTATAAGTTATAAACTTAATACATATATTTGTTTCAGAAGAATGTAGTGTAGTGACTTGTAAAATTTTGCATTTTAGAACGATTGATGGAATATTTTCTATCCGTTAAAGTATACTTTGAAGGTTTTACTAAAACCATATCGCATCTACACGCATCAGATGTGGAAGTCCCTAGGACTCTTACATTTTTAATTGAGGTACAGCAAAAAATGGATGAATCAGAACAAAGCTTGCCTAGATTTATATTTATTTTAAGTAAAAGTAGGCGTTTTTCTTTCGACACATTACGAATGCATACTGTAATTCGATGCAGTTATTTGTAAATATGTGTGTTCTATTCATGAAAATTTTTAGATGAGTAATTTATTTTTGTATCCGTTTATTTATTTTCAGTATGCAAGTATTGGAGTTAACATGAGAAAAAAATGTATTTTGTGTTTGTCCTCACACATGGAAAACAACATACCTAGTTGAAGTCGATTGTGCACACAACAGTTTGGTACCGTGGGTCAACATCTGTTGGTAACAACCAAAGGTTGTGTATATATTCTGAAATTCGAAGAGAATATAGAAATATAAACAAGCAAAACATTTCCCAAATTCTTAAAAAAACATTTGCATATCACATTGCGTTTGTCTGAAGCTTACACTACAAAGTTCTCACATGAACTTAGTTTCCAATAAAAAAATGTGCTTATCACAGAGTATCGCTCAAGGATGGGCTTGAACCACGAACTGTTCGGTTAATAGCCGAACGCGCCATGGGAGGGTTGATCGTGGATTCTTTCTATTACTTTTTACTTGACTTTCCAGACTAGAAAAGTGATCTTTACTAATGCAGTGTTAATTGTAGTTCCTGATGATCTAAGAAAACCTTTCTGATGTTCATTACACTGAGCACCATATTTAAATTTGGTATTCAGCACTCGTTCAAGAATGTGTCAAACTGAGCACATTGTGATTGGTCTCTAGTTAGAAAGTCTTTCTTATATGCCTTCTTATACAGTAATACTGATCGGACATATTTAGAATCCTACTTGCTACATTTACCAAAATGTATGCAATCTTATAGTTATAGAATCATCATATTGTTCCCTCGTGTCAGCGTTAATTTTTTCCTCTTTTTTTATGAAAATACTTCAAAAAATTATATAAATCTCAGTGGTATTATTTAAGCAATTTTTATTTTCCGTTTGAAATGTTTTGGTCGTGCTTTTTCTTTTGTAGAAAAGATACTGCATTTTTTCGTACATACACTTATTTTACCTTTTTTCCCTCTCATTTTAGTTGCTTTTTGCGGTTAGAGTAATGCTTGTGTTCTCTTCCTATTTGATAGTCCTTTTCAGCATTTCCTCAAGATACTGGACGTTTTGGGACCTGGCAATGAATGATTGCTGTTGACAGAAACGTCACGAACTGATCAACTGAAATGTCCAACAATATAATTGCGCACGCTGCTTTGAAATTTTTGACTCCAATAAAATAGTGCCTGTTTTTGCACCACTTATTTTATTTTTGTTTTCATGGGAAAAATATTTGAGGAACTACGTTACCTAAAAAGAATGTTTATCCTGTGAAATTCAGGATGAGAGGATTTAGATGTAGCTATATGTAGTTTTAAATATAATTTTCCACAATGAGGGAAGCTGTTCTGTCCTCAATATTAACAGCTTCAACCGGATCATCTGAAATTGAGGTATTTTGGTTATTAGACAAAGCTGCTTAGTCATCATAATCACTATTAGTTTGTGTGGTTATAACTTCGCTTTTGCTGGCAGTATAATTTTGAGAGGACACTACACCCCAAAGTTATTTATCTTGTCAGGCGACAAGATTACTGGTCTTGGCGGACCATCAAATAATTTATTGTATGCAACTATATCACTTCATACTTAAAATTTGGTCGCCTGACATTGTGATGCATCAAATCAGTTCAGTGAATCTTTTGATATTCCCATTTTGTTGATAAATCTGTAAAAGTGACCAGGGAATAAGGTCGATACGAGCGTTTCAGCCCCCGCCCCATACACTGCGTATCACCCTGCTCATTTTCACTTGATCACTCATATCTGCACCCTATATAGATAAGAAGGTGTCATGTTTCAAAGATAAGATTGGATATTGTATTTTCAAGGGAGTGAAAACCCACACTGCAATACTGATAATGAGTAAGAGCGAAGTAATCGATATTCCCTAAGACAAGTATAAGGAAGCCTCCTTTTGGGAAATCAAATAGTGTATGCCATGGACCTCTCCGGTAGGGTACCATTTCACAACCTTGACGACAAAAGTTAGCAATAATAACGCCAGGGAAATGTTCTGCGTTTTGCCATTTCCCTCGTTCGTTCCCCTATTTGTCAGCGAATGTAGGGATCTCATCTTAACGAGCAGAATCCTTACGAGTGACGTCATTTCCTTAATTGCTGCCTGCATGTTTTCTCTCCAGTCCGCAATAACACTGGAACTCGTATGCTTCCAATTCCAAAAAGTAAAGTTTGGCCATTTTTCCAAAAGTTTATTGTAGAAAAAGATTAGTATAGTATATTGTTCAGATTATATACTTGTGGCAAAACACAGGATATTTGTACGAGTTTTTTGGAAAATTTAAAACGTTAAATATGAAAATATCTATAATTATCAATGCTTAATAAAAAACCGTTGAGATGTAAATTAGAAATTGAAACCGTTGTAGAACAGATAACGCATTTCAATTACCCGGCTCTTCTTGTCACGGTAAGTTATCCAATAATAAAACAAAAGCGATACACCAGCGATGCCCAACGTTTGCGAAAGAGGTGAGTTTGGGTTTACCTCCTTTCGCTATACGCGAACTTTGCCTCTCTTCAACCCCCAGGCGTACATTGTGTTGCAGTGGCGGTTTGGTTGCATTTTACTTACAAAAGCACTTTCAAATCTTATGCGATAAACATTGTTCATTAGTGACTATTTGGTACTGCGTAAGTTTACGAAGTCTATCAATATTTGACGACACAGTCGAAGATACACCAACTGATCGTCGCGTAAAATATTGCGATACAGACTTTCGATGTAGTTGAGTTTGGAGAAACCCTCTTCGCAAAGCTATACACACTATTCTTGCAAATGTTTATTTCCTTATCTACTTCATTTTAATCGAAATAAGCATTTTCAGAAATTATGCTATTGCTAATTTTCTTCTGCGTGCAAGGGGAACATGCGAATAAAATAGGCTTTAAGGGTAGTGAAATGTTTTAAGAGCTGGTTGGTACGTGATGCCTTTGAAATTCAGTTCTCTTTGCATACTCAAGAGATAAAGAGAGGAATAGCCTTTATTCCTATTTGGAAAAGTACAAGTATTGAACATTTCAAACGAATAATAAAGAATATCTCGGAAATAGCTCACTGAAAATAAAAACGAAGTGTTTGAGATAAATGTGAGTTTTAACCAGATCCATAATTTTATTTAGTAAACTTTTGTCTGTCTGTTACTGTTTGCCATTTATGCAAAAATCATCCAGAAATAAGAGATCTTGTGAATAAATTCCCAGAAAATTCAAAGTATGACTTATAAACGCCATGGAATTGTCCGTCACTGGATACTGACTGTCTGCCCCTGTGAATGAAGGAGTGGAGTGGGTTATAGCCCCTCAATATATAAGATTTTCCAAAGAGACAAGGTTGAACATCCCTGAGTTATTTTGATTCCCCGCTGACTGTATATTTGTCTTAGCTCTGATCATGATTTAATTTTTTCAGAACACATTGTGGTAATAAAACACACTAATCCTATGATAAATTTGGAGGTTACCGTTGTTTATTATTCAAAGGGGAGCAGAGCTCCTGGAGCTTCCCTGGATCAGTAATTAAGTAGAGACCAGGGGCGAGCATCTGGTCTCTTATAGGTCTCTATATCAAGATGGAAGATGGAGGCTCTCTCTATTACCGCACTGCATCCTTCAGCTTAATAATTTAGCCGTGCAGAGCTGCAACGTTGTTAGGACATTATGGATCCTTCACAACCATCCATGCGCCGCCTACCTTCTAGAAATTTCCTGTCTTAAACAGACACGAGGAGCACAGAAAGCTCGGCTTGTAACCAGCGTCACTTTCCGGTTAGTGCAAGTGATATGTCGACACCCCATTAGTATATTATACAACGAGGAACACAGTTGCCAATGTACTCGAGCTTCATACGGCTATTCAGGCTCGACCATGAGTCAAGTTTAAAATATTTATAAAACCCTTTTAATATCTTAAGCTGCATGCCATTGTCACTATTGTCCGATAGTTTAATCAGGTATTACTTTCTCTACTGTATTGTATTCTACCCAAGAATTCGATGTCGAGATTTCACCGGAAATATATGTTTTAAAACCCCCTGAATCCAAAAAGGGCATTTCTAGAAAAAGGTCCGTGTGTGTGCCTGTATGTCTGTCAGTCTGTGACCAACATAACTCAAAAACGAAAAATTGGTTAAAAACCAAAAAGTTTAATGTCTTTCGGGATGTCACACGAAGATTTGGAAGAAATTGCTTCATCGTAAACTACCCTTTGCATGGAAAATTTAGATTTTCTTGAAAATGGCTCTAAAGATTTTGATTAAAATGCCATATGTTTGAGTTATTTTTATGACAAATGAAATGTATATCTTGAATTTTCTGGATAAACCCCTTGTAGTCCTATTTACTCTAAATGACTTTTGCATAACTGATAAACCGTAAGAGATAGACCAACTCTTTCTATAGAAAAAAGTAGATTTCGCTAAAATACACAATTTATATCTAAATAAATTTTTTTGTAGACTGAAAAATTTCGGATGTCTTGTTATTTATGTGAGTTATATATACAGGGTGTTAGGGGAATGAGTGCGCAGACTTCGTGTGCTGGGAGATCCAAATATGACGATTAATAAAATCCAATAACAACTCCATCTATCTTGAAAGTTAAAGAAGATAATCGAACATTATTGAATACATTATCTGCACAGTGTGGCAACACAGGCCGAATGTTTTGTTTTGGTTTGCGGCCAGGCATGCGTCCCCACCTGCAACGGGCGAAGGTCTAAACTAGGCTAGCGCTCGAAATCCGGTTCGCCACGTGCCTGTGTGTTTCTTGTCAGCTAATGCCAGTAACGAGGGATGGGGTGGTTTGCTTTTAAGCTATTCAATCGTATTTACGAGAACTAAACTAAAAGCTGCGTAAGCATAAGGTATAGTCAGAGGATCAAAGATAGCAACTTAAAATGTTAAGTATGGAAATACCTCATTCGTGTAATTGTGTAATTAAAAACAGCCACCTTTTGCTAAACAGGAAAATCTATTATAAAGAACATGACTTTGGAGCCGGAACAGCCTAGATGGCCTAAGACGTGAAGAAGAAGAAGAAGAAGAAGAAGAAGAACAAGAAGAAAAAGAAGAGGAGGAAGAAGAAGAAAAAGAAGAAGAAGATTATTATTAATGGTCAATAACTACAAACTCAACAAGATATCTTTTACAGTAGATGTTCAAAATGTGCTCCGTGGGAATCTTTTGCAGGCATCACATCTTCTTAGCCAATTTTGCCCTACCCTCGTTAGAGCGTCTGTGTTCTGCTCAATCTCTAGGGCTGCTTCAAACACACGTGTGCGAACATCATCAAGTGTGTTTTGCAATCGGTTTTACCCTAAGCAAGAAGCATATCTAAATACTCTTGATCTGTAAAGACTGCCATAGTTGTGAATGCATTTAACGCACCTGAAGCACTGGCAGAACCTGCTGTTGTGCACGGATGTCGCGGGGGTAGTTGTGCTGTCAACACTCTCTCACTTTCCGCACTTCTCACGGGTTAATGTTGCAGGGTTGCCAAGCGTATGCCCACGACTTTATTCCAATAGACACGCTGGAATCCAGTCCTTTCACATCATTTTGTGGCTAAACGAATCGTTTTAGCAACATATGGTAAAGACATAACGCATCTTTTGTAGCTGTACCTTGCTGCTCTAATTACAGAAGTAAACGATAAGGGAGTGGGGACATATTTGCAATCACACTTATCACTAGTTTTAACTTTTGTTTATGAAACTATGCACTATAGAGGAAAATGGTACAGGGGTTTATGTTTCAGTTTAACGCCAGGAAATTGCGTTTGAAGTCTGCGCACTCATACCCCTAACACCTTGTATATATATATGCAATCCTTTAGCCATCTGTGTGCCGGAATGAACGACCTGAGCATAACAACATTCCTGCGCATGCGCTAAATTCCTTAGTGCGCATCCTACTGCGTTACTTTTGTCGTTTCTAGTACAGTAACGTTTTTTAACAGCAGTGCAACGCGAAACCAGCACACAGCTGCTAAAATGACCAACATGAGCTCCAGCACACTTTGATATAAATGTGCGGAGTCAGTCCAACGTGGCATATCGAAATTGATAGATTGATGGAGGTGGACCGGTTCCGTGGCCAGCACGGTCACCAGATCTCACATTTCTCGACTATTTCCGGGGGAGTTGTGTGCAGAGTATGGTTTGTGGCACTTCTGTAACGTCAGCGGAGAATGTTATGGTTCGACTCCACGGAGCGATTGAAATTCTTTAAAAATGTCGACCGTATTGGGTCATGTGCATGAGGCGAAATGTGAACGTACACCCATCTCACACTTTAAAACGCTACAGCGTCCAAACCGTGCATTTCCGGACAGGGACTCCTGTTTGAAAACCGATCAGTTCGCCATCCCGCACAACATACTAAGAGTTGTCGGTGTTTTTTTGGGACATTCTGTATATAATAGAGATAGCGAGCGAGTAGAGAAAACTATGTGAATGTAATACGTTGGATAGTAAAATAGACAGCATAAAAATCTGCATGAAAAATCTGATGCACTCACATAACTTTCTCTACTCTTGTACTAAACATTGTTAGAAATTCTTATTCCTTTAACTTCGTGTTAGTCGGGATAAACATTTGCAGAAATTATCCTATTACTTATTTCCTTGTAGATACAAGGGGAATATGGGAATACAGTAGGCTTTGAGCGATAGTCAAATGCTTTAAAGCTTTGAAATTCCGTTCTCTTTGCATGGCTAAGACATAAAACATGAATCAAAATCTTCCGTTTGACCTACGGTTGTTTTTCAAAACTCACACAAATAAGGAATATCTCCGAAATGGTTCACTCTAAAAAAATGAACATAAAATGTGTATTTTAGCAAGATATTATTTTTTTGTATGGTAAGATTTAGTCTATCTCTTACGGTTACTAGTTATGCCAAAGTCATCCAGTGTGAACAGGACTAGATAGGTTTGGACTACACGACTTATAGCCAGAAAATTCAAAATATACATTTCGTTTTCCTTAAAAATATCTGAAACATACGTTTACTTTTTCACCAAAAAAGTAAATTTGTTATTGATGAACATGATTCTACAAATATGTCTACATACATATGCAAGATTTTATTTATTAATTCGCTTTTAGATGTAAGAAGCTTTGGTGTTAGCCGGCCAATTTGTGTTGACTACTTTTTATTTATTTCTTTTAATCAGTTGCATCCGTTAACTATCAAGCTAGGAGCCGCCACTGCTTTCAGCCACAGCTCTCTATGTGGAGTTTTATGTATACTCGTCCAAAAAGTAGAAGCAGAAAAGTCAAATGTTCGATATAGATGGGCCTGTTTTGAATGATATCGCTGTTTCAGAACCAGCTCTGATAGGTTAGGAAAGCGAGAGAGAGTATGGGGCAGATGTTTATTTGTTCTGCCACACTGTTCAACTAGTGAAATGCAACACAAAAGGTAATAATACTAATAACAGAAAATATCTTTTTGATCGTGATTTTTCATAATAGAAATGTTAGTGTTTTCTAAGTGTGTTGTGCTGTGTGTTGTTATTGGTGGTAATGGTATTGTGATGCAGCTGCGATGGTCCCACGCTTATCGGGAAGACGTCGCTGAGCAGTTGGAGAGATAAATGGAGATAAGTAGACACGGCACCGCTCTTGCACAGCGTAAACGGCATTATCGTTATTGACAGATAATCAGAATGTTCTTCCCTTGTTCCTCTCCAGAATATTTTAGAATATTCTGTGGAAAATTGAAGTGTCTGTTTAGGCCAGCGTTCGCGAGTGAGTGAAATAATAAGTTAATACTTTCTCCAGGTGAGGTTGAGATGTAGTTGAAAGTAATTAGAGAGGTCTTGTGTTCGACTCCCCAGTTGGTGACCCCGAGCCATACTCTCGATTGGGTTCCTCTAAAGGGTAAGATATCATATGCTAGTAATCAGTTAATATTTTTAAGTTTCACTTATCCTTGTTGTGCTTTTTTATACGTACAGGCAATGTCAGGGCAACATTTTTTGATCTTCAAATACTTTGGGGCCATCAGGTAGTATGGGTCATTTAGACACAAAATGGTATCAAATAATTGGACTCCAGCGAGGCTGTTGGAATAATTTTATTGACATATGTTTGACAAATCCGCAAAGCGGAAGGTTAGGAATGTTCACTGATGCTAAAAACTAGCGTTGGCGATAGGCCAGTTAGTGTTACCGTACTTTACGAGTGTGAGGGAACCCGGTCGAGCAGCGAGGTGACGAGAGTGTCCTTAACTTACGCTAGAGATTCTTCATCTCGAACCAGGGTTTGACAAGCAGCCACCAGCTGCTTAGGCTTTGACAGCAGTGCCTCCCCCAACAAGTTTGGAAACTCCAACGCCACCCATCCGTCGAGAACAGCAGTTACAACGTTTAAATTTCTGCACCGTAGCACTAACTCGCCCATCGCCAACACTTCCAACCCGGAAAGAATGGATTGAAGGGAAGTTAAAATGAAATGGAGGGGTGGCAAATTCGGGGGATGTAATTATCCTTCCCAGCAATCGCCTGGTGCCCGGAAAACCCCCCAAAAACCCATGGGCCAGGAAGGTCAGCTGCGGGAATCGAACCCACGATCTCCCGAATGCGAACCTCACACGTTACCACCGAGCCATCTCTCTCGGTCAGCTACTGAGGCTTTTTATATTTCATCAAATAAGAAATAATATTGTTCATATTAAAAGGTACTTATAGCCAACAGTTAGTGGTAACCATTAATCTATATATAAATGAATGTGTATATATGTATTTAACGGCTAATCTCCGAAACCCCTTGATCAATCACCTCGAAATTCACCACGTGTGTGCATTTTGTCACGGAGAAGGCGTGTGTGCTATCCATTATACTATACAATGTATTACATTTACATGGCTTTCTCTACTCAGTTTTGTTTTACTAACACATTCACATATCCTCTAGTCGCCCTTCAGCGTACAATTAATAACATTTTCTGTATATTAGAAATATAAATGCAACCTATTACATTCACATGCTTTTCTTTTACATAACAAATTTATATGTCCTTCTCTACTCGCTCTTCTACAAACAATTCATGCAATTTGCTGCATTTGAAATAGAAATGCAACGTATTACATTCACACTGTTTCCTGCACTCACTTTTCTTTTATGAAACAATCACACTTTCTTCTCTACTCCCTCTTCTACAAACAATTGATACAGTTTTCTATATTATAGTCTATATTACATTCAGACGGCTTTCTTTACTCGCTTTTCTTCCTGTAGTATTTGAATAGTTTAACTGTACGTTTGCATAGTGCTTTCCAAAATATTTATATATTTATTTTGTTTTATTTTATGTCCTTTATGGAATCCTAAGACTTTATGCCTTTATTTTAAGCGCATTAAGTAATGTTTTTTTAAATGCGGATAAATCATTGAACCACGTGCAATACCGGGTATTTCAGCTAGAGTAATGTAACTACAAACCCGATAACCATGAAAACAAATAACTTGTCAATGATAACCACGGCCCGGATGTTTATGACCTAAAACGTTAGAAATATGCAAGCACTTGTGACCGACAAAAATTAAAAAATATGACGATAAATATGACTTCAACATTTTTGGACGCATTTTAGAAATTTAAAAAAAAATAATGGTGTTAAAGTAGCATTACATTGAAAATCTGCTTTGAAAATCTGGTACACTCAATAATAAATGAGTGTATTGTAGCAATATTATCGTTACCTCCACCAAACGATATATCGAATCACAATGTGCAAGGAAATTTAGCGTGTTAAGATGAACATTCTGCCAACGTTCCTCTCCCCACTCCAAACCCGGAGGGGTATATAAAGGCGGACTTCCAACCCTTTCTATACTGCACAGATAAAGTCGCATTAAGCGGCTAGGTGCTGTGCAGATAAACATATCGTACAGGACAACCAGTACGACCTGTTCTCGAATGCTGGAATGCCATGCGGTACTCAGTGCCCGAGAGCGACTCTTCCCACTAGTAGTCATCGGTAGATATCGGTAGTCATCGGTAGATATCGGTAGTCATCGGTAGATATCGGTAGTCATCGGTAGTTATCGGTAGCCATCGGTAGTCAGCAGCGGGAACTCGCTCTGTACACTATTAGTCGTAGACAATCGACAGCGGGAAGGCGCTCCAGCCATTTCTCGTCGTAAACAACTTCAGCAGTAATCATTCGGTCCGCACTAGTCAGTCGCCCCATCCTCGTCTAGTTACCAGCGAGTTGACAGCACGTAATTCGGCAGGAGAACTTCCACAGAAAGCTACTCTTCGTGTGAACGATTCTGATGTTTCCATGAAGAAACATTTGCAAAGAAGAATCCAGGTGCTTTGAAGGATGGCGACTCCGACACGGCTTCAGGGTGAGAGCGTTCTAGGTTCAATTCTAATTTTGATAATATTCATTCATAAGAACCTTTTACAATCCAAGTACTGAGGTTGAATGTAATTTTAACTTCCATTGGATGATTTTCCTGAGTCATTTTTGGAAGGGTTTTGTTTGATGACAAGGCCCATATATCGACATGCCGAAGTATAACTAGTTCTGGGCGGATCAGGTTATGTTATGGTGAGCTAGTTCTGTGGACCGAACAGTTGAATGGAGCTTGGCGTGGATGTTAAATACGACTGTCATTCATTGTGTCTTTTGTAAATTACTTTTGTGAAACTATTTGAATATTCATAGATTGAATGCATCGTGTTTCAGTATTCATACGTGTATTCAAATATTTCATGGATCCCCTTAGTTTCAAATATATTAAAGGTAAGCAAATGTGTGTATAATCCCTAGCGGTCCTGTTCTGAATTTCAGGCCGACACGTTTCCACAATAGCACATTGCTCACTTGATCATCTAAGTAGGTAGTGGGGAAAACAGAGAATTAAACGGACTACATAGTGAGTGATTGATAAGGTGGAACCAGAGTGAATGTTTGAATGAATAAATATATAAATAAATAAATAAATAAATAGATAAATAGATAGATAGACAGACAGAAAGACAGACAGACAGACCGATAGACGGATGGACGGATGGACGGATGGACGGACGGATGGGCGCAAACTCTTACTCCTCCATCTACTGATAATTTTCTTGCATTAGAAACGGGATATGGGAATGCAGGACGCTTTGAGCAATAGTCAAATGTTTTAACAATTTCAAATTGCGTTCTCTTTGCAAGGCTAAGATATAAAAAATGAATCAACGATCTTTTATTTGTGGAAATTGCCAGTATTACAAAACTCACACAAATAACAAGGAATATCTGCGAAATAGCTCCACAAAAATTTATTTGTTCATAAATTGTATGCTTTAACAAGACCTAGTGTTTTGTATAGTAAGATTTGGTCTATCGCTTACGGTTTACGAGTTATACAAAAGCCAACGAGAGTAAACAGGACTACGTGGCCTGTAGTCAGAAAATTGAAAATATATATTTCGTTTGCCATATCTTGAAGATGGGGCATTTTAAACGAAATCGTTAATAATTTTAGAGAAAGTTTTTGAGAAAATGTTCGAATAATTTTCCATGTAAAGGGTAGTTCAGGATGGAGGGATTTTCTTCAAAATCTTCGTGTCGTATCCTTGAAAGATATTAAACTTAAATTTCAACTTTAGTTTTTAACCGAATTTTTGTTTCTGAGTTACGCTGTTACGTTCAGGGGCATAAAGCCTATATTTCCGGTGAAATCTCGACATCGAATTTTCGGGTGCAATACGATACTTTATTTAGTGTAAGTAGTAGAGATATTTCCTCACCTTCCTAGGCAGTGATAACCACTGGAACATATAATTTGTTGCTGTTAACTGAAGTAAGTGTTAATGCACTATAACAGCGATATTTATAACGTAAAATATGTTGAAACACACACATATGGGCATGCAATGTGTAAAACTGCTGTGCCGCTATTGGGAGGTTGTCAACAGGTGGCCAGTTGGATGACAAGGGCGATGTAAAGCGAGTACCAGATGTGGACGCAGAGAAATGGTGTCGTAAGGACCGGGCACGCAGGTGATTCTACAGGATTGGAAAATTCCCTGGTGTACGTACGTGCAATGTGAAATTTACACATCATTCGTAAATCAGGAATTCCACGGTCTGTGTGGAGGCGCGTGATCGACGTGGAATGTAAATGGAATGGAATGTTTGTGTAATGAGCATCTCAAATTATAAATAACGCTAACAGATTTTACCTCTGCTATTATATTGTGCAACCCAGCTGTCCTATAAACAGTGCTGTGTTTTTATTCCTTCCCAAAGCATGGAATGTATATTTATTTTTACAACAGAGATACGGACATTTCATAGATACGACAGATTTTTTCTGATTATGTCGATATTACATTAAACATTGGATTCTACGATAGCGGCAAGGAGCGCCGAGGACGGCGACAGGCAAAACACCGTATAACCCGCTCAGATGTTTTTTTTGCTTTTCCAGTATTTTATGTTGTTTAACTTATGTACTAGACGATAAAATTATTTGAAAATGCATACCAATATGATTAGTGGAGCAAAACTTTGATATAATTTGCGTGCTTAAACAAGTTCTAAGCTTTCTTTATAGTAACTTTTTTATATCTCCTGCGGCTTAATGATAGAAAAAAACATGCATTTACTCATTAAGAGATAAAGAGTTCACAATATATTATCAGAAAATTCAATAATATTTTGTCAGTAGTGTAAATATCTTAAATATTAATGTTTTAATCAAAATCATTAGACGCTTTTCGTAAAATAAATAAAAATTTGCAAATAAAGGTAGTTTGGTTGGGGTTTTTTCTTTGAAGTCTTTGTGTTAAGTGCTTGAAAAGTACATGCTTCATGTGCGCGCATGCACGCACACACACAGACAAACGAATAAGGACCTCTTTCTAAAAATGCTTTTGGACTGAGAGAAAGTCTAAATTTCTATTTCGGATTAAATATCTATATAAAATGTTTGCTCGAATGCTACAATATTTTTCTGCCTAATAGAGATAAATAACAGAAAAAGGAAATACGAATCTTCACAAATCAAGGTCAAAAACTCCCATAACTACTTTACTATAGCTGTTTTAGAGTACTTAATATAATTATTTCTTGTTTCTCTGTTTACCCTTTCCATATGGAGAACTTGCACCAGCAAGTACTTAAATGGCTGCCTGATTTTAGATTGGATTAAAGTACCACATGTTTAAGATATGTTCATGACAAACGAAAGATATACTTTGAATTTTTTGGGAATGATCTTTGAAGTATTCATTCTCTACGACTTTCGCATAACTGGTAAACCGTAAAGGATAAACAAAATCCTACGACAAAAATCTGATATGTTGCACTCACATGACTTTCTCTACTCTTGTACTAACCATTCTTACAAACTTTTATTCCTATATCTTCTTTGTGTTAGTTAAAATAAACATTTGTACAAATTATCTTATTGCTTATTTCCTTGTAGGTACAAGGGGAATATTAGGTGCAAGGGGCTTTGTGCGATAGTCAAATCTTTTAAAGCTTTCAGATTCCGTTGCGTTTGTACACTTAACATATAAAAGAATTAACAACGATGTTCCATTTCACAAAAGTTTTGTTTTCCGAAAGTCACACACATAACAAGGAATATCTCCGAAATGGTTCACCCTACAAGAAAAGTTATTCGGACATAAATTGTGTGTTTTAGCAAGATCTACATTTTTTGTAGAGTATGATTTGGTCTATCTCTAACGGTTTACCAGTTATGCAAAAGTCGTCCAGAGTAAATACAACAGGGGCTATATCCAGAAAATTCAAGATATACATTTCATTTGTCATAAAAATATCTCCAACATATGACATTTTAATCAAAATCCTTAGATCCATTTTCAAGATAACAATTTTCAAAAAATTTTCAACGTAAAGGGTAGTTTAGAGTGGGGCTATTTTCTTCAAAATCTTCGTGTCGCATCCTTGAAATATGATAAACTTAAATACCAACTTTGGTTTTTAACCTAGTTTTCGTTTTTGAGTTATGCTGTCCACAGTCTGACAGACTGACACACACACACAGAGCCACAGATACCAGACACATACACACACACGGAACTTTTTCTAAAAATGCTTTTTTGGATTCAGGGGGTCTCAAAACATATATTTCCGGTGAAATCTCAACATCGAATTTTTGGTTGGAATACAATACTTCCTCTACTTACCACTCACACACACCTCGACAAGAGAACATAAAGTGGCGAAATATGGGACAACGAATTGAAAGAATTATGATTGAAGACAATGGGGTGGAACCAGGCGACTAAGATAGTGACCAACCCCCGGAATTTTAGCTTCTGATAAATTTTGTTTCTGACTCCCTAAATTTCAGTTCATTTAAATGTTTCACCTGTCAACCAACCAATGAGTGATATACTTCAATTTTATAGAGTCTAAATGGGCCTAAGTTTTGGTTAGAACCTAATAAGATGTATTTTTCATTACCTAACTAGCTTATTTAAGTGGTGGTGGTGATGGTGATGTTTAAGGGACCTTCGACAACTAGGTCATTAGGGCCCGATGACCAAAAATAAAACAAGGAAATAACTAATAAAACCTCACCCCTAAAAAGTTAAAAAGTGAACGCTATATTAACTTTAAACAGGGCTGTTAAAAGAACTAAAAGCAAGAGTTAAAACAGCTAAAAGTTAAAACCCTGTAAAACGTAACGCACTAAAACGTAAGCTGATAAAACTGTTTAAAAGAGAAGGTAAAACAAGTGAAAACGTTTAAAGTCTAAAACAACATAGTAAAATACGCTTTACACCTGCCTCCCAAAATCGATATTTGCAACAAACCGCAGTACTGGAGCTATAGCTACTGGGTCATTGCCTAAAACGGTGCACAGTGTAAGACCCAGGGTTATTTAAGGAAATAGAGTACACGTACTTATATAAAGTGTTTTTAAAGGAGACCATTCGAATGAGGAAAATATTAAGTAATTATGTTATTATGAAATCTTCTGTAATAATGCACGGGTCTCTGACTATTGTGATAAATCTAGTGTGTTTATATTGGCGATACAGGCAGTATATGAATTTTACAAAGCTGTCAATACACACCACTCAGGTTGCAGTGATCTGATTTCTTTGTTTGAGAGCACAGGCAGTTTTAATGTTTCCTGCTGTGTGAAAGTGAACTACGAGAATTCTTCAAATATTGCGTTTTATAGTTTAAAATATTTTTAACTTAGCTATTGATCAAGGTTCTCTGCACCATTGATCATCTTACTACACTGAAGGTAATTATATATCATTAATGATTTAGACACGGGTGTAGCGTCAATGGATGTGGGCGATGTGTTGCATACCCTGCCAGTTTTTCTTAGTTAACTTTTTCTATTATCTATATACTAATCCAATTGGCGTAATGCTTACTTAGGAGTGTGTTTCGAACAACAAACTGCTATAAATCAGTATTGTTAGCGTATCACGCCAATCATTGAAACAGAGCGGCTGGTTGTAGTGCTTACCTCACGTTAAACGATGTGCGCGCGCAGTGGATGTAACGCAGAAAAGTGCACCTTGCTTCTTAATGAGGTTTAAAGCTAAATTCTTCGGTATTTTGTTTGGCAGTGAAGGTTAATTTCTTCTGTAGTATCAGAGCACAACAAGCAGCATTTTGAACAGTAATATGGGTGAAAGTGTAAGAGAAGAATACGTCAGGAAACTGAAATCAGGGTATGCACATTGCTTATCTGCATCCGCGTGGTTCATTACGTGCTGTAGCGAGAACGCTGCATTTCCTCGAAACATACTCTCCGAATATGGAATCCGAGTACTTGTAATCAATAAACTGAAAACGCAAAAATAAATAATTAAAAGTGTGGGAATAATTGTTTTTGTAATTTTAACACCTATTTAGCAGTTGGTGGATTATAAAGTGCTATAAAAATTGTGAAACAAATATTTGTTTCAAAGTAAATAACTTTATTTAATAAGCCTAAGCATTATAAAATGTTTCCTTCCCAGCATTCATTTGAAAATACTTATCTACAACAGAATAATGTTTTAAATCAGCAACATTTTGACATCTTCATCGTATGGAGCATTTTAGGTACGCTGTTAGAAAAGATAATAAATTTAAAATTTATAACGATGAAAATTTCAAAGTACATTATTCCATTCATGTATTATGCTTGGTATGAGTTTGAACAAAATACGCTAATAATTATTATAGAATTAATAAATTTCACCCTTAACACAAGCTCAAAGTGCATACTCAAGTCCACACACCAGGCTACGCCACTGGATTTGGGTTGTTTGGCCACTTTTATAATTAACTCCTACCTCATACACTAAACAAATTTGGGAGACAACGAATAGAAAATATTTGTTGTGTTGTTTTTTCAGGTTGAGCTTAAACTATGTTACAGTCATCGGCAAATTTTTACAGAAGATCAAGAACTCATGATAGCTAATTATTTTAAAACTTTTTGCAAAATGTTTCACTCGTGTTGTAAGCTAGCTTACCAAACGGTTGGTGCAAATTATGTAAAATGTCCAGAATCGTGGAAAGAAAGGCACATGGCTAGGGAAAGATGTTGGAAAGGTTTTCAGAATCAGAAATGAATTAAGTGAAGAGAGAGAAGATTAAATATTTATGAGGTGTTCAAAGAAAACACGTGAAAAGTTTATTTTTCCTCAGGATGTTTCAATGACAGCGCCGTGGCAGAGAGCTTAGAGCGTTCGCCTACCTCCTAGGTGGCCCAGGTTCGATCCCAAGGATACCCGCATGTGGCATTCGTGATGGACGAAGATTAAGAACCTACATGGAGAAAGCATCACCGCTGGTGTCGAAGTTGGAAGTGGTTAACCTGAGCACAGATTCCTCAGTTGGTGCTATTGGCACTTTTAAAGGAAACATCTGAATTAGGAGATGGGGGAGAAAAGCTAACTGAAGGCCTAAATCTTGGAGAATATTGGCAGCTGAAAACGAGTTCGTACAGTTTACACAGGATGAAGAACATTTTATCTGTTTTCTTTCATCCCTTGAAATATTTGCACCCTGAAATTGGAAGCTCAGGTCTGGGGGAAAGAGCAAACAGTAATGAGAAATCCGGAAAGCCTTACTAGAAGGTTTTCTGTTTACTGATTGCCAGCCGGTGTTGACTGAAGTTGAGTAAATAGCACATTTTATTTTAGTCTCTCTAAATGCTTCAGTAATCCACTAAACTTATTCAAAATAGCAAGTCTGCCCTGCAAAAATTCATTTTTAAACTTAATGAGATCTGTATACAACAAATAAAGAAAGAATCTATTAGAACAAAACTAGTTGTAAATGACCTTTGTATAGAACAGCTGGAACATTTTAACTACTTGGGAAGTGATGTTGGTTATGTTAAGGGATATAACGTGGACAATAAAACATACCTTCAAATTTCAAAGAGTGTGTGGAACAAGTAATAGAACATTTAGAAACAAAATACGTAAAGAAACAATATTAGTTTTACAAATTTATAACTGCACCTATACTAGCGTACGGAAGTGAGACTTGGACATTAACTAAAAAGTAACAGAAGAAAATACTAGACTGTACACTAGCCAATTCCCCGTTTCCAAGCTCCAGTAGTGGGAAATGACTACGGATCTTCCGGAAAATCAAATATAATTGTGCTATTGTGCTGTTGTGATACACACGGAAAGGCAATTAGCTGAGATGCCATTTTGGAATAGTTATCATTAGCGTCATGGCAACTGATAACGATAACAATGAAGGACATGATTAAGCGAGCATTAATTACGACTGTCCTGATAGGACACTGCATGTGTGTTGTCAACAGTACGTTGCGAATTCACGTGTGCATGTCTGATTTGGAATAGCAGAGAGGAAAGAAATAAGAAATAACTGCCAAAAAGCCTGTGTCATTCAAGTGTATGATAAACCTGAAGCTTGTGATTGTAATAAAACTATAGATTGTGTTAACAATAAAACGATGGCTGCTTTTGTGTGGCATTTTAGAAGTAAATAAAGTGACAGGCAAAAGTAACTGGTACTTGTTTTGTCAGTGTTTTGTGCTTATTATTTATTTTTCTGTTGGTGTTTTTAAACACACAAGCCGTGTGTGGTCAATATTTTAAGAGGTGGAATCAGGGCTGAAATATTCAATGCCATAGCCGGGATTTGAACCACGGATCAGCGGCTGCTCTAACCTCATATGAATTGGTTGGGGAATTTGTCATACTGGCAAGTTGGCCGTGGTAGCTTAGGTTAGAGCAGCCGCTGGATGAGTTTTTCAGTCCTGATTTTAAGGTTATGTGTGGATTGAACATGTAACAGGTGAATAGCGATAGTGAAGTGGCACTATCTGTAGGCTGTGATGGAAGTAGCGAGGAGCAGATCCGTGTGATGATGCTATCAAGACAGGTAGAGTTGTGCTTGTTTGTACTGGCGGACAACATTTGTATTAAGATTAATGGTGTAAGAGAACAAAGATGTAACACAATCCTGGCATACCGCGGCTGGCTCACTATATATTACATGCGTTACACAAAACATTCCACGTGGTGTCAAAGCTGCAGCAACAGACAACTGAATGTAGATAACATTTCTCGCAGACACGCAATGCGGCAGTGGTAAAAACTAAAACGTTACAGCCTTGTAGTGCGACACGGACGTTTTTGTCACGCGACATGCTCTCTGTGAATGACAATTGGTTGATTAACCCGTAGCTGTTAAACTTCGTTGGCAAAATAAAATGGCTGATTCTAAATTAAGCATTTTTTACTCCCTCCATCACTAACCCATAGTAGAGCTATTCCACCCAAAAATTTTATACTCAGAATTCATCGCGAATATACACTTTGAGGAAACTTGAATAAATAGTAAACAAAAACATTTGAATGTTGACATAACTGAAAACGAAAAGTGGTATAAAGAAGAACTTTCATATTTGATTCAAATTATAAAGCCTTTAGGTAGGACCTAAAGGTTAAAGTACATACATATTACAAATTCTTATTTTTATTTTAGAATAATTTTAACAGTTTTGGTTAAAGCATGAACATATTTGTTGTGTGTGTGTGTGTGTGTGTGTGTGTGTGTGTGTGTGTGTGTGTGTGTGTGTGTGTGTGTGTGTGTGTGTGTGTGTGTGTGTGTGTGTGTGTGTGTGTCAGTCTGTGGACAGCATAACTCAAAAACGTAAAGTCGGTTAAAACCCAGAGTTGGTATTTAAGCTTAAAGTCTTTCCAGGATGCAACACGAAGATTTTGAATTAACTTCCTCCATCCTAAACTACCTTTTACATGGCTCTAACGATTTTATGACAAAAGAAATGTATATCTTAAATTTTCTGGCTATAGTCCCTGTAGTCGTATCTACTCTGGACGACTTTTGCATAACTGCTAAACCGTTAGAGATACCTACACCAAATCTTACTATACTAAAAAGTAGATCTTCTAAAATACACAATTTATATCCAAATAAATTTTCTTGTAGGGTGAACCATTTCGGAGATATTCCTTGTTATGTGTGCGAGTTTCGGAAAACTAAAAACTTTCGTGAAATGGAACATCGTTGTTCATTTTTGTATATGTTAAGTGAGCAAAGAGAACGGGATGTCAAAGTTTCAAAAGATTTGACTATTGCTCAGAGCCTACTGTATACAGCATACACTGTATTAAAAGAAACTCGATGCGTATTTTCCTTACCTTCATTGACAAACACGCTTGCTGAACTGGCGCCTTTCGGCCGCGAAAACAAAAGACAAAGACGTTTGCTGGTAGAGCCGGTGACAATGTCGTAGCAACAAACAAGAAATAAACATAAAAGTCTTCGGTATCTGGTGTTCATTGTTGAACAATGGTTTTGTCTTTTGGTTCTCAATTGCTTTTAATTAGCCATGGAGAACAGGAAAACGAAATGTGATACATAGTGCACAAAATAAAATTAAGAGGTGGAACTTAATTTACACAAAACCAAAGCCGAAATTCCTTCAGACTAAGAAATTGCTCATAGCACGTCGTTACTAAGAAAATGAGGTGTACGCATTTAATGCAAGAAAAGTGAAGCAAGGCAAATTAATTAATTTCTTTAAAGCAGGACCAAGTTTCAAAATAATGTTTCCTTTGTTCTTTTTAAAATGTAACACACGTAGGTCCACTGTATTGGTTTTTTTTTTTTTAATATAATGCATTATCAGAATCACATTTGTAAGTAATTCTGAGTTCAAGTAAGCTTCCGCCTTCCCCTTGATATATGCGTAAGTTAGGTTCAACCTTATTGGCAAACTCAAACGAGTAAGAAAGAATATCTCGGAAATGGTTCACACAAAAGTAACAATAGGAAGTGTTGACATAAACTGTGTGTTGTAATAAGATCCACATTTATTATTTAGTAAGCTTTTGTCTGGCTCTTACTGCTGATCATTTGTGCAAAAATCGTCCAGAATGAAGAGGTATTCTGCGGACATTCCCAGAAAATTGACTGAAGGAGTGGAGTGGGGTATAACCGCTCATCACGTAACGTTCTCCAAAGAGAGAAGGTTGGACATACCTGTTGTATACGTACACTAATTAAAATGTATTTATATCTTTTGCACCAAATAGTAGATTATATGTCAAGTTGAACGATAAAGCAAATTAAAATTAAAAAGTAGTCCAATTATGTGGAATGTCGAGTTATCGGGTTTCTACTGTAAAAGGAGCAAACACTGCTTGGAAAGCAGGCTTTCGGATTTCTCTCGAATGCTCCCTCTCTCTTTCTGTTAGTGTAACATTTTTCATTTCCTGAAAATGAAGGAAGAGGAAGAGCATTAGTGTGGTACAGATATCCCAGCAGCAGCACCAATAATTAACTGCTGTGTGGTACTTGCGACATCTGCCCAAGGGAGAGCCAAAGATAAGCCTCGGCAGACGCCACTGCCAGTAATCGGGTTTTCTAAAGTGGTCAGAAAGATGCTTCTCTCGCCGTTACTCGGGGAATATAAATTGTTATATCCTGACATCCGTTCTACGCAATGGAAATAAGCGAGCGGAGCTTTTGGATTTTCTACTCCCCTCAATTACGTTCCCACATCGATGTTTATCCAGTGAGCTTCGCTTCATGGCGTTTTAGTTTGCTGAAGAAATATATTGAGGCCAGAGCGAGATTTCTGACCAACTTCGCAATTGCCCTGGGCCAGAAATCGAATTTCGTAAAATGCAAGGGTATCATGATTGTTTTACGAGGCCTTCATAGCTTCCCATTCTTTCACCACTTTTTACCCCTCTCCAATGACAGCACTATTCATGCTAGTAAAATCAATGACACGTCGGCATGAAAGGAAAGTATTGATTTTTCTGGTCGCTGAGTAAATCAAAACATGTTTACGAAAAGAACATGAAACGTTTCGTGTATGAAGAAGTGAAGAATACAATAAAAATAAATTTAATGAGTTGATTCTTGTGTGTGAATGTTGTTGCACCTGAGAACGTGGCTATTTTAAATTTTCTTACAGGAGTATTGGAGAAAATGATGTTGTGGCGGTGATGACGTCATTGCTGTCCTGTTGCCATGGTCATTACTAAAAATACAGGTTTTACAATCTACTGAAACAAGAGAATTTTCTCTACCACGTAGTTAGGTAGTGAATATATTGTATTCCACCCAACAATTTGGCAAGAGTTCAGCTGAAATATATATTTTGGCAGAATTAGCTTTTATTATGATCGCTAAAGACAGAAGCTTTGTAATCCTGAAAGAAGACTGCAGCGATTACATAATCACAATTTTATATTGACCACTGATGACAATTATCTTGTATTGTTGCAAAATAACTTCAGTTCTTTAAAAAAATATGATTAGTAGGATACCTATCTCGTTTGTTATTTAGATAATAATATTTTCTTGGAAAATACTATGTAGGTATGGCCAACAGAACTTGTTTTCCACGCGCACACAGTTCATACAAATTCAGGGATTATCCGTGTGGCCACTAATGGGAGGTTATAAGCTCTGATGGCAGAGGAGCTCCAGGCAGGACTAAGAGGGTATCAAGGAAATCTGCGGGTGCCAAATGAACATGAGGCTCTTCAGAAGGTGCAGCTAGACCATTTATTAAGGGTATTAGTGCCGGTGCCCTTTGATATACGCCGAGCACAGAAGGCTTAGACTAAACTAAATTTTGACTTGCCGGGGTGAGGGTTTTCGTAAGTCTTGAGCCACGAATGTAACGTAGGGTCCGGGCTTCTAGACTCTTGCCAGCAAGGGGGCAAAGTGGACCCAAATAATGACCAATAAATATACTGCCACCTCTAGCCAGTTCAGAACTCTGCAGAAGAATTCAGAATTCAACATTTTGCGAAACTTGATACAACTTCCTGACGGCCAGTTAGTCTCGGGAGGGCTTATTAAATGAACTCCAGAACCACAATATTCTGCCCTCGGAAAGGTCAAAAGGGTGCCCACATTATTATTATTATTATTATTATTATTATTATTATTATTATTATTATTATTATTATTATTATTATTATTATTATTATTATTATTATTATTATTATTATTATTATTATTATTATTATTATTATTATTATTATTATTATTATTATTATTATTATTATTATTATTATTATTATTTTATTATTATTAATATATCAATAAATAAAAGTCTTCCTTTTTATTTTCTTAAAACAATTGCCTTGTTTTGTAGATTACCGGGCTCAAATAGAACTAAAAAGTGATGATCTCCTTGTCATAAATGATAGTAAAAGCTGCCATCCCACCCACCAATGCTTATACCTGTTGCATGAACTTGCGCCATTTTTATTCGTCAATTTTAGCGGCGCCAGGCCATATCCTACCCTAACCTGTCCTCCATCCGAATGTGTCGCATTCTACCAAGGTGAGAAACACGACAGAATTATTTGCATAACATTTTAACATTAAATTGTGACTAAATTCATTCGATTTAAGGTAAAAAATGCATTACGGCATTGTTCACACAGTATTTGTGCAACAGTTAGTGAAACAATAAGCCTACATTCGTGCAGAAATAGTTGGCTTCAAATATATCCAAAAATTATTTTTTTCGGCGAATCGGTTTTTTATTGATAATTGTATTGGACATATTTTTTATATTCATCATGTAGGATACCTGGTTAACGTATGCCCGAAGCAGTGCCTTCCCTCCGGTATACATAGTAGCTATATGGTGCATATGTGAATTGTTGACTGTTAAATGGGCAGTTAACTTTATACATCTGCATCCGTGATATTTTCCATTCTTACAGAGACATGCAATATTATTTGGCGCTTTCCCCTTACAAAACATTATTTTTCTTCCCAGCAGAAACCGTGTTAAGCATCTTCGACACAGCTTCTTTACGTCTTGCCGTGGAGTAATTGGATTTTTAGCTCTCGTTTCCTTCCCGTCCTTGTTTTATGTTTACGAGGAGAATTTCTCTATTTTGCAGGGTCTAATTCGCATTCTTTAAAAAGCAATTTATACTCGATTTTTAGAGAAGATACTCAACACCCTTAACACTGACAAGCACACTTGGGAAATAATTGAACATAAACTACTTGTAACGGCTTTCTAACAAGACCAAGAAGTTCGCAAATAAAGAGAAAAAGGTTAGGCAAGACCCAGAACTGAAGTCACAGCACAAATCATAGAGTTATCTACAAAATCCCGTGAACTTAAATTCTTAAACAATAGAGATTGTGACAAATAAGTCCAGTTACTTTTTGCGTTGCTTTATTTCTTCTTAGACTGAATTACAAAAACACAGTTATCCGTTTTATTGTTTCTTGAAAATTAGCAATAATATTGTGACACCGTGTACGCGCACAACAAAGGACGGTCGGGACCAAACTATAAGAACTATAAGTACTTCACACCCCATAGTAGGCCGGTGAGCAAACAAAGGCGCAAGGTCAACCACTCACGCCAATGAACACGTGACCAAAACAATCAAATGGCAACAGAAAGATTTTCCAGAGCCTTCGTCAAAGATATGGCTACGTCATTATCACTGTGTTTGAGGAAGTGGAGAAAGGTCCGTGTGACGTCATCCCCGCTATACAAGAAGGCGAGGAAACAGCAGGCGTATGGTAGTGTCGACGTGAAGAAGTTTTAACGAGCGTCGATTGATTGTATCGTCGAAGCCAGTGTATGAGAGAAAGAGAAATTCAAGAGAGACAGTGAAAGGAGTGAGTCAACGTTACAGAAGTAAACAGTTGTGAGTTGTATTATCACGAAAAACTGAAGACTATCATCATCAGTAGAGTAAACTTGTATTTGTGCAAAAGTTGAGAAGGAAAATAAAGTGCTGGAAAAAGTAATTAGACTGATTTAGTTATTTTGTCACACTATTGTTAGGAGTCGGATTTGTCAAATTGTCATTTTGTTACAGTATGAACATTGTCGATTCTAGTGAGTTAAAGGTACTTTATGACCATCGTGTAGAAGACTGACAGATGGGGTTGAAGAATCAAATGGCACAGGGATACGATGAGAAAGGTATGGGGAAGGGCACCTTAGTAAGGTGTGCGTACACCCCCTGAGGACGTGGCGGTCGATTCCTATTGCTATTCTGACACTATGCCAGGTAACATGTTAATAAGCCGTAAGGTGTTCCTTTCCCAGAAAACTATCTTGAGGGGTGACGTGAAAGGAATTGAATACGTCACAAGCATATTAGCGGTTAACAAGCTTGTCAACTCTCCCAAGTGAACATAAGCAAATAGGAACTTTCTCGCCTAGTTCACTCTGGTGCATCTTCAACAACAGAACGAAACTGTTATTTTTAGGTCATTAAAGGAAGTAGACTTTGAGTTCCATACTGACGTGAGTTTAAAATAACCACAATGCCTTTAGGTATCTTTAGCAGAGGTTGAAGATAATCATAACCTAAATCAGGCCTGTCAATAAAGAAAAGAGAGGAAGGGTAGCAACTGCTCCCACACCACATTGCGGAACGACATAGGATGTTCAATTCGAAGCTGCACCCCGTTGTTTGCCCGTACAAATACACACCACATTGTAATTCAGCCTCATTGTTCTTCATATTTTAAGTCAATTTATTATAGATCGACGGCCGCGTTTGCTCATTGCCAATTTAGTTAAATCAGGTTTCAAAGCCGAACAACTTAGCCGTAAAACATGAACTAAATTCATATCTGTAGACCTGTATCTCACTTTTAAATTGTTAAATTTTGAAATACGTTGATTGGACCAAGCAGATTGTTGAATGTATTTGTTGGAAGTTCGTGACAGCGTATTTATATTGAGTCTGTTGGAGAATTGGGGTTTCGATTCCTTAACCCTCTGTTGTTGAGTGCGTCCTACATGACGATGAAATAGTTATAACTTTGCAAAATGTGATAGCACAAGTAGTATTATTTCTTCATTCTGAAAATATTGTTTAATGTACAATTTGATGATAATGATCATATTAAGGTAAATAATAAGTAATAATAATTTTAAAAAAATACATAAACATACTGATATAACGAACTTAGCATATTCATTGGTACGTTTTTGCTAAAATGCCGTCTAATGTTAAAATGAGCTAATCACAAATTAAAAAAACCAGTTCTTCATTAGGAATATAAAATACAAAAGCAGTCTTCTTCATATTCTTGGTGAAATGCACGCGTAGTCTTTCTGAACGTCGGTCGAATACTATTAACTAGTTTGAACTGCACTGTGTAGCCTACTGGTAACAGTTAAGTAGGGGAGGTGGCTCCAGGAGACAGTTGATAACACGTCTGGCCTGGATTTGGAAAGTTGTGGGGAAAAGCACCCACATCGAGGGAGATGGCGCCGCGATGTGTGAAGCTTTTATTCGGCAGGTCCAGGATTGATTCCTGGCAAACACACACTCTGACATTGAGTTCTTTGTGGCTTTCTCTGATGGGTAGCAAAATATTAGATTTGTTTGTCATCGACCATTATTTTCTTTCTATAATTTCCCTTTAATTCTGTTTCCTTCTCATCTTTTATTTGTCATTTCATTTATCATGGCGTATCAATGGCAATGCCGGCTATCTCTTTTGTTCATCCCTAGAGGAATACTCTACAGCGTAGACTGATCCAACTTGAATGCGCACCAAAGAGCAGTGGAGTACTCACAACACACAGCAGTCTACCTGCAGCATGCAACACAGCTCGACATTGGGGTTAGCTGTCATCATCATTAAGCTTTGGAATCAAGTGACGGGAAGTACTGGTACGGGGGTCGCTAGATGTAAATTGAGACACGGAAAATTGGCCTCCCCTAGGAAAAGCGTTGTTGCTCTGTCAAAATAGTTGACTCACTGCATACAAGAGGAGTTATCTGAAGTACCAGAAACTGAGTGGGAGCATGCTTTCAGAAGTGGTTCAGGAGGATGGAAAGCTGTATGGAGCAGTATATTATAAAGAAGTTAATTAATAATGTCAATACACGAATCATCCACACTATTTAGAAACTTATAGTCATGACCAATTGTAGCAGCTTTTAGAATTATAGTAGCAAATATTACGATTAGCAGTGTTGGAGAGGATACTTTGAGAAACTGGGAGAAAGAAAACTTTTCTGTGACTATACAGATTTTGCTGTCTCAGTAATTATCTAGAAATCCACTTCGCCCAGTGAAGTATTGGGCATCACTCTCCCGCTCCAGCCGGACTTCGAGGAGTGTAGCTACTAAACCGCGGGAATGTGGGATCTTTACTGCATGTTATGTGTGCCTAGACTGTTCCGTGGCGAGCGTAAATCACCTCGCACGGAATCAGCAGCTTACAGTATGTGTGTCAGACGTATAGCTCTTAGTACATGAATTGCCTTACGTACAGTAATCCTACATTTCGCACGTACGAGCCTAATTGATGCGATGTCGACGAAATTATTTAAGGTCTTCCCCTTTTCCTTTCTTTAGTGAAAGAGGTTCCTTCCTCACTTCTTGTTTTTGCAGACAAACTTTAGTAGGTTCGAAAAAAGGGTGAAATAAAGCTTAGGATATATATATATATATATATATATATATATATATATATATATATATATATATATATATATATATATATATATATATATATATATATATATATCCTTCATCTAAGAAGTTTCCTATAAAATAAGAAGGAATTACAATGCACAACTTCGTACATAGATAGATTGTCAGAGGTGAAACTTCTGCGTTTATTAGTATGTTATGTGTTTAGTACTGCGAAAAGCATAAGCTGATTTTGTCATTTTTGGTTAAAATTCATTTAAATAGCCCTGCAAAATGTATAAGTTTCTCCACTGATTATGAGATGCATGCTGGGTTATTGTGGAACTAAAATTTACAGAATTTTAAACATATGAATGGCTAGTTATTTTATAAACGCATTATAGATACTCAGATTCTGTCTACAATAATTGGGAAAAGTTAACAAGGGTGATTAAAGGATTGGAATATTTTGCTTATGCAAGTTTTAGGGTTTACTGAGAGACGCCAGAGTGTATAATAAATAACATTAGCTTTGAGGTATGAGAGTTTTCTAATTAAACTTTGCTGAAGGTGTAACTAATGAGAACTAAAGCTCCCAATTACTGTTCATAAACTTTAATTCTTACCTGACTGTTAATATGAAATGCCTTTGAACTAACGTTGCAATTATTCAAGTATTAAAAACAGAAGATAAAGTACAACATGAAAAGAGTTTCAAGTGAAATTAAAGCTAGACGTCTCGAGGATTGCAGATACTGGTAGCACATACAAATATTCTTTGAAGAAGAGACAGCCTGGAGAGTTGACTAAAAGGATAGGAAGCAACAGACAGACAGACAGACTGACTTAAACGGATTTGTTTTATAGATGCTTCTGCGTCTGTTTCGAACGAAATAGCAGGAATTATCTCAAACAAGCTGTGTCATTAACTGACAGCAGTGTTTCCATGTAGAAATTCTTGTTTTGTTTCATAGTATCCTTCCTTCAAAACAGATTCTTTTATCAGACGGCATAGCTGAAATCAACTTGGAAAACAACAAGAAAATAATGACTCCATTAGGAAATTATTCCAATTATCCGCATCCTGTTGCCTGCGGATTTATCACAAATTTCCAAAAGTGCTTGCTTCCCGTAATGGTGGTGCTATGAATCTGAAGAAACTATAGTTATACTCGTATCATTTCTCTGACATGTACAGTCTACCCTAGAATTAGAAGACATCACAGTTAAGGAGGTACAAGTGATAAGCGGCAGAATCTTATCGGATTGACTGGATAATAAAATACTACCTCTGATTGGCTACAGTCAGACATTGATAGTGTTAAAGGCGTTTAAGGACATATTCCAGCTGACGATCCTAGTGCAGCGGTCCTAAAACGATTAGCACCAAATTATAGTTCCTAAAATACACTTAAGTATATCAGTTGTTGTAATATTAGTAAATCGCTATTGTTTTAAAAAAGCACTTTTGTTAATATTCCACTGTATTGTAAACTTATCAACCAGTGTTATAAATATTTAGCTTTTAAGACTTAACCAACATTGTAACTTGTGCTGATTGCACTTAAATTGCCGAGTAACACCGTTCGGTTGTCTCTGTGTTTCCCGATTCCGCAACTAGGGCGTGCTTCTGCCAGTTTTGCCGCAAGCGCTGACAACGTATTCTGCTGCTGGCAGTGAGAGAAAGGGTCGTTCCTTGGCACGATGCGGATGCGGGAAACTGGGTGAGTGACTGATTGACTGTAAGTTCGAGATTATGCTTGGTTATAATTGTTACGTGTGCAAAGAGAACGGAATCTCAAAGCTTTAAAAGATTTGACTATCGCACAAAGCCTTCTGTATTGTAATATTCCCTTTGCATCTACAAGGAAATAAGCAATAAGATAATTTGTACAAATGTTTATCTTAACACGAAGAACATATAGAAATAAGAGTTTGTAAGAATGGTTAGTACAGGAGTAGAGAAAGTCATGTGAGTGCAACACATTAGATTTTTTTAGTTTTTGTTTCTCCTTTCCATGGAAAGCCCTTGTTACCACGATGGAAACACTTGAATGCAGTTTTCGCAAGCTATAGCGATGAAATATTTTTTAAAATCTGGACGCTGTGAATTAGCGCATTGAAGTTCAAGCAATCATCAAATTCGTAAAACTTGTATCATACTATGCGCTGTTATTCATGTTTCCATTAAGGCACACACCACCATGGAACTCCTACATTAACCCCAACCCCAAGTTCATACGAATAGCAAAACTTTCAGAAAGAATTTCTGTGGTGACATTCCCGCAATGGGCAACAATGCGTTATCAATATGATTATACGACTCTATACATATCAGGTTAGACTTGTGATTCACGTGAGGTAAATGCTATATCTCCGTTTTGCATTAATGTAAATTTCTGTTGAAATTGATCGTTTAAGTTGAATGAAGTGGCACCATCGCAATATGAATATGAATAATCGGTAGTCGGGTTGCTTTTGTCTACATTTTAGTTTATTTCAACAGCTCATATACAAATTGCTGTTCACATTCTGGAAAATGACTTTCTCGATTTAAGAAAGAACCCAAAGCGTGGAAGTGTATTCTCTTAGCGGATCGAACTGTTAGTAAAGGTTTGTGGTCCTTACGTTCCCCGGGTCTTACAACGTGTGAGGATATTTGGAGAGCAAGATCTAACAAATAAATTCACACCAATTACAACAGCCGTCCACATTTACACATTTCATTTAAGAGATGGTAGATGAAATCAGGGATTTTGAAAGGACGTGTTGATAAGTGATACCTTTGAAACTGTTTACTTTTTGCATAACCACGAGCATGAAACGAATAGTGACTTCCAGCTAGAGAAGAATATGTGTTTAAGGAATCAAACCAATAAGGGGGAATAATTCGGAAATTGAAATCGAAATAAATTGTGTTTAACAGCTGCATTTTTTGTTAATTTTCTTTAGATTTATTCCCAAGTTCCTAACGCTTATCATGGAAAACTTGAAAATGTTGCTTGAAATAAGCAACAGTTATTGAGTAAAACGACTCTGTGTTATATAAAAAGCTTTAAGTTTCTGCTTAGAATCACAAAAGCGTACGAAGCTTCACAGTAAACAATGCAATGGTTTATTCCTTCTAAAAATTCTCCGTATATTTACACTGGAATTAAAATCGTATCAAAGTAGCTTTAACAGGTTTGTCTATTACGTTACGATTATATCATAATATAGGTTCTGCTTTCGAATGCAAGGTTTATTTCTAAGGCATGTACAATAAACCGTCATTCTTGGGTTGTCGAAATGTGTTGCTAGCTTGCCATAGACCAAGGATCTGGCCACATGTAGCTTCTGATGTATACGGCATACTGTGAATCAAACAAGAGTTGAACTTAATGAGTAACGATTTACTTAGCGACCAGAAAAAGTCAGTACTTTCCTTTCAGGCCAACGTGTCATTTATTATAAATATTATACCATGTAGCATGAACAGTGTTGTCATTTGAGAAGGTTAAAGAAAAGGGCTAACGATTTATTCAGCGACCAGAAATAATAAATATTTTCCTTTCAAGTCGACGTGTCATAACTAGCTTGTAAATGAATAGTGTTGTTAATGGAGAGGAGTGTGTGTGTGTGGTACTGTCGTCGTTGAGTGTACGTCGCGTTGAAGTGAAGAAGATTTAACGAGCGTCGAGTTATTGCATCGCCGGAGTTAGTGTATGAGAAAGTGAAGAAAGACAGTGAGAGGACTGAGTCAAGGTTACGAGAAGTGAACGTTTGGGAGTTGCAATATCACGAAAGACTGTAAACCGTAGTAACCCAGTAGAAGGGAATTGTTTATTTGTGCAAAAGTTTTAGAAGAAACTAAAGTGACAGAACAGTAACATATTTTGTCATATTTGTCACACTGGTGTCAGGAGTGGGATTCCCGAATTCTCACTTTGTCACACTAGGTTATATAAAAGGTATCCAGGGTAAGTCAAAATAATGGACACTATTTCAGAAATGTTCCCTAGGAGCTCTAGTGAGATAAATTCTCTTCGGAAGATAAACTCTCAAACTTTTCTTCAGACACATCACAAGTGCTTTATGTGAATACTCAGTCGATAGTAAATCCCCTGCCAAACCCTTTGTGACCTGCCACATTCAATCTGGGCAATGGCTGCACATAACTCGCTCAGCGCTGTAAACCGTCCTTTGTGGAACCTTTTTCTTGCAGCAGGTAGGTTTACTGTCGCATGGTACAACTTAGCATTCAGTCTGTAAACACAATCTCAGTTCCCAGCTTCTTAGACCCCTTAGGTAGGACTCACATTGCTTTCAAGAACCCTCTAATAGGCATGGGCAGAAAAGAACGTAATGGTTACTGAAATAATGGAGGCACATTATAATTATTTACCTATAA
Source organism: Tenodera sinensis (assembly GCA_030765045.1). Taxonomy (NCBI): domain Eukaryota; kingdom Metazoa; phylum Arthropoda; class Insecta; order Mantodea; family Mantidae; genus Tenodera; species Tenodera sinensis. The sequence continues at coordinate 29,607,020 of CM060969.1, read as the reverse complement.
CCCGGCATGATTGGATTAATCTAACTAATTTGTGATGTTAGACAAAAATGTATGTTTGGGCGTTAATGATTCTCTTTTATACTAACACCTGTCAATGTGACTCACATGTTTCATCTAATGCCCTATGAGAATATTTAAGCTATTACATGCTTAACCTCCGCTACGCTGATGTTGACAATGATGTATTTTCTCTTTGCTGCTTTGCATCACGTGATGTTCATATTTAGGATCTGGAAATGTATTGTTAGATTACCAAACGGGATAGCTCAGGTAACATATGTGGCCTGAATTCGGGAGGCTGTGGGTTCGATTCCCTTGGCCAACCTTCCTGAAGAATGGGCCTTATAGGGGGCTTCACGGGTCGCTAGATGAATGCTGGCAAGGTTCATTACATCCCCGAATTTTCTCTCCTTCCATATCACCTTCCTTGTCATTCATTCACTCTTCATACTATTGCACATACATACACACAAACACCCATGCCCGAGGCGGGGTACAAAGCCGCGACCCTCTGCGCGGCGGAGCGCTAAAGGCACCCCTACCAGCGACCACGCCGGCAGTTATGGAATTTCAAGACCAACATAGATCATCAGCACATTTGTTAAACATTTGACTATCGCTTCATTGTGGCTACTACACAATGTGTCATAAAGCCATTTCTGCCAACGTTTATCTCAATTAATATAAAGCAGAGAGAAAATGAAACTTTTATGAGAGCATTTAATAGAGACTATGTATAAATAAATAACAACGGCTATAAAAGTTCGTGTGAATGAAACACTCAGGAGCTTTTTATCTTCTACATACCAATTTAAGTGGATGTAAATATACCGTTTTTATCTCTTTGTTCACAACAGGAGAAAGCAATTTAAGTTAGAAAAGAAATACACTGAATGAAAACAGAAGTTTCAAGTGCTTCCTCCCTTGGCAATTGTGGCAAGCTTTAATTACAGAGCTCAGGTGTTCCGTTTCTGAAGATAGCATCAAATTGTTGTTAAGCCTCTACCGCATCTTGCTACTTCTTATGGCGTATTAATTACAGAGAACAGTTAAAAGAACATTGGAGAGAATGGGAATTAAAACAACTCTCCATTTAGGCACAACAATACAGAAACATGTTGTTCTTAGAGACAATTTAAAGAATAGCTGAAAGTTCATTCTTTGTCGAACTTGTTGGCAATGCGTGAACAAAATGAAGTGCATATAGTAGGCCGTGGATTGTTCATATGTATATGGAAGGTTTTTGTTCATAGTTTAGAGTAGTATTTTCTCGCATATGACTAGCATAGAAATGTTCAAACCACAGCGGTCCCTTAACCAACGTAGCTCGTTAAATAAACATAGCCTTTTCTCTGGTGAATTTGGCAGGTCTAAACCGAAATTATTTACCGCTAATTTCAATATTTGATAAATAAAAGATGCACGTGTTAATGCTGTACCATTGGCAGCATTGAACCATACCAAGCGCTGCAAAAATTCAGTAGATCAGGTTTGTCATCCAATCACAGTCGAGAGTAACATAATGAATAAACGAAACACGACTCCCGGATGCATCTGTGCCAACTAGCTAAAATTAACGCTCAAAGAATATTTACCAGCTCTTGATAAAATGGTAGGTCCCACAAATATAAGATTTTTACGTAAGTTGGTAGAAGACATAACCTCAAGACTTTCAAAAATTAAAATAAACGGTGTCTCCTTGGGTATTCTAACCAAGAATAAAAGTACAATTTTGTCCAAGGTGATAGAATATCCAGTCACAACGAACTGTGTAGTTGAAGATCAACAATAGAACAAAGGCAATCAATTACATCTGGAAATTTACACATAAGAACCGGGATATACCCACGTAATTAGCTTTCCCCAAGTTTATGTAAAGTGTACCATAGGGGCTTAGGTACAATCGTGAGAAAGGGGGGGGGGAGGAACTGAAAAGAAGAGAGCACTAAAAATTCCGAGAACTACAACCTTTATGGATCAATAATTTATACAGAAATGGAAGTCGAAACACAACAGAGATACAGGTAAAACAAACCAATTTGCATAACCCCCAGTCAATTCCCTCTCAAGCGAGGAGTCGGGCAGTCTTCAGCCTATCTGAAAGCCTAAATGTTTCGCGTGGACCCTGAGCCCTAGTTAAAGCCAAACAACTTACCCCGCACGGCGCGAAAGGAGCACTCCGACTGCCTCTCCTTTCACTGTCAGACCGAGAGGCAACCCATAGGAAGACACTAGCGCAACCCCGCGGGGAAAGCGAGAGTTGCGAAACAAAGGAGGTGCCTCCATAAAACAAAATAAGTGCGATCAGCACAATACTCCCGCCCCCATCTGACAACACGCACTCGCCATTCTGGAAAGGAACAGACTGATATTGTATGAGAAGTATCATATTAGGAAGGACACACCTTACACCGCCCGGTCATTGTACAGGTCACTGTGAAAGCACTGGCACCAAACACTGTCACTACAAATCACTGGCCACTGTCACATCAGAGAGCACAATTCTGTTTTTCCCAGGACGGGAGAGACGATGCACAGCTCGTTGGGCGTACCGATCCCTCGTTGTTCCAGAGAAATTAACAAATTCTGGGTTTGAGCCTGTGGATGCCCTCTCGTTGCAATCAGGCGTTGAGAAAGTCCAAAACCCAAAACGTGGGCCACATACAAGCCCCTTCATATTCCATCGTCACCTCCCTGGCCTCCAGAAATCTCCATTGCGGACCTTACTGCTGCAGTAACACTCCAGATAGATGGTAACAGCCAGGCTTAACATTACACAATGCCAAACTGCGGTGGTTAGGTGCTTTCTGGACAGGTTACGAACAGGAGCTGGCGAGGCTGTAACACGGAACAAACCCAACAGAAAGGGAACAAAACGCAGGCTTCAAATAGGCTGCTGCCCCAAAATAACATCTCAGGGTAGATCAAACTGAATGAATGACAGTATTTTTACAGAACTGTGGATGACATCAAATACATAAATAGCAGAAAATTAAAAAAATTGAATCAATTTATAATCAACAAGCGTGATAACATACCATAAACTGTTTAATGAACATAACCATATAAGAACAATTTAAACGAACTTGAATAACATTAAATATAATTTCTTCCAAATGACAATTTAAAACAAGCTAAACAATATATATATATATATATATATATATATATATATATATATATATATATATATAAACAATATATATATACAAGTTAAACAAAATAAACAAGGCCTTGTATAAATAAATGCGCATAAAACAAAATCCCTACTGGCCAGACAACACAAGAGTACAAACACGAAATACACATAATTACTACACAAGACACACACCGCAAGCACGCAGCAAACATCCCACAAATACTCCCCAAACATACCACACCAAACACCTCACACCGCTTCCATACAAAGACACACGAAAACAAATCTACACAATGCCGACTCACACGCCCGGCAGAAACTAACTACAGGGGCGCCGTAGAGGTATACAGCCCGGCGCACACATGGCACGCTCCAACATAAACAAACACCCACATTCAAAACAAAACACTTTATTCACAACATAAACATACAGGAGTAAACAAAGGAAACCCATACACATAGGAAAACAGATACCAAACTACTGGAAGGGTTTCAATTGTGAGACGTGAGCTCTCCTTTCTTGGCCCGTGCGGAGGTCCCTTAAGCGCACAGAAACATTTTTGAAGATACTTATAATCTCGTACGGCCCTACGTATCTAGGAGCCAACTTCGCTGCATAAGCATTTTGCTTAGAAGATTGAGTGTACAGCTTACACAGTACTTTCTGGCCAACGGCATAAGGTGAAGGCCGTTTATTTTCATCATACCGCTTCTTTACCTGGGCAAGTGACTTCTTCAAATTCCGAAAAGCGGCCTTCCATACTCTACATATTTCCTCGCGAGTAATATTCTGGGGAAGCAAATCGTCCAAACGCCAAAGGTTAGACAGCGGAGAGTTAGGTATATAGGCTAACATAAGCTGATGAGGGGTAACGCCATGTGATTCGTGTCGAGCCGAATTAAACGCCAACTGCAACCGAGACAAATTAGTGTCCCACTTAGTATGATTATCATGATGAAAGGCTATTAATGCTGATTTGAGGTTCCTGTTAAATCTTTCGGCATGGGAAGGACGGGGGTAATAAGGGGTGGTAGTTATGGTTTTAATGCCCCAACTAAAACAGAAATTTCTAAAGGCGAAAGAAGTAAATTAAGTGGCGTTGTCTGTTACCAAATAACGAGGGGCTCCAAAAGCCGCAAATACTGAAGAGAGAACCTTGACTACCCCTCGTGTATTCGCTTTCGGTAAGGCCGACATCCATACAAACTTACTAAACGAATCTACTATGACTAATGCATACGTATTCCCCTGGACTGAACGAGGAAAAGGACCGACAAAGTCCACAAATAATTTTTCCAGGGGTCTACTTGCCACCTCCGATGCTAAACCTTTCCATACTGTACATTGCGCGGGTTTCGCCATTGCACAAAGTTGACACTGTCTAACTCGGGAAGCAATTTCTTTATTCATGCCCGGCCACACAAAATATTCCCGAATCTTGTCTTTGGTCTTGGCTATTCCCAAATGCCCGCCTACAGGAGATGAATGGAAATATTCAAACACCATGGAAATTAAGGCGCGTGGCAAAACAACCTTGTTCTTGCCGTCGAAGGTAGGCTGGGTCATCAAAACACCCTCCTTCAAACAATAAGGGGTAACAACCTCGCCAGCCTCAAGCCGATCAATAAGGGCCTGCAGATCCGGATCTTTCCTCTGATGTGTGTGCAAACCCTCGAACAACTCCGGAAATTCACAGACGGCTAAAACATTTTCCTTTCCGCATTTACATTCTCTTGGTTCTTCGAATACTCTCGTTAAGGCATCAGCCACACAATTTTCTGAACTACGTATATGTATCGGGACAAACTTAAAAGCTGAAATGCGTACGCCCCAACGCGCTAACCTGCCTGTAGATCGCGGTGAGGCCAACGACCACGTTAGCGCCTGGTTATCGCACTCAAGAGTAAACTCAACATGCTCCAGATATTCGCGGTATTTTTCTAAGCCAAATACCACAGCCAAAGTTTCAAGTTCGTAAACTGAATACTTCCGCTCGGCTGGAGTAAGGGTACGTGAACTATACCCAATAACCCTACGCCCCATAGGAAAATCCTGAAGTAACACAGCAGCCACCGATCCCCTGCTTGCATCGGTCTGAAGGATAAATCTACGTGAAAAATCAGGGAAAGCCAACACCGGGGGATTCATTATGGCCTGTTTAAGGTCTTCAAAGGCCTGCTGCTGTTCCTCACCCCACTTAAACGGCGTTCCCTTCCGCCGAAGACGGTTCAGTGGTTCCGCCCGCGCTGCAAAATGCGGAATAAACTTGCTGAAAAAGTTCACCATCCCCACGTACCTGGCCAATGCCTTTACGGTTTTAGGGGGAGGAAAGTTACGTAGAACTTTGGTCCGCTCCGGATCAATCGTTATCCCAGCCGGAGATACAATATGACCTAAGAAAGAAATCTGTCCCGCAGCAAAGTTACACTTCTCTTTGCGCAAGGTAAGGCCTGCGCGCTCGAGCCGGTCAAAGACCTCCGCTAAATGTTGGCAATGGGTTTCAAAGTCGGGCGAGTAGACAACCACGTCATCTAGATAGTGATACACATATTTAAACTTGATGTCCGAAAATATTTCGTCTAATAACCGCGACAACACCTGAGCTCCAGTAGCAATTCCGAAGGGTACTCGTTGAAATTCATAAAGCCTCCATGGGACAGCAAAAGCCGTTAGTGGCTTAGAGGACTCCGATAAGGGCACTTGGTAGTAGGCGCTATTCAAATCCAAACTAGTAAATACTTTGGCACCGGCAAAATAATGCGCTGCCGAATTTAGATGTGGCATTGGTTGGGCCTCGATCTTTATCTTTTTATTCAAGTGCCGGTAGTCCACCACTACCCTGAAATCGTCCTCGCCCTTAGGGACCAGAAATACTGGACTACTATAAGCAGACGTGGACGGCCTGATCACTCCCTTTCGTAACATTTCGTCGATCTTTTTACGAAGAATAGCCATTTTAGGTGGGGTGACACGATAGGGTGGTAACTTCACAGGGGTGTCGTCTGTTAGTTGTATATCATACTCCACCAAATTTGTTACTCCTAAACGGTCAGCAAACAATGACCCATAGTTCGCACAGAGTTGTTCCAGCGAACGGCCCTGCTCTTCTGTCAAATGGGGGAAAGCATTGCTGACGTCGCATATATGGTGACGTAGCCCGCCACTCTCCTCCAAAGGTGGTTTGTTGATGACTTGACCGCACTGAAATGCAACTCGTTCGGAAGGGGCAAATGCAAAGGTGATTTCCCCATCCCGAAAATCAAGCCTTAGGCCGACTCTAGTCATAAAGTCCGAGCCTAAAATCAGTTGAAATGGCAGGTCCGGCAGAAGATAGAAATAGTGTTTCCACGTAAAACGCGAAATACGTATGGTCAACAGAACCTTGGCATTCACCTGAAATTTATGACCATTTACAGACACACACCCAACGCTACACTGTCGCGGTTTGGCCGAGAATTTACCAAAATAGGTATAATAAAACTCCTCGTGTACCAAAGAGCAGGAACTCCCCGAGTCCAAGAGAGCGATTAACTGTCGTTTCCCAACAGTCACCTGTACTGTCGGCTTCAAATTAAAGGGCTTGGCTATTATCCGACGGAATATCCGACAACAGGCAGAAATTCCGCAAGGAGCTCGTTGTCAATCTTGGCGCCTTTGACCATCTACCCCCACGGGTAGTAAAACGCCACCACGCTTCCTGGCCACCGTGCATTGTCTAACCAAATGCTCAGGAGAACCACATCTAAAACAAGACCCTGGCGAGCGAAAACTATCTCGAGCCAAATCTCCTCGGTTAGTCTGCCGCGGCCCAAATCGAACACCATGCAGAGGCACTTGCAATGATTCGCGGTTTCGTGCCGCCTTTGACGCCTCATACTCTGCCAAGATCGGCAATAGCCCCTCTAAATCTTTAAACGTAGCAGGACAAGAGCTAAATACCAAAAGAGAACGTACCTCCGGGGTCAACCCCGTAATAATGACGTCACAGATCTGCCGTTCGCTATCTGGCAACCGTAGTATACGCGCAAACAACTTAACCCTGCTAATGTACTCGAAGAAAGGCTCTCCTGATCCCTGGGGTTTCAAATAATGACCTTGAATTAATGTATGTAGCTCCCGACGAGGAACGAAACACTTCAATACACTGTCATGTAATTCAGAGACTGGATCAACACATCCCTTAATACGCCCAATTATACTGCGCACCGCGTCACCCCCTTTTGACATCACTACTTCAAGCAGCTGCAAACCGGGAACTTCGCATAATTCAGCGCAATCCTTAGCTCTTACCAGGAACTTCAGAAATTCAAGAGCTGTAAGAACATCAACAACCTTAAAGACTTGATAAGGTTCAACCAACTGTTGTAAGGGATGAAGTAACTTTAGCGGTTTAAAGGCCGACATTTGAGACGTCACAGTTGGTGTGACAGTAGTCGACTCGGCCCGATCCCCTTTCTGAGCAAGCACTTCTAAATATCTCCTGAACTGCCCCTTCAGCTCGGCTAAGTCAACCCCGAACTTAACCTTAGGACAATATTTTTGGAAATATTCAATCCGCTGCACATAATGCAAGATCCTGGCTGTCAAACGCCTCACCTGCGCTTTCGAAAACCCCGAGATATTACTCAACTCGGAGAACAACTCTTCAAATTCCAGCCGTGCGGCCTCACATAATGACGGTGATTCAGTTACCAATAAATGTTTGTCCGGCAACACAACATAATCGTTATCCTTCACGCCACGAAGTGCGTCTAATAGGGCCGGAACGTCTGCCGACGACAAATCATCACGTCCACGAATCCCCAACTCAAATAGTATTTCGTTCTTACGCAACAGCTGAAAGTCACTCGACATGGTTAATCAAAACAATAACCCAATGCTCAATTTAACTGCCCCACTCGACCATAAGACAACCACGCTCTGCTACCATTTTTGTACCATAGGGGCTTAGGTACAATCGTGAGAAAGGGGGGGGGGAGGAACTGAAAAGAAGAGAGCACTAAAAATTCCGAGAACTACAACCTTTATGGATCAATAATTTATACAGAAATGGAAGTCGAAACACAACAGAGATACAGGTAAAACAAACCAATTTGCATAACCCCCAGTCAATTCCCTCTCAAGCGAGGAGTCGGGCAGTCTTCAGCCTATCTGAAAGCCTAAATGTTTCGCGTGGACCCTGAGCCCTAGTTAAAGCCAAACAACTTACCCCGCACGGCGCGAAAGGAGCACTCCGACTGCCTCTCCTTTCACTGTCAGACCGAGAGGCAACCCATAGGAAGACACTAGCGCAACCCCGCGGGGAAAGCGAGAGTTGCGAAACAAAGGAGGTGCCTCCATAAAACAAAATAAGTGCGATCAGCACAATAGCCTGAGGATTTTTGTAAATTACCGAGCCCATGTCAACATAATTCGAAGGTACCACCTATTTGATTTACTACTCATCAAACGCACCAACTTGTTTCCTTTGCTAAGCATTGCAAGACATATCACAAGAAGAACAGTACACAAAAATTCTCAAGCGAAGCGTCTAAGTGCAGCAAAGAAAGAAGAGATAGAAGGATATTTCTCTTAAAAGATCTAACTCACCATCAGCAAACAAGCAGTAAATCTAGCATCAACTGTGAGGAATGGCAACTATCATTCTTCATTAGTAAGTAATAAAGAACAACGTAGCACAAGAAACCGAAAATAGGCTTTACACTGACAATCGACTATCAGCTGTCTTCCAACAAAGCAACAATGAAAGAAAACCTAGAAAATTGCACTCTAAATTTTCAACGACTAAAGAGCTAATTATTATTTATTTAAGCCAACAAACTTACTGCTAGAATTTAATGTCATACTGGCAAGTTGGCTATGGTAGCTCCCCCTTGCCGAACGTTCCGGAAGTCGGTGGAGATTTTCAGCAGCTTTAAAAGCTCTGTCTCTCTTCCTCTCTCTCGCACACACAGTTTCATGAGTGATTCAGCCAGTGAATGAGTGAATTATCGAGTGAATTTCCAGTGCGACGGTATAAGGGGTTATCTGAGTGAGTTTATGCCGACAATGATGATGTGAAGTGACTGCTGTTATTACAAGAGACTAGAGACGTCTTATATTCGACTTCCCAGCGAGTAAACGATCCGGAAAATGTGTTAAAAGCTGGACGAGGTCAAAAATTTTAGTCACTCAAAAATGCGGTTGACAACTTCGACTAAATGCCACATGTTTAAGATATTTTTGAAACAAATAAAATACTTATCTTTAATTTTCTGTAGCCTGTGAAATAATCATCAGAACCGTTTTGAGGAGGTAAAAAGTTTCCCATTTGAAGGCTAGTTTTTTTGAGGGGGAGGGATTTTGTTGAAAATATTGGTATCGTATCCTTGGAATATATTGAATTTAAACACCAAATTTGGTATTCATTCATTTGGCTGTACTGTTCCATCACACACACGCGCATAGGTGTTCATTTTTCTAATTTCTTTTTTTCAAGGAAGTTTGAGTTTATGCATTTCTGGTGACATATACATAGATATTGTGAGTTGCAATGCTTTCTCTACCTACTATTACTAGGAGCTAGAAGCAATAAGCTATCATATGAATAATTTATAGAATACAAATGGAAGCATTGCTCGCTGGGTAAAGAAACTCATTCGTATGATGGATTTTTTAAACCAGTCGTGCGATCTGATTTCAAGTAACACGCTGTTTCTCGCTGAAAGTCCTATAAAATGACTCATCTGTGTGATGAATAAAAAGATTAAAAAGTGAATACATGCCAAAAAGAAGTAAATCAATAAATAACGTCAGACTATGTAACGATGTATTCTGACAAGCGAAAAGAATCGTTCTCATCTGAATAAGAACAGAGGCGCCTGTGTTTGCTCTCATCATGGCCTCGTTTTGGATATGAAACTTCCATTTGCTGTATTATCGATCAAGTTCAACATGTTACATTCATCATTGTCTTCTTCCCTTATCTAGTTATTTTCTCTGGTGCTTATTCTTTATCTCAGGGATAACATAGCTTAGATTCAGAATGCTGATTTCTTTATTAAAATGCTATATGATATGTTTGTTTATATTTATGATAAAGTCGTCTTGTGGAACTGATTTTGTAATACTTTGATCTGTAATTATAATTAAAAAAAATTATTTTACGTGCAACCGGCTTCGTAGCGCAGTTGGTAGCGCGCCTGCCTCTGACGTGGAGGACCCGTTTTGATCCCCGGTACCGGCATGGGATGCTTCCACTACCGGGAGGTCTGGTACGGGGTGCACTCAGTCTCGCTAAGTCCCTGAGGAGCCATCTTCTCGGCCCTTCCGATAGCACCTAGGTAGTTTCATTTTTATGTGTGGTTGAATGTGTGTTCCCTGTACTAGTACATAGTTCCTGGACTTTATGCATTGCCAGAAAGTCTGTTAGTGTTCCGTTTGTTTTCCAGAAACATGATACGTTTGGAGAAATCTGGTTTTAGGTTGGGTGTACTAGCTCTGGCGACTGCAGAAAGTAAAGACGGTGCGGATAAGCACTGTGTCCGCCGTAACTGTGGGTGTGCGGGACAGCAGCGCTTCTGCCAGGGCGGCAGCAAATTGGATGCAGAGGTGACTTGGAATACGGTCGATGACTTCATAGAAAGCCGTATCCATTTCCTCGTAGGTGGTATTATCTGCGGGAGATATGGCAGATGTTCCTGCTCAGCTAGAGATTTCGTAGTATCCATTGGTTGTTCTGGTTGATTGTAGAGCCAAGAACTGGAGGTTTTGCGGTGTTGGTCTGGTTAGGCGTTGTGCGGCCAAAGAGGAATTATTGTTCGTGTGTTTTGGGCGTGGTTGGGATGAGGCGGTTGAAAGTGAGTCTGATGGTGCTGTATTTCTAGGAGGAAGTGTCATTGTATAAGGCTCCTTTACGTGGTTAGCAATGGGCTGCTGATTGGTAGAGGCAGCTGCTTAGGATGGAAAATTCGGTGGCTGGCGAGAGTGCCTAGTTCCACAGAAGACGTCCTTGGGAAGAGCACGTGGTTTCGGAACCCTAAGGGCGGCGCCAACTCGAGACGGTGTTCCTCTCTTGCGACACTCCGTCTCGTAGCGTGCTTCTTGCCAAATGGGACATTTGGCGTAGCAACAGGAGTGGGCGTCTCCACAGTTGGCGCATGTGGGCTATGAGGCGCTTTGAACAAGCCTTCCTGTTATGGCCCTTTTCTCCACAAAAGACACATACAGGTGAAAAGTTACACCCTGCAGCTTCATGGGTGAAGTGCTGTTTGTGCACTGTTGAGGTCTACGCGGTGGTTTGCAGGCCTCAAGTTTGACAAAAGCAGAAAACATCTGTGTTTTCTAGTATATGCCCTCAGTGATTGGAGATTTTCCCAATGCCACTGGGGCAGGGGGCTTTGTAGGGTCCACAGACCGCACGAAGCTGGGCTACGTTGACACCGGGTATCCCTTATTCTTCAGATGGTCAGAAACCTCTTCTGCCGTAATGTATTGTGGCACATCTTTGATGGTCACGTGCAGTCGTTTTTCTTCGGCCAAGGGAGTGACGATAAATTCAATTTTTCTGCCTCCAGAAAGCGCCCATGTCTGTGTCCTTCTAGGGAAGTTGTCTGAGTGTACACTGTTTGGCGCGCGTTTCGCACTGTAAAAAGAGCTTCTTTGGCAACATTATTCTGGTAATCGAAAGTTTTTTCCTTGTATTCATTTACAACCCAAATTTACTCTTTGTTCGTCATAGGCTGATACAAGTTCCATATAAACCAATGAAGCCAAATAGTCGTCAGGGTACACAATGTATGATTTTTTGTGGTGTTAAACTTTTTTCAAAATGTTTATTATTAATTATATCCTTTTCACTACTCTTCTCACCTACTCTCTTTGTTTTCCTTTTTCCTTTGTTCTTTAACGCCCCTCTTATTTTTTTCCTGAATTTTCTTCATCACAAAGATTCACGTTCTTCTAAGTCCTTTATTATTCACTTCTACATCTCTCCCACACTTAATCTTCACTCTTTTTTGTACTTAACTTTACCCCTAAACTTTTTCTCCCATCTTTCCTTCTATACCTGGGTATAGTGGGATAGCTGTTTAGTTCCTTTTCTTTTGTTTCTTCCCTTTCTTCTCTTCCCTCCCTTCTGCCAAAATGGTCCCCTGATCACCATCCAGCAACGTTTCAACTAATGCGGGCAAATGCACTTTGTTTAACAGCTCCCTAGATTTGTTTACCGTAAACACGTTTATTTTAGACTTCTGCATGGTGTGTCTTGGAATTCTTCGTGTCTGCACGGTGGTGTATTATCAGCTTCATATCGCCCTCTGCTAGCGACCATACTCAAAGCTCTGAAGACTTTGTCCATATCATTCGGACAGGTTCAAATGACGCTCTCCTGGCATAGTCTTATTAATTCCGCAAACAGTCGCGAAGAAGCAGCTCTAAGTGAGAAATGCTCTAAAAATTGCACCAGACATTGATTCAGCTGCCAAGGCTGATCGAAACACCGCTGCTATAGATACATAGATGACGCAATGCGGAAGTGCATTTCCAGGTAACCGTAGACTCGCTTCAAAGAGCGACGTCATAAATTGGAAAGCGAAGGCATACATAAATCCGAACACCGTGTTCAGACACACAATATTTGAATTAATCCTTTGAATTACGATGCTTCACTTCACATGAGCAGAAAATGGGATATATTTAATAAAATGTGATCCGTATAATATAGTTCCACTCCATTAGACGCAATTGTGGAGCTCTTTGTGTAGTGATTTCCAGACCTAATTGTGAAACTAATTTACAGAGCAGCAGGGTCATTGCGGATATGTCTGTTCTGTACGTTTCCCAGTTGTTGTGTGATTATATCCATGAATGGAGCAGAAGCTTACACCAGTGAATGTTGAATGGAGTATTGTGCCGGCCGTTATCTACTAACACAAACATGTTGCATCTGCTGATATGTTAAGCCACTTTCGTCCATTATTTTGCAAACAATAGCTATAAAATAAGCGTGTTCAATTGCCTTGTTCATATCATCTCATTTGCCTCCACTAAACCTTATGAATATGCATATTTCAAAATACAAGTGTTGTCAACAATGGCTTCAAAATTCGAGGTGCGTGCTGCTGATTAATCGGCCCATACGTCACTAATTTGGTGTAGTCGTGAAAATGTGTATCTGTCAACGAACCATATCCAAACTTACTACCTCCAATAAAAGAGATAGGGAACAGACAGAAATGAATTTGCAGTAGTTTTAAGTATTTAAATGCCTCGGTCCCGCTGTTGTTGTAGGGCTATGAAAATTTTCTTTCCTCAGATCGTGATATCGGATCGATGACTGTGATTAGAAATACATGTCTAAATGTTCTCACATGTAAAGGGCTTTATTATTTTTACCACTGTTTCACAATTTATCTAATTATTTAATTAAAAGTAATACACTAAAGAAGGCATAGCCAATAGGTGCACCAGTTTTATATCTTTGGAAGAAATTTAAACGACAGTGATTTTTATATACTTGAGTCTGTATATTGATTTAGATACAAATTCTGCCATTTTGTCTTTCATATATTGTTGTCTTCCCTTAGTTGTTGCCGTTTTCTTTATGTGTCGGGCTTGCCATTTATATGTGTCAATTTGAATTCGTTTAATAATGTCTATTAATGGACGGATGATAGTGTGGTGTGAAATAAACTATTCAACTTTGCATGAAACTGTTCGTAGCTGTTTCTCGTCATTGTTGTGTTTCCTACAATTGATGGATGATGTTGTTTGTTCCTAACTACTATTAATTAACTTTCTTCAAACTTGTCTCTTCTTTTACTTACGTCGTTTGATTCACTTATTTTCACTGAATTCCCTTATACTTTGCATTTTTGTAAATTCATTATTATTTTAAATAATCCATTCTATTCTAAAAATTTGCTTTCTTCCTCATTCTTTCCCTTATGTTTCATGATAGTTTGCTCATACTTTCCTATATATCACTAATTAATTTTATTGTTATGTCTTTATCACTTACACTTCCTTTCCTCACTTAAATTTCGCTTTTTATAATACATTCTTGTCTTTATCCTTAAACTGTTATTTCCATCCCTCCTGTCACCACTGTCTACAATAAATCACTTCTTCTTTCTTGTTACTCGGTGCGGGGCCCGGATACCCTACATATTAGCACATTTTCACTATTTGAAACCCGCTTTTGTGAGATATTATCTTTCCAAATACGTGCTTGTCATTTCTGCTCGCCGTTCTTCCATCCCATTCTAAATTACACACGTAATTCCTTTTTCTCTATCCTCCCATTCCATTGTTCATACCTCACATTTTCTTGTTTACTCGGTTTATTTTCACCTAACTTTGAAAATGCCCCTATGTTATTTGAGTAATTTTATGTGCATTATCCATTACTAAAACAACTACGTTAGACGGATAAGGTAGTTTATACTTTGGTAAGTATTCAAACTACATGAGAGAGACAGAGAGAGAGAGAGAGAGAGAGAGACAGAGAGAGAGAGAGGAGCAGGTTCAATGAAGTACTACAGTGGTTGCTGTTCCCACTTGGAGCTTCTTGAGAAGACTACGTATAACTTAGTGTGTTACCTCGCAACATTCCATAAATCGGATTAGACCTGTTACGTATAATTTCTGAATAATTAAGCACTGTAGAACAACGATATGCGTATTTGTTGGCCATAGTAGCTTAGTGGCTAGAGCAGGTGGATGGAAACCGGAAGATTCGTGATTCAAATCCCGTCTATGACACTAAATTTTTCAGTCCCACTCTACCCGTTTAAAACCATATCCTACAGACGGATAGTGCGGAAGAACAATTAACTTCCAAGGCCTGTGTGTGTGTTTGTGTGTTTCATGCTTCCACGTGTCGTGTGTCTGTGCACAGCATTACACAAAAGCGAAAGGTTAGTTAAGACTACAGCATTTTTCAAGGATGCGGCACTGAGATTTTCAGGAAAATCCACCTTTTTCAAAAACGTTATTTTCTCAATAAAAAAGACAAATATACGCTTCCAGAGTTTGCTCATTTTTTGTCTTAAGGTGTATATGAAAATAGACAGGGAGTTATGAAATGGGAATTAGTGTTATGGTGCGAAAGGAAAACCGAAATATTTTCAGTAGCCATACAGAACGTTCAGTAGAAGAATAGGTGAAACAGGAATGAGGTTTATAGGCACCAGGTAATGACGTATCATCTCTGGTGTGATCTATCACAATTCACTCTGTCAGCGCTGGATTTCAACCCATATTAAGTCTGAGTTATGTTCACATCATGCGCTTACACTGTAATTATAGGGTAGATATCTCATTTTTACTTCCTCTACTACATGTAGTAACTACGAGAAGCATTGCATTCCAGCCGAAAATTCGATGTCGAGATTTCAACGGAAATATATATTCAAAATCTTCGTGTCGCGTCCATTAACCTTAAATACCAACTTAAGGTTTTTAACCGATTTTTCATTTTGAATTATGTTATCCACAGAATGACACATACACAAACACACGGACCTTTTTCTAAAAATGCTTTCTTTGGTTTCAGGGGGCCTCAAAACATATATTTCCGGTGAAATCTCGAATAGAATTTTTGGGTGGAATGCAATACTTCCTCGACTTACCAGTAGAGAAAGTAAAAAGGCCACAATAAAATAAAGTGAAATAGAAAAACACGCCGGTTTTTGTCAAGTGTAATAATATTTGCAAGGTACATCAATTTTGGTTTGTAATTCGTGTTATAATTTCCGAGTTTGTAGTTATATGCCGACTTCAATTAATAATTTTTGAGTCTCTTATTCTGTAAATGTTACTTGCATTGTATAACATTTCCTATGATGGGAAAGTTATCTTAAAATGTTGATAAATAGGTACAATTGAACATTGTCAACTAAAAAATACTGTAGTTCTGAAAATTTATAAATAACACGTAATAAAACTTGACAATCATTATATTTAACAGTAATCAAATAAAAAAGTTCTGAAAATATAGGATATAGTATATGTTGATGTGTTTCTTGTGCTTTACGCGACAATTCAGAATATTGCACTCTAAGGTTAAACCGAGAGAGAGAGGGGGGGGGAGCGAGGGAGAGAGAGGGGGGGGGGAGAACGAGAATCTTACTCCGCAAAAAATGTAGATCTCGTTAACGTCAAATAAATAACTATTTTCGATAAAATTTTCAAATATTTATACCTACCTTCCTCAGATAAGAGATTGGAAAAAAACTACATTATGAAACTTGTATTCCTTAAATTTCAAATTGATGTGATTGGTCTAACTTTTGGTGCTCGTGGAGTGGATACTAAGTTTACTTGATCTGTTCCGATATTATGAATTGAACTTTTACATTATTGCACTTTGTCAAATATATTTACGTTATACATTTTTACTTTCTCTACTACGTATAATATTGTTTTCGACCCAAAATTTGGATGCCAAGACTTCATCGGAAATGTTCTGAGGTCCACTGAATCTAAAAAAAAGCATTTTTAGAAAAAGGCCCGTGTGTGTATGCGTGTGTGTGTGTGACTGGACAGCATAACCTAAAAACGAAAAGTCTGTTAAAAACCAAAATTGGTATTTACGTTTAATATCTTTCAATGATGCGACACGAAGATTTTGAAGAAAATTCGTCCACCCTAAACTACCCTTTACATGGAAAATTTTTCGGAAATTTTTATTTTCTCAGACTAAACATTTTGATTAAAATGCTATATGTTTAAGAGATGTTTATAGCAAATGAAATGTATATTTTGAATTTTCTGGCTACAGCATGTGTACTCCTGTTTACTCGTCATTACTTTTGCATAACTGGTAAATCATAAGAGATTGACCAAATCTTACTATACAAAAAATGTAGATTTCGTTAAAATACAATTTATAGCCCCATGATAATTTTTTTTTTGAGAGAGATTCCTTGTTACTTATGTGACTTTTACAATACGTATACATTTCTCAAACAGAAGGTCGTTATTCACTTTTTTGTCTCTTGGCCTTACAAAGGGAAGCGAATTTCAAAGCTATTATATAGCTAGCAGCTTTAAAATATCTCACCATTACTTAAATCCTATTGGGTTCCCATGCTCCCCTACAAGCAAATTGGCCATTAGATAATTTCTGCAAATGTTTATCTCGACTAACATGAAGAAGATAGAGCACTAAGGGTTTGTGAGAATAGTACGAGAGTAGAGAATGTCACGTGAGTGCAACATCAGATTTTTTATCCTTAATTCTTTACGTTTAAAATGTCTATTTCTATAGTTATTAGCAGGTTGTCTTTATGACAACCCTAAAGTAGGACAGCTATCCAACTACTGGACTTTCTCTCTCTCTCTCTTAGAGAGGGATGCATGTTTAGGGTAGAGTCATTATTAGGGCTTTCATCTTGTATGCCTCTCACGACAGGAAGGCGGTAAAGATATTACGATGGTATGCAGTTCTACCAAAGGAATCTAATTTATCATTCACTCCTAATTGAGCTTTGCTTACTGGCGGTGGGGTTATTAGGTGCTTTCTCTGGAGTCATTAGCAGACATGCAGCCTCCAGGGAGAAACTGTCATATCATGTGATCGATCCTTGTTGCATGATGGGAAATAGCATTATCTCTATGTTGCACAGTATCTGCTCGTTAAAGATAGATGAACCGACTGCTTTATAAAAACTGTTGTTCGTTACATCGAATTCTCCTCTGCGGTAGGTAACACGTTATAGAAAAATATAATTTATTCAGTAGCTGCTCTACACACAAATTTAATATACAGAGCTCTCTGTCATTTAGTAGTTAAAAATTTACAAAATCGACTACAAAAATTGCCATACACGAAGATGTAATTTAACATATAGACTGTTAAGGGTATAAGGGTAGGTATTTTTATACAGAGTGCTAATGAACTACATCGAAATATTTTTAGAGAATATGAAGATGTCTTAAATAAGTAATTTAAGACAGGAGACTTATAGCCTGATTGTTCAGATTTCAAAGTTTTAGAATGTACCTCTGTGGCGCAATCATTTTGACACCGTTTGAGTACAATATCAACGTCCATAACTTTTGTTTTCTGTTTGTTCTCTTCTTTTCTTCTCTTTTTCTTTTCTGTTCTTTCCCTTACCTTTCTCCCTTTTTCCCCGTTTTCCCTTTTCCCCTTTTCTCCTTTGCCCCTTTCCCCCTTTTCATTTCCCCTCTCCTTTCTTTTGAGCAGACTTGTATTAAAGTTTGGTCTAGATTTTAAATTATTTCAGTTTATGCATTTTTATTTTCTCTACTACATGTAGTAAAGTAGAGGAAGTATTGTATTCCACCCAAAACTTCGATGTCAAGTTTTCATTGGAAATATGTGTTTCGAGGCCCCCTGAATAGAAAAGCACTTTTAGAAAAAGGTCCTCTGTGTGTCTATGTGCATGTGTGTGTGTCTGTGTGTGTGTGTTTTGGCAATAATTTATTTCAGCATGTTCCATTACAGAAATGTAATACTACATGCATATGGTTTTACATAATTGAAGGTATCTAAGATTATAGTATAATCGCTGTTGGGTGGGTGTGTGTGTGTGTGTGTGTGTGTGTGTGTGTGTGTGTGTGTGTGTGTGTGTGTGTGTGTGTGTGTGTGTGTGTGTGTGTGTGTGTGTGTGTTAGATTGTGGACAGCATAACTGAAAAACTAAAACTCGGTTAAAAACCAAAGTTAGTATTTAAGTTTAATGTCTTTCAAGGATGCGATACGAAGATTTTGAAGAAAATTGCTTCACCCTAAACTACATTTACATGGGAAACTTATTGAAAATTTTGGTTTTCTTTGAAATAGCTCTAACGATTTTGATTAAAGTGACATGTTTAAGATATTTTTATGATAAATAAACTGTATAGTTTGGATTTTCTGGCTATAGCTTACGTAGTCCTGTTTACTCTGGATGACTTTTGAATAACTCGTAAACCGTAAGAGATAGACCAAATATTACTACACAAAAGTGTAGATCTCGCTAAAACACAATTTATGTCCAAATAAATATTTTTTTGTAGAGTTAACCATTTCGGAGATGTTCCTCGTTATTTGTGTGAGTTTCGGAAAACTTAAACTTTGGTCAAATGGAACATAGTTGTTCATCTTTTATGCTAGCCGTGCAAAGAGAACTAAATTTGAAAGCCTTAAAAGATTTCACTATTGCTCAAAGCCTACTGTATTCCAATATTTCCCTTGTAACTAACATGAAGAAGATAGCGGAATAAGAGTGGTTAGTACAAGAATAGAGAAAGTCATGCGAGTGCAACACATCAGATTTCTATGTACAGATTTTATACCAAAAGTTTAAGGACTCCAATGATATTTTGAAATTTTTTCTTCGAAGAACACATGGCATTATATATTATTAGGAATTATTGACACCATATTGCTTCAAACATACATTGCAGATTATTTTATACTTCATTGGGCCTCCTTTGGCTTTTATACATAGTATGTTTACTCTTTTTAGGATACTCTTACAGAAAGGTCCTGTGATGTTATTCCAAGATTCGGTGAACTACCTCTCGAAGTTACCGGCGGTTTTTGGGTCTGAGGCCACCTATTACTCTACCTTCCGATCTCATATGGGTATAATCCTCCCGAACCCATGTAACGCTTGGCCTAGCACTTTTTCCCAGGATTAAAAATTTATCGCTTTTCCTGCATTTTTTTTTTTACTGTCTGCGCCATACACATTTAGTTGAATTTCAATATCTCTGTATAGCTTCCGCCTTTATGGAAACCAATCGCTAGCCATTTAATATCTTCCACGTTTTTTATCCATTTTTATTTAATCTCTTTTCGCACCAGAGCAAAATGAAAACTATAGAACAACTGAATGTCATAGCATCCTAACAATGTCAATAGTGGTGCAGTTTGCAGTGTAAACAAGACACTATAAATAGACCACTCCGACTTCGCGGCTCATTCATCATAGGATTGAATCCATTGGCAAATAGTGCTAATTTAAGTTATGTTTTTCCAGTTTGTTTATAAAGTTCTAAGCATTGTGATTTCTTCTTTAACTGTTTACTCTCCCCTTATGTAGGATTTACAAGGGTCTGCCTAGGGTCAGAGGCTGTTGGTGAGCACAGTGAAAGTATGATAGTGAGGAAGAGGATGATATGAAATGCAGACGAAATCGATGAATGGAAAGGTGATAATGAAGCAATTGGTGGAATGAGTGGCGGGGAAGAACGGATAACCCGGAGAAAACCCGCCCTGACGCCGCTGCGTGCACCAGGAATAACACATACGTGTCCCTGGGATGAAACCGGATAGATTTTCATGTTTGCATGCCCCAAAAAGGTTTAAAAATTAGATATTTTTCAGGTTTTCTAAAGATGAAATAAAACATAACTTCTTAAAAATGAAATTTCTCTTTTGTACCCTATAATAACCGAAGCGTAAGGCCGCTGAGGTAATTAGTTTAAAGACGGTGTAATTCGTGAAATATGCAGCTGTCCTTAAATTCTCATTAAATACTGTATACGCTTGTAAAATGATGTGTAAAAGTATGCGAATATCCTCTGCAAATATGACATATTAGGCGTTCTTTGTGTCTGTCTAGCATTGATACTGTTCATTTGGTGTTCCCGGTAGTGGCACTTTTCCAGCAGACCTGAGTGTACCTCCGTATTGAGGATGCGGGAGCTTGTTGACATAGAAGTTCGGTTACTTCGCCACCCACAGGAACATAAGGTCTGTGAATCCCCGACTTGGTGATAACTTCAAAGTATGTGTTCGTGTGCGAGCTTGCCAAAATCAAGGAAATGTACAGTGTAAGTCATGGTGCACCAAGTGAGGCCATACACTAGAGGAATTTAGGGAAGGTTAAATGGAAAAGTTCTAAGAGCCCCTAAAGGTTGGTAATTAGCAATGTTTGGGAGGCACGAGTGCAGGAAGGGAGAGCACGAAACATAAGTACTAAATTTATTTAAGGAAAATTAAAACATTATGAGTAAAGAGATTTTAAAAATCTTCTCTCGGCCACAAAGACCATAAGTACTAAATAAATATTATGAAAATATAGAACATAATATAACTAAGTTTTAATCCTAATAATTTTTATTACAAGCCATTAGGACTCACATTTTGTCTTGCAAAGCTCAGCATCAGGATTTCCAAGTGCCAAGAATCATGCTGATTGGTGGTTGGTTCCCTGCATTGAGATCCTCATGGTGGATATGATGCCGTACGAAAATAAGTCAGTGCAGTGCCAAGAGTAACAGGTGTGCAAGAGTAAGATAGCCGTGCCTATTACTTAAACTTTGCTCATCCGTATTGGTGAGTTCTTTGAAGATTCAGTTTAATTCGGCGGCAGGAGTTAGGGTTTTTATGTAAGTCGGGAGTTTAAATTCTTAACAGGGGTTTGATTTTAGATTGCAATTGTTACACAGCCACTCAGAGATAGGACAGGAGTGTTTTAAAATTGCATAGTTTGAGACTTGCTGTTTATACAATATTTAAATATGTGAAAATATGCAAGTATTACTTATGAGAAAAAGTTTATGTATAATGAGTGATGTTATATCTAATTAAAATTGGGTTATGGATTACGCGAGTGCCAAGAAGAAACATTGGCCTTGGAAAACGAGCTGTTAAAGTTAACAAATAGATGAAGATCTATTGTGTGAAGATAAGCGGAAATCTATGTATGTGAGGAAGTAACCATTTGGGCAAAATACGATATTCTGGAATTAATACATTATTCTTGTACAAAAATCGAACAGTATATATGTTCTTTACGAAAAATAAAACTTCGTAGAAGAGAATGAAAATTAAAATCAAAATCAAGGTTTTAAACGTGAATGAGGTCTATCTAAATTCTATAACCTAAGTAATAGTACCCATGTTAATCAAGTGTTAATATTTGTTTCCATTTCACACTTTGTAAGTGGGAAAATTGTGCTGAAACAACAAGCAAATAAATCAGCACAGTTAACAATATAATTGTATGCTTTAATAATATATTATTGTGAGTAAGAATTAAAGTTCAGCTACTTTTTGTGTAGTCTTGATTCTTCAGCGAGACTTTCCGAATGAATCTTCGTTTTCGTTTATCTATATTACA
Organism: Tenodera sinensis; assembly: GCA_030765045.1. Lineage (NCBI taxonomy): Eukaryota > Metazoa > Arthropoda > Insecta > Mantodea > Mantidae > Tenodera > Tenodera sinensis. The sequence continues at coordinate 29,584,820 of CM060969.1, read as the reverse complement.
GACCAGAATATAGGATGTTAAGTATATTAAGGATGAAATGTATGTCGAATTTAACTGAAAAGTATATCATTTTAATAGGATGTATGGATATGTATAGTTATAGACTTATTTATCTGAGGAGTGTTACTAATTTTACTACGTTAACTTTAAAATGTTAAGTTAATATATTTTTAGTTTCTCGTTAATGCGTGCAACAATAGTATTAAAGTTAGCATGATGCACATAACCTCATTTCTGTGATCTGTCACGGCCTACTAAATGCAGCATATAGCTGAAATTCGAGTAACGGGAAGTAGATAAAACAATATTGTCACGAATAATAATTATTAGAATAGCAGTGAAAATAAATAACGGGCATGCAAAATTATCTGATTGTAATATTAAATTGTTATTTGCGTATCCAAACAAATGTGTGTATGGCTGTGTTCAATTGCGCAATAAATAATGATTACCGGTTCTTTAAAAGTTTCTCCATGAGCACAGTCTTGTGAACAAACAAGAGAAACTCAATTTAAGTACTTGATTCTACAAATTGTTTTCAATTACTGTTCACTATATGAAGTCACGACGGCGCTTCTTTGACTGCTCGAATCAGAAGTTTTCCGACGTCTTCTTCAGCCATTATTAGCTATTTGTTTTTATTATCTAGACTAACAGCCAGCCTTACCTTCGCACCACGCCCTTTTGGAAATCTTTCTCAAAACTTCTTGTTTCCGTAGTAATTGCAGGAAAAACTCAGTACCTAGGATTCTAGAAATCTCCTTTACACATGAAAACGGAGGCAAAATAAAAATAGCTGAATACAACACACAATGTTCCAATCTCATTTTGAGTAAGTTTCCTGGGTAAATGTTTTTGTTTTTGCTTCCTTTACTGCGCATTTATATTAAACAGAGGAAGTATCCCACACAAAGGTTCGATAGCAAGACTTCACCAGAAATATTTTGAAATCTCTGGTACAAATTAAAGCAAGTTTAGAAACCTGTGTATGTGAACCTGGGGACAAAATGTTGGTTAAATGCCAAAATTTGTATTCAAGTGTAAACGTAGGTGAAAATTGAGCGAAATGTTTCAAGTGGCAGTTTTTTCCCTTATTGGACTCTTTCTAAGAATTATTCATCTACTTTGAAAATTTCATGTTTCTTACTCATGATTAGCAATCATTTTATACAAGCAAGCTGTAGCGTTATTTTCGGTTTATTTATTTTGTTGTTTAACGACGCTGTCAATTGCCAGGATCACATCAGCGTCGCCGGTGTGCCGGAATTTTGTCCCGCAGGAGTTCTTTTACATGCCGTAAATCTACTGACATGGAGCTATCGTTTTTAAGCACACTTAAAAACCATCGACCTGGGCTGGATTTGAACCCGCGACCTTGGGAACAGTAGGCCAGCGTCTAACCAACTGAGCCACCCAGACCGACGCGTTATTTTCGGCTATCTAAAAAGAAATGTTTTGGAAACGCTCGTATTTACAGTTACTTAATACCAAAATTAAAAAATTTCTACACTACTGGCGCAATCTATTCGAAATTTATACCATCTGAAAGCCCCATAGAAAATATATTCGTGTTTTCAATTTCATTAATATTTATAAATAAATTACATCATAGTTACGCCGGCTGCGGCATTGAGTTTTTCATTTCCAATTCTACCTCCCAAACATTGCCCACACACAGCTTGTGTGTATAAAAACACTAACAGTAAGTTTGTTGGAATAAACAAATAATAAGTTTGTGAGATTCTTGCCGAAAATTACAAGCGAGAAATCCTCCAGTCCTTTGTTTTTTTCAGTAGTCTGACGGCAAACCCATGTTCGTGCAGAATCGACTCCATTCGGTTCCCAACGATTATGTTTGCTACCGTTGGAGTTTAAAGTCTAAAGCTACAGCTAAAAAAATTGAACCTTGCAAGAAGACCTAAGAAGAAGATAGAAAATCTTGATTTGGTGAAGGAAATTCCGAAGGCCTTCGCTAATATTAAGTTAGTTTTGGGGACATCTTCGGATATTTCAGCCCAAGCACTTATCTAAGAAAGAAATGGACGCATGACAAACCGTTGGGGAATGTGGGGCACTTCGCCAAATAAATGGCTGAGATACTGTGATCTTACTATCCAATACTTACACTGAGTGTACACTGTGATATGAAATATTCTTTTGCGCATGCGTGTTAGCGAATTAGCGAGATTCAACGAGTGTTAAAATTTGAGAATATTGTTTATCGCGAATCTAAAGAACGGCATCAGAAATCGATGAACTTGCAGGATTGGATGTAAATTAAGATTCTGGGTGTAATTTGTGAACCAAAGTGGAACTGGAGGTTTCATTAGCGACTGAAAATGTGGCAAGTGTGTCTCGTGTGGTAATTGCAAACAGTGAACTCTAAAGCAACCGAATTATTTCTCCCATGTTGTTCCCTGTAAAACCCACAACTTTTTTACGGCACCCCAAAAATTGAGATGAGGCTGACCCTGAGGATAAAAAGTGCACTCCTAACTTATAACAAGAAAACATCACGAGATTTCGCGGGAATCTCAGACCAGCCCCTACCACCGCCTCAGATAATGCTACACATGTATGCACAAGTCAGAGAGTCCTTAAAATTTCAAACCTAGTTTCCTCGCTTGTTGTGTTTACTTTCTCTACTACACACACTAAGTAGGGGAAGTATTATATTTGACCCAAAATTTCGATGTCGAGATTTCAAGACAAATATATGTTTTGAATGCAAGAAAAGCATGTTTAGAAAATGGTCCGTGTGTGTGTGTTTGTATGTGTGTGTGAACAGCACAACGAAAAGTGGGTTGAAATCCAAAGTTGGTATTTACATTTAATATCTTTCAAGGATGCGACACGACGATTTTGAAGAAAATTTCTCCACTTTAAAGTGCCCTTTACGTGGAAAATTTATTGACAATTTTTATTTTCTCAAAATGGCTCTTACAATTTTGATATTGCGGTATCTTTAAGATATTTTATGGCAAATGAAATGTACATTTTGAATTTCCTAAACCCTACGTAGTCTTGTTTACTTTTGATGACCTTTCCAAAACTGGTAAACCGTAAATTGTACTGTACAAAAAATGTACATCTCGTTATCCCACATAAGTTATGTCCAAAAGCATTTTTTGTGGAATGAATCATTTCGAAGATATTCCTCGTTACTTGTGTGAGTTTTGCAATATTTAAACTTTCCTTAAATGGAAGGTCATTATTCACTTTTTATCTCTTGGCCGTGTAAAGCGAACGGAATTTCAAAGTCTGCATGTAGCGACCAGCTTTAAAATATTTGAGTATTGCTCAAAGCCTACTGTATTCCCATGTTCCTCTTACAGGTACAAAGAAATAACCAATACGATAGTTTCTGCGAATGTTTATCTCGATTAACATGAAGATGATAGAGGAGTAAGAGTTTGTAAGAATACTTGATACAAGAACAGAAAAAGTCGTGTGAGTGATTTTTTTTTTACGTGTTTATGCATTCAACATTTTCCACACGATTGTATTTTTGTTATATTTCCTTAAAATTTTGCAGAAAGCAGCCAAAGCTTGTAACGGGAAGTTTTCTTGTCAAGTAACCAGAGAAATGGGTGTTCAGAATGCATTTTCTGCCGCTAGTCATGAATTCTACGAGGGATAAATGTTCCGTAACGAGGTTCAAAGTCTGGGTGTCCGGTCCAAGCGCCCTGGGTAAGGGAGAGTGACAAAAAGAAAGAAACGCATTTGTACTAGGCAACTAGAATGAAGTAGGCATATATGCGTAATATGATGCCTCTGGAATGGAAAGTGCGGGATTTCAAAGACATCCGGGATTAAATAGTCATCAGAGTGATTGGGAGTAGTATGGCCAAAAAGTCCATATAAAGTTAGTTTACTGTTAGGTTTCACATAAAGTCTTGATGAAAATTATTTTCAAATTCATCTTACCGTAAAATGTAACTAATGTACGCCATTGGATGATGTCAAACAAGCAACAATGCAAGATTAGCTGATAACATCAATATAAATACACGTACGAGAATTCGTCATTCCGAGAGGAAGGTTACCGAAAAATCCTCCTATCTATTTGTTGGTAAAAAGTTTTACATACATATATTAATTACATTACATTATATATTTAATTCATACACTTATAAATTGACAATTACCATCGCAAAAATTGAGATAAATAATATTAAATAAGCAACTATCGCAGACCAACCCTATCCACGATAACCAATAAGGGGTGACTAGTCACGTGACAGTTCAATAGGACGGTGCAAAGCTATGTGAAGCAGACCTTTAAGTTTCTATCTCAGAAGTTCATTTCATTGATGTCTGTTTTAGACAACCACCGAGTACGACTTAAGGCCTGTTATAAAATATGCCTGGTACAAGTATCAGATTTGTTTTCGAATGCATTCCTCTTATCTCCCTCTACCCCAATATTGTTAAGAAAAACGAAGTTTGGTCTCATGATAGTTCATAATATATCTCAACAAGAGTTGATTATAAAAACGAAGGAATCAATGACAACTTGCGAATGGGGACTTGGCACCTCGATCAAAAGACGATCTTTTGTGTCTAAGCCCCTGACGGGGCACCCACCGGGAGGATGGATGTGACGAGTGGATTCTAGAGGCGGCAGGAATGTTCTTACGACAGAGCTGAGGGCAGGGTCCCTACATTTTCCCAGCTAGAATAACCGCAGCGGTGGTTGGCTCAGCCCCGTTCCTCTCCCTCCCCTTTGGGTTCGACTCCCCTTCCCTTGAGCTTATAGCATTTCGTAGGGGACCTGAAACCAGTGTGTCGCCTTCCAATTCGGGGGACGAGATATTCAGAGCGCATTTGTTCCCCCTGCCGTGCTGATGCCGCGACGCTCCGCGACGCGTCCAGCCCTGAAAGAAACCTAACGGGTGAAGGTAGAAATGAAATCATTAATATAACGAAACGGAAAGACAGGAAATTTAGAGGATATTGAAATCCTTCCCAGCATTCGCCTGGTGGCTCGGGGAAACCTCCGAAAAAAACCCAGAGTCAGGTTGGCCACAGTGATGTCAACCGCGACCTGCAAAAAAAAAAAAAAAAAAAAAAAAAATGCGTTACCGCCTGAGCCATCCCGCTCGGTTACAAAAACAAAATTACCAAACCAAAATGTTATTACACAGGTTTAGTTTGTTGTTCCTTGTCTGTTTTGATAAACGTGCAGTGTCAAAAATGGAGCTAAAGCGTATTGCAGTGTTCTCTTCTGAGTTAAAAACACAGCAATTTTCTACTTAATATGGAACAAAATGAATTAAACGATTACGTGCTTGGCTTCCCCTTGTATTCTTGCTGGAGTTCATTAAGCCTGTCGACAAGTTATCAGACAGCTGTCAGACGCTTACACACAGCAAGTTTCGTTCTCTTGCTAGCAAACTCTCAAGAACCACTTGTAAGATGAGGTATTCACTTTAGAAACTCGACGGAGTGCCAGCCAGGACTTTTTTCTCGCTCGTGCAGAAGTTATAAACACTCCAGTGCATGCAGTAAACACCGCTAAAGTTTTCCGATACTTCCTTCCGTGCCTCCTTTTTTGGTTTTATAGTGCACGACACTTGGCTCAAGAAACTCTTCTCTTGTCTTTGATTTCAGGAAGCTTCAAGTACCTCTTTGTTGCGAGAGACAATTGGACTTCCACATACATATAAATAATGTGTCTAGGCGTCATTCTACAACAATACAATGACAAGCAGTTATTGTGATACCAATGTTGAACGCCAGACAACTACAAATATCAGCACCCTCCAGCTAGGGGGTTCTATAGGAGTTAATTCAATAGCTGCTAGGAGTCAGTCACGTGGTCACCAGTGGCGCTATTCAAGATAAGTTCAATAGTATGTGGCAAAATGGTGCACATGAAATCATTGTTTATTTAGAATTTTCTAATGGGCGTTATTTACTTCTTCTGGAGTCATTCAAAGCGTTATTTCGCGCATTAGTCAAAGAGCAACTGGTTCTAATTTTTCTGCATCCTGAGTGAATATATTTTTCTCTTTCTTAAGTATGCACTTTGGCTATTATATTAACGAACCAGCGTATTAGAGGACTACAACTGAACGGCTTCAGCCATTCTATATTAAACCTCCTGGTAGGACGCCGTTAATTGCCCGGGGCTTAGTAGGTCCTTGCTAGGTTTTTCTGCTTATAAGCTTGCATTTTTTAAACTCTACTTTTCCTTCATTCAAGAAATAAACAGATCAGATTGTCACTCTGTCAAACAGTCAAGTAAGGTGTAATATCAGGTGACTGCGTTCATCCGAAAACTACAACGTTTAAATAAACGTAGGGGTCTCCCAGGCCCTTAGCGACCTCTGGATGGTTAAATATTCTAAGAAGCACAACTAAGAAGCAATTGTATGTATATAAAAATTAACTTAAAATTAATTGTATAAGATTAATAGACAATTTTTATACAAAAAATACAATTAAAATTAGGACCGACATTTTCTAAGCAATAAATTATATTATTTTATTATTATTATTAAATCTGAACTTATATAAAGGTTTGCCATGTAACACAGAATTACTTTCATGTGTTTCAAATAAATACATAAAAAGGTTAATAAAAAACAAAAAAAAAAGTTTTTGTTAGTATATGGTACAGTTAAAATGATTATTTAATTTATATTTTGGTACTTTCAAATTTAAATGTTATGTTGCAAACAACGTCTATAGTTTTACTTTGAGTTAGTTATTAAGCTCTACGGTTAATTTCACCCAAATAGATTGTGTAGAAAAATGTTTATGATTAGAGCTTGTTTTCTGTTTTAATCAAAGACAAATGTACTGATTTCTGATAAAATTGTGATCTTAATAATACCAATGACTATTTTTGCATGTTATCTACGTGTAAAGCAACGAAAGAGAGAAGGTTGAATTTACTTCCTTCCACGATAAATGCGATAAACATCTGTTCATTAGTGACTTATTTGGCACTGGTTACATTTAAGAAAGTCGAACTGCATAGCTTTAGAACATACACCAAGTGATCGCCGCGTAACTTTTATTACAGTTCAATTTGGAGAAACTCTATTCGCAAATATATTCACTCTCATACACACTACTCTTGCAAATGTTTATTTCTCTATCTACATTTTAATCGACATTAGCATTTTCAGATATTATGTTATTGTGATTTCCTTATAGGTGCAAAGGGAATATGGGAATACAGTAGGCTTTAAGCGATAGTGAAATGTTTTAAGAGCTGGTTGTTATGCGATGCCTTTGAAATTCCGTTTTCTTTGCAAGGCCAAGAGATAAAAAACGAATATCATATTCCTATTTGAGAAAAGTATAAGCCACTTCAAGACCGCCTCCGTAGCGCAGTTGGTAGCGCGCTTGCCTCTGGCGCGGAGGACCCGGGTTCGATCCCCGGTACCAGCATGGGGATTTTATCCTCTCTGGGAGGTCTGGCACGGGGTGCACTCAGCCTCGTTAGATCCCAGAGGGACCAATTGAGGAGCTACTTGATGGAGAAGTAGCGGCCGCAGGTCTAGAAGATCGCATAACTGGCCGGGAGGGCTCGGGGTGCTGACCACGTCCCACCCTCCAGTACTGCATCTCACCGATGACGCCTGTAGTGGGCACTTGGGCAGAGGTGGGGGACGCAGCGGCTGGGCGGTAGGCCTTGGCCCCTTGTGGGCTGTCGTGCCGGGGTTTAGTTTATAAGCCACTTCAAACACATAATAAAGAATATCTCGGAAATGGTTCACTCAAAAGAAAAAATAAGTGTTTCGCACAAACCTTATGTTTTAACAAGATTCGCATTTTTATTTAATAAGCTTTTGTCTCTCTCTTACTGTTTATCATTTATGCAAACGTCATTCAGAATGAAAAGGTATTCTGAGGACAGTCTCAGGAAATTCTCGGTATGTCTTAGAAACTGCCAAGGAATCGCCTGATTGAGTCCGTCACTGGATGCTCACTGATTATGTTTCTACACGTCTCAGGCAAGAATTGTTTCATCCTCCGAGTGAAGGAGTGGAATGCAAAATAGCAGCTATTTACCTGTCTCCAACAGCGTGTTGTAGAGTCTGAAGAAGTAACATTTATTTATCGGGTACACAGTATTTTTGTTGTTTCATGTATATTGTCGCTTTAACTCCACTGGAGGTGTCCGGGACTTTGAGATACAAATGACGTTAGCGATTCACTGACGGAAGTTTATCTTTGTATTTTGTTTCTTAAGAAACAATGTAACATTCTTACATTCATACTCACAGACTGCAGTGTCTAACTAAAGAAACACTCAGTCAGCCTGGAGTGCAAACCAAAACTCCGGCATTACTCAATATGCTTGGTGAGATACTTGTTTACAGAAGTAGTTAAAAACCACTGAATATTTTTTCTCCCATCTTCCGCAACAAACAGCTATAACTTAAATCCAAGCTGATTTTATATAGGTCATTTATACTCTCGGTGGTCCTGTACGCATGCGTGGCCTGGGCAAATGCCTCTAAAACCGCCCCCAAACAAATTCAAACCCTCCAAAACCTCTCCCTTAGAAAAATCCTCTCTTCTCCACTCCTTACCACTAACCAAACTCTTCACCTCGAAACCCAGATCCCGTCCATCCCAGAGGCAATAGCAAAAAGAGCAACGGCAACATGGACGCGCATTAGGAACCACGAAAACTACGTGATCGCCAACATTGGCAAAGGCGAGCCGAAGCACCGCAAACATACTAGAATAAAAATGTTCTAGACGCGACACGGCTCACCGACTAATGCGTGTCCGTGAATTCTCGCTCTTAGGCCACACACACGTTATGGCAGAGGCCCACGCCTCGGAAAACACCCAGGAGCTACACCCTGCCCGCGCAGGAAAACAGCGGGAAAATGTAAATACTGTAAATAGTGCAGTGCGCGAGCTGGGACGCATTTTTCTGGTGTGCCCAGTGAACGTGTGTGTGTAAGCGTGCGAATGTGTGTGGGTGAATGCGTGCGTGTATGTGTGTATATAGATGTATATATGTATGTAAGGAAAAAAAACAAAAACAACAAATAATAGGAATAGACACCAAACGACTAACGAAAACTATTTTCGGTGGCCTAAAGATGGCCACCGTATGGGTTTTTGGTGATACCCAAAACTATAAGCTTGTAAAAAGAAAAATTGTAAATAAATGTAAATTTATAGCCTGTAAGCCGGGGCCCTTGTACCTGCACCAGGCCAAAATTATGAATAAAGAAAACTTGAAAACTTGTTTCTTTTTCGTCGCTTGGCATTGGGATGCCATCCAGGCTGCCTGCTAACATTTTGTGTGGTTAGATGGCACAGCATTCACTATTAGCGTCTATTTTTCATTTTTAGTGTTGTTTTAAACTTGAGGTGGAACTTTGGGTTGCGGTATTATACGAGAGGATGTCAAAAAATAACCGAAATTGTTTATTTACTGGAAAATGCTGCTCACCGTTATTCAAATTCCATTACACACCTTCAAAGTATTCTCCCTCGGAAACAATACAACGATTCCAGCGTTCAGTCCAACGTCCAAAACACCTCTATGAAGCCCTTTTTTTCTTACTTCCTGTGCTTTGATGTCATTATGAGCGGGGGCATTATCCTGATGAAGGATCAATCTCGTTTGAGGAAGATTTGGTCGTTTTGTTTCGCAGTAACAGTACTTAATCCGCCACATGATCGTAAACAATGCCTTGTTTATCGGAAAAGACAAGATGCATCACTTTTCCTGCACTTGGTTGAACTTACGCCTTTTTGGGTCTTGGACTTGAAGGATGTTGCTATTGGGCACTTTCGTGATTTGTCTCTGGGTCAAAATGATGAAACCAGGATTCGTCGCATGTGATGGCTTTGTCTAAAAAATCTGGTTCTCGCTGAAGCCTTCCCTTCCATTGTTGACACTGTTAGTCACTGATCACACCGGGCACCCACTTTACTGCAACTTTTCTATACCCCTGAACATTTCGCACAATGTCTTCAGCTGATCCGTAGGATATATTCATAATCTCGGCAATCTTTGTCAACGATAAATGACTGTCTTCCCTCAACATGACACCAATTGTGTTGACGTTGATGTCTGTTTTCGAAGTTGACGGTCTTCCGGGACGGGGGCATCCTGAAGGTTATTTTTACCCGAAATCATTTCCATTCAAACACTTGGGTTTCCCCCATTGCTTACTCTTTGTAAGCTTGCTGTAACATCTCCAATGTTTGTGATGCAGTTTTGTCAAAATCTAATTGATGCACGCTCCTGCAACTTGATATCCATGTTGGGTACAGTAAACACGACCTCACACTTCGTTTGCTACCCTCCAACTGAACATTTCCAGTTCAATGACGTGTATGCCATTTCGTCACTCCAGGTCAGACCTCTCTGGTACTACCAATACCAATCTCTTTAAAATAATAATAAAAAAAAAATCTGGTTATTTTTTGACACCCCATCGTATATTCAATCCGGTATTTACCTTGGCAACTGTGGGAAACCATGAAAAACCCCAGTCAGATTGATCGGCCCACGGGATTTGAAGCCGGTACATCCCAAATGCGAGCCTTAAACGCTACCGTGGAGTCATTTAGCTTGGTATCACAAAATATATTTACAACATAGATTCGTTAACTAAACAGAAATTTGTAGAAGCGTTTTCTTGTAAACCAGCATCAGATTTTAATTGCTTTAAGCACCTCTAATTTTTTCATCCAACCTCAAATGCAGCAAAAAGTGTTTGAGGTTTGTCAACCATAAAGACTTCGCTAATGTAACAAAATGACCCCTGCAGAAAACGTACGGGACACACTTGCTCATGCAGCTGTGGATAATATGCCACCATGTGTATATGATGGCGCAGCAGGAAACGTCACGTGGTAATGAACAAAAGAGTGTGTTTCTCTCCCACGTTCAGGCACTAAATTTGAGCAACAAATGGCCCATTATTTCCTCGCCAACTCAGCATCTTCGTAGAACATCAAACGTCGTTTCTTTAATGAGAGTTCACATTGTGTAAAACCAGATTCATTATTTAAAACGCTTTAATATCAAGATTGAATGGTATGACATATTCGGACAGCATTACGAAATGGCAGAATCGGTAGCTTTAACTTGGTTCCGTTTTGCGTTTGACTTATTTTGGATATTTAAAAGTTCAAGTTAGTCACACAGATTACGATTGTTAAATTAAGAAAGAAAATGTACTCTTGGGTATACTTCTAGTGTCACCAGTGTAACAATAAATCCAATTACTTTTTTGCCACTTTATTTGTTTTGTGAACCTTTGCACAGAAACACAGTTCTCTTCTACTGTCGCTAACACAGCCTACAGTCATTCTTGATATTACAACTTACAACTATTCTCTTCTCGTAGCCTTGGTTCGGTCCTTTCACAGTGTCCCTTATTATGACTTGTTCAGTTCCAATGCCATTAATAATTCATACATACTCAAAATAAGAATCTCTATCACTTAAGCATATAGATCAACACATAAAACAACAAATTAATATGACTAACTGCTGTTTGTAAGCAAAGAAAATTGAATTTTCTTTTCCGTCTACACTTAAAAGCTTAATAAGTAGGCAATATCGGCATGCAATCTAGAGGTTCAGGGATCGAAACCACATTTTTTAATAATATATTAACAAAAACAGGCGCAACTTCACCATTATGTAACAACTAGTGTTATATTTAAGGGCTGTTATCTGTTACTGGAGGGGCGTAGGAGAATATAGATAGAGCTTAACAGTAGCTTAATGGTTAGAGCACCCGCCTGGTGAGCGGAGAGTCTGAGGTTCAAATCCCAGTTCTGGCATTGAGTTTTTCAGTTCCAATTCCACTTCTCAAATAGCGTTAAAGATGAACTGGAGTTCATGATATAAATAGTTTAATAAACAACAACATGAAATTAATTATAAAACCTATAAATTATCAATATAGACCTCAAGGGCTAGTTTTTATTAAACAAAGTCACTGGTTATAGAAACATACTGTTGTTTACCTTAGCGGCAAAGTGCAACCGAAACATTCATGTTAGTTACGGCGTTAGAGCGTTACCGATGAGTGCTGGATTAACCATAGCCCCCAGCACACCACCATTCCACGTCAATGCGTGTCTCAAACTACATTAGGTTTATATAGTTCACTTCCACTTACTCAAAGGATGTCACCATATAAGGTGAACTGAACTCTACTCAGACATGTGATTTTTCACATGTTATTAGGAACAGCAGGGGCTGTACGAAATTACGAGAAAATAAAACATTAAAATCTTCGGGGTTGTTTAAATAGTTTCACAAAGAAGATAAGAAGGCATATGACATTGATTGCACGGACATTTGAGTTAAGAAAGATGCGCGTGAAAGGTCGGCTAAGCCGTATTATCCACATTATTATGTATTTCTACATATTTTATTCTGTTGTTCCCACCACTAGCACATACAAAGTAGGCAACGCAGAGAAATGGAGAGAAATAGAGACGCAAGTGTAAAAGAATTCTCTAAGTGCTTTGGGCGGAGATTGGCTAATACATTTTCCGTTCCAGTAATGGGTTGTTTGCAACCCAGGACAGTGGGTACAAGCTGCTTTTGTTCCCGGCATAATCATGAGCCAAGGCAATCAGAGCACAAATTGGGTCAGGAAGCTGTTCGGTCGCAAGAAGTGCAACAAACTTCATGAGCGCCTGACTGCGGCATAATAAACAAAGTGCACCCAACCCAGCGTGAAAATCTATATACTGCACATCCGTAACTCGAGGATAAGCTAAAACTGCTTTAACTTCATAAATACTCACCTTGTTTCAGTCATATTTGAAATCTAAATGTTGGACCTAGTCTTGCAAGAGTTCTGCTGAATACTGTGACCGCGGCCCACGGCAGCGGTAACACAACAAAGGACGGTCGAGGCCGGGCTGCCACTTCCCACCGGTGCGCCGAGTAACAATGGAGCTCTAGGTCAGCCTTCCCTACACCACTCACTCGAGAAACGTGACTAACAACAATCGAGCGGCAATAAGAGTTTTGCAGAGTATTCGAGAACTGTCAGGCAGCCGGCGTGTTTGTAAAAGTTCAAGAAATGTCCATGTTACGTCATTCTTACAATATAAGGAGACGAGACAGCGAGTTAGAGGAGTTACGATCACAGACCTGAGTTAGTTCTTAGTTTGAGTGTTTGTGTGTGTGTGTGTGTGCGTGTGTGTGTATGTGTATGTGCGTGTGTGTCAGCTGCATCAATGGTCGCATCGTGAAGGAAGATAGCGAAGCAGTTATGAAGGTTGAATGATTGAATCACCAGCGTTAGTCTTTGACAGGCAGAGAAAGTGAAGAAATACAGCGAAAGCCGTCAATCGAGTTTACGAGATGAAACCAGTTGTGAGTTGCAATATCACGAAAAACTAAATACTGTGTTAAGGTTAGTAAACGATAATTGTGGTTTGTTAACTCAGTTACAAGGCAAATAAATAAAGAAAAAGGTAATTGGGCTGGACTTTTGTGCTTTTGTTACCCTGGTGTCAGGAGTGGGATTTGTCGAATTTGTCAATTTGTTACAATACGAATTGCAGGCTGAATGTTTAGTGAGGTTTAGTGTTTAGTGAGTAATGCGTGTAAGGCTCGCATTTACAAGGTTCCGGGTTCGATTCCCGACTTCCGTTCACTCTAACTTTAAGTTCATCGTGGTTTTGCCTAGTCTGTGGGCGAATGGATGGCTACTTTCTCTCTATGACGATTTCCTTTCTATTATTTCCCCTTCGTTTGTCACCTTTCATTTACTTCTAGGCTAGGTGGCGCATGGTGGTACCGGATAGATCGTTCAGATTCTGCTCAAAAGAACGCTTCAAATACAGCCATTGAAAGTTTTGTAGTTTTGGTAGTATTGGCTTTGCTTTGATTCAGTAAAGTACCTATTGTTCCTCCCATTGACTATTGTTTGTTATAAATCTGCTTTTATTCTCGACGACTATTGTATAGAAACTCCTGCACCAGCTTAAGAAATACTTATTGGTTACCTAATTGGCTCTGAATCAATTATACGCATTTTGGTTCCTTTATTCCATAATGCTCTATTGTTTACTTCCTGGTCATTGTGTATATTGATTGACCGCCGAAATTTTTTTATTTAATTCCTAATGCGTCATTCTAGCGAAGCGTAAGAGGATAAATTGTTGGTTGTTTTCCCAATAATGCAGTATAATCGATTTAAGAGGATTTATTTTGGTGCTGTTTATACGATATAACTGCTGAGAGTGGGACTATATTTACACGGATTTAAATATCATATTAATGTACAACTTGTAATAAATTACTGTTATTTTAAGTTTGTGCAAAAAGAAGCTATTCTCTAACGCATTTAAATTCTTAGTAACGACATTATATTAACAATAACTAGCAGAAGATGAACGATGGTTTCTGAGTGGACAACAACTAGAGGGTGTAAAGGAGTCTATTTAGAAGTAAGATTAAGTAGTAATGTCGGGTGGGAAGCAAATGGTATGAAGACAATGGCAAAAGGCAGAACTGCCATGACAGGTCTAAGAATAGGTAATTAAAAATTGAAAATTTTGTCACACTGGTGTCAGAAGTGGGATTCGTGGAATTGTCATTTTGTTACATTGGTGTCAGAAGTGCGACATGAACGCCAGGGTGGAGGCAATGCTCGAGAATTGGGCAGAAAGAAAAGAATGTATGGTGACAAAGAATATGAGGATAGTTAGAGAGTATAGGGATGAAGCTAGTTGGCAATAATTGGAGGGAAATAATGATACAGGTTTTGGAAAGTAGTAGAGATAGGATAAAAAATATTGTAAAGAAGTAATCTAGGGGAGTCTGGAAAATAGAACGTGAAGAGAATTTGGGGAGAGGAGAGAAAATTATGTTGACTTAAGTAGCAGGAAAGGAAAGGTTTAGCATGAGCGAGAGCAGGGGCATTGTTACTTAGAGTTTTAACGAGAATAAATCGGCAACATATGTCATGTGGAGAGAAAGAAAGTAAGATACATTATTTGGTAGAATGTAGAGCTGGAGAAGTGGAGGCAGGATATTTAGGATCCAAAGTGGGTCAAAGTAAGCAAGCAAATGGCTGCTGTAAGCATATTAACAGCTAAGGGAAGAAAAATAATTAAAAGTCTCCAAGTAAAACCAAGGAAAATAGACTAAAGAAAGTGAAAAGAGCAGAGGGAAAGGAGTAAGAAAGCCAATAAAAAGGAGAGTAATGAGAAAGTAGCTGTTTCAGTTTTTATTGTAAAACATTTTAGAAAAACTGTGTGTGTGTGTGTGTGTGTGTGTGTGTGTGTGTGTGTGTGTGTGTGTGTGTGTGTGTTTGTGTGTGTACACCATATTAAGCATGAAATTTCAGTTAAGAATATCTAAGGAGATGACACCAAGATTTTAAAGAAAATGTTCCAGGACTATACCAGACTTGGCAAGGAAAAATTTTCTTATTTTTTATTTTTTCAAAAAGGACTCTAACCTCATATGTTTATAGAAGCTCTTAGGTGTATAAGTGCGGATATGTACTGACAACTGACAATGTAATTAACAATATTATCAATATTTGTTATTTGTTTCATTTGCCGACTTATAATTTTACTCATTAAGAGTAGTATGTTTTCAGGTTTGTTAATACCTTCAAGCAGACGTGTCATAGAAATCATGACGCAGAGTGGGCGGAACGAATGATCTAACGGCGTATACAATGCTGTATCGGAACTCAGTTTCAATACTTTCTACAGGGCCAATGACCTTCACATTATCTAGCCCAGTGGGTCGCGCATTGAGGTGTGAAGCAAAACGGATAGTCTATCTCACAGAGGTCTGTTTCGCGGCACAGTTGACCATGGAGGAAACATCAGCTAGTAAACTTGTGATTTGTTTGTGAAACATATTCATGATATGAACAATCGGACGAAAGTGGTATTCATAAACATACCCGGATAATGATGATCCAAAGGTTTTAAAAATGACCCGTGAAACGACTCTTAGCGTTTGAAAAAAGACGGACATAATAAACACAAGTATCAGCTCAAAGTCATGTTTATTTATAAAAATTAGTACTTAGAAAGTTTTAAATTAATGACATGAGAAAAGAATGAGATGGTTAAAATGCATATTTTTCCACGCTTGAATAGCTTGGAAAGAAAATTAAGAAAATTATTTTTGAAGCAAGTCTTGAAAAAATTGTATCAACTCTTTTGAGTTCTGATGTTATGCTGTATGAAAAAGAATATTTCGTTTAATTTATATAGTATTATTTGCAGAACGTCCTCTCTTTTAACTATTAACATCTGGTCATAGGTTGGATACTATAAAGAACACAAAATAAATAAACAAAACACCTGGAAAGGCACTGTTGAACAGTCCCAAATAGAACAGAAAGAAAAGCAAGTAGAGAAAGATGTGTGAATGCACGAACTTGCATTTCAATTTCAAACATATAGAAAATTGCATGAAATGTTTGTAGAAGAGCGAGTAGAGAAAGAGGTGTGATTGAGTTTCACAAAAGGAAAAGCGATTAGAGAAAACCGGAGTGCAATATCTTCAATTTATAATTCAATCATAAAAATTTTATAAATTATATGTTGAAGAATGATTAGAGGACGAAAACGGTGTGAATGTAACACGTTGCATTTCTATTTTAGTCATAGAAAATTGTATGAATTTTATAATTAAGGGTAAGTAGAGAAAGAAACGTAATTTTTTGGTAAAACAAAAGTGAGGGGAGAAAGCCCTGTGAATGTAATATGTTGCATTTCTACTTCAATCTAAAAAGGTGGAGTATTATGGTAAAGGAGTGTAGAGAAGGATACGTGAATGTTTTACGTAAAAGAAAAGCTATTAGAGAAAAGCATGTGAATGTAATACGTTGCATAGTATAATGGGTCACATAAAACTTCCAAGAAAAATACCTATCATGTTATTTATCAATTGTTGTTGAGTTTATTAACTTCATAAATACCAATATCCATTTAATTGTATCTTGAAGAGCGAGTAGAAAAAACAAGTGAATGTGTTACGTAAAAGAAATGTGAGCAGAGAAACCTGTGTGAATGTAATACGTTGCATTTCTATTTGAATCATACAAAGTTGTATGAATTCTATGTAGAAGGGTGCGCAGAGAAAGAAATGTGATTGTATTTCGTAAAGGAAAAGTGAATAGAAAACCATTCTTACAAACTCTTATTCCTATATCTTCTTCGTGTTAGTTAAGGTAAACATTTGTACAAATTATCTTATTGCTTATTTCCTTGTAGGTACAAGGGGAATATTAGAATACAGTAGGATTTGTGCGATAGTCAAATGTTTTAAAGCTTTGAGATTCCGTTCTCTTTGCACGCTTAACATATAAAAAAATGAACGATGATCCATTTCACGAAAGTTTTAAGTTTTCCGAAACTCACACACATAACAAGGAATATCTCCGAAATGGTTAACCCTACAAGAAAATCCATTGAGACATAAATTGTGTATTTTACTTTCTCTTTTACGTATAGTAAGAAGCGGAACTATTGTATTTGATCCAAAAATTCGATGTGGAAATTTCACCGGAAGTATAAGATCTCCTTAAAACACACAATTTATGTCTGAAGGTATTGTTTCTGTGGAGTGAATAATCTCGAAGATATTTCTTGTTATTTGTGTTGTACTTTTCTCAAATGGAAAGTTGTTCTCCACCTTGTTATCTCTTGGCCGTGCAAATAAAATGCAATTTGAAAGCCTTGGTTTAGCGACCAGGTTTAAAAGGTTTGACCATTGCTCAAGCCATAGTATTCCCTTGCACATATAACAAAATTAGCAATAAGATAATTTCTACAAGTGTTTGTTTTGACTAACGTGCAGAAGATAGACCAATAAGAGTTTGCAATAAGAGTACAAGAGTAGAGAAAGTAATGTGAGTGCAACATATCAGTTTTTTGTTTGGTATATTCTAGACACCTGGTGTTTACATTCCGATATTCTATATGCTCTCTTGTCTAAAAATTAACCTCGGATTCCCGGAATTTCTGGACTAAAATGTGGCAAGCTTGGTTTTGCAAACTCGTGCAATTTGTGCCCGCTCAAGGGAAACAGAACTGCAGGGAAATTAAGAGCATTTGAGCGAAAGATTTTTAATCCCGCACAATGCAGTTGTGTATCCACCCCATTGCGGTCGCTGCCATAGGCAAACACAAACAAAAGGAGAAACTAGCGACCGAAAATAAGAGCAGAACTAGCCCATTAACAGAAAAGAATAACGACGTACAAGGGACCAGGTTCGAGTACCCCGACTGTAAAAAAAGAAAGGAAAGGGAGGTTTAATGCTCTGTGTGTGTACCCATCTGCTAATTGAAATTTATTTCTCTGGTATTTAAAGTAGCAAATCCCACTCGGCTTTTCGAGATTTTAAACGGCTCAGTGCTTGTAGCCCCATCAAAAGCTGCAATTCAATTGAATAAGTAGATGCAGCGGGAATTTTGCAATTAAGTCACTCGTAACTAATAATCTACTGTTATATTTTACATTAGCAACACTGGGTTATTCAAGTATAAAAGAAGAGTAGGCCTAGCATATAGAGAGCAACAAATGAGTTTGAGGTTTGGGGATGAAAATATGGATATATGGAAGCTTCATTACCTAATTATATTTACTCCTCTTAATTACATTGTGTTGCACAAGACACTCAGTTTAGAGACGCCCTATAGCGTTCATTGACTTCGAAAAGGACTTTTATTTTATGGTTAGATGTAACATATTTCACAAAAAGGCATATTACTTGCATATAATTAATGTTATTAAGAGTTTATACAGTGACACAAACTAGTTATAAATCTAAACGGAACAAGAACAGAAGAAATTAAGACGAATCAGGGAGTTAAACAAGGCTTGTCTCCAACACTCTTCGATCTGATTCAGAAATGGAAACAAGAAATTAACTCAGGGATAAAACTAGGAAAAAATAAATTTATAACCTAACTGTATGCTGAGGATACTATGGTTATACAGAATAGCGAGGAAGATCTACAAAGAGCTGTTTAAATTACATACAATAAATAAAGAATATAATTTAAGAATATCAAAAGGAAATACTAAAATAATGGCACACCACGGGAAATATTGTGTCCGTTGTAAGATTAGTAAAAAGGGAAAATGTTTTAAACAGATCCTCCACTTTAGATATTTAGCTTGTGACGTAACTGTAGATAGATATAATGGTGTAGAACATAATATCAATAAATATAAACAAATTTGTAGAACAATAAATAAAACCCTTAGGGATAAGTCGCGAAAGTAAACAAAATTGAAATTATATAAGACAATGGCAATACCAGTTTTGTTATCTGGAAGTGAATCATGGATTTTAAAACAGAAGGACAGAAATTAGATACAGAGTGCAAAAATGAATTTATGCACAGTGTTAAAGACTACAAGAAGAGACTAATAAGAAATGTAGATATACGTGAAGAAGTAAAGAATTTTTATTTAAATGAAACACACACACACACACACACACACACACACACACACACACACACACACACACACACACACACACACACACACACACACACGGACCTTTTTCTAAAATTGGTTTTTCTTCTTTTTTTAATTAAGGGAGCCTCAAAACATATATTTCCGGTGTACAAAGTGATTCTTTAACACGTTTTCCTGCTGGGTACACTGATAATAATTCACCTTCCAAATCTACTGCAGCTTAATTTTGTATTATTTACAGGTTAAACACAATGTTTTTATCCTAAAGGTATGCTATATGCAGTAACACTAGGTATGACAACGCTGTTTGCTATGGGAAATGTCATCGAACTCTCAAACATTTCAGATGCTGCCCCTTCAAACACAAGATTCATCTTTGACGACAGCCTGGGGCTACTACGTCAGTCATATTTCCCTTGCACCTCATTCCAAAACCACTGCTAGCTGAAGGCATGACAAACAGGTGAACATTGTCGATAAATCCACTAGTGGCATTCGGTTGGAATTCAACGATTTCCATATCTGAGCGGCAAGGGAGTGTTAAGAGATCTAATCTGGGCACTGCTGACCTGACTTCGATTTCTGGCCCTGCAACAGGAATATGATCTTGATTAGGGTGAATCTCTGGTGGTCGTGGCCTGACGCACATCAGTTTTCCTTCACGTGTCCACCTGATTGACGTAGTCAGCACCTCAACATAAGAATAACATTACAATGTCGCCAGCAAAGAGTTTAACTGACGTTAAAGAACATAGGTGACTTTGAGGAAAGTGTTGGCAAAGGTTCTGCTCAAGGTTCTTTTCCATCAACGACACCTTGTTCCAATATGCCCTTATATGGTGTACCTATAGTGAACAGAAATTTCAAGAATCACTGTAAACACACGAAAAAACAAACTCGCAACGGAAACAACCACATGCTATTCTGTTTACCGTACCTATTATGTTTCTATTCCGTTGACTTTGACATTCCATTCTCTTTGCATGTTCCAGGACATAAAAAGTGAATGACGTCTCATTGAAAATAGTAGTAATTATTGCAAAATTCAAACATATAACAAGAAATATCTCGGAAATGGTTCAATCTAAAAAACATTTATCCGACAAATTCTGTGTTTTAACGAAATCAACATGACTGTGTGGTAAAATCTTGTCTATCTCTTGCGGTTTATCAGTTATGCAAAAGCCATTCAGAATGAAAGGACTTTTGAATATATTCTTAGAAAATTTAGGATAAACATTTAATTTGCAGTTAAAATATTCCAAACAGATGGTTTAAAATAAAAATCGTTAGCCATTTTTGAAAGAACAATATTTTTAAAAAAATGTTGGTTCGTAATGACGTAGTTAAAATTTAAATCAGGTAAATATATTTTAATAGCAGGATACTGTTAATTCGTTACCATCGGGATTTATTGACTACGCCTCCGATAGTGAAAACTACCAATATTGGCTGTTGTACTTCTGATGTACGTTCGACGTAAGTTTACCTAAAAGAAAATATCTGTGTCATGTTCTAAATGCCATGCTGCGGTTAAATTTAATATCTTACGGTGGTCTTCTAATCCAGGATAATCTCTTAAATGTCCCTGAAAGAATTTATATTGAACTTCATGTACTGAAGGAAACAGTTACAGGAATCTTTAGGCGACTAACCATCGGGAATCATTCAGGGCGTTTGTCATTTGCAATCCAGGTTAAGTAACATTTGACGCGCTCGCGTGCAATGCATGCCAGTTTCTCATCTTTCATAGACTAACCGGGGCAAACTAATGCACGCCAAACAATAACACGTAATTCACTGACAACAGGAGGGCATTTTAGTGGCCATGACCAAGGCGAGTCTCACAAGTCCAGTTGGGCTGGGGTAGGCGCGTAAAACGCATTTTTCCACAACAAAAAACAACAACCAAACAAAGAAGCTGTTTCTCTTTCGTATTCCATTATTGCAAGTTGCACAAACATTGCATGAAATTGGGTCGAGAGAAAATCACTATTAAGCTACATACAAGCGGAAACAAATGTGCAGTTTGAATGCAAGAGACTCAAACGTTTAAATGTGCAAATTGAATAAGAAGAGGTCGTGGGAGAAGAGAAATCTGCTGGAAAATCTCATAACATTCAATCAACATGTACGTGCAAAGGAAAGCTTCTTTTCAAAAACAACCTAAAACAACGTAGTGTTAAATGTGCACATATTTCAGAGCTCAAAAGCAAAGCAACGAATATCACGATGAAAGAAAACAATTTGGTGAAGATTTGTTTACCAGCCAACATTCTATTAATATGGTAGACCTTTTAGCCACGAGAGGTTTGTTGAAAACCCAAGTTTTCATTTAAAATGAAACTAAAGCTCTAGATTTTGAACTTTTAAAGTTGTAATGTTTTGTTTAATATTTCTGTATTAAAGCTCAGGATTATTTTATACTAATTTTTCTCTTATATAGGATAGACCGCAACAATTGATAAAACTTGTGTAAATTTGTAAATCAAAGTGTTGATAAGGTGCAATATTTTCTAGGAATAACGGCAAAATACAACTTAAGGTCATAAGTTCACAGCTGATTATCACTACGCTAGGCAAAACAAACTTTAAGGACTGTTAGTGACAAGTGACTTGTGTCCCACTCTGGAGGTAATAGGCCTGCAGAAAATGAGTGCCAGGATCTGTTGATGTACGCATTCAAGATTGACAAATGAGCAACTATATGGCTTAAAGTGAAATGGCGAGTTCAAAATGACTTTGGAAACCAAACCTATCCACTATGATCGCACATGAGACCTCAGATTGGGAAAGCAGATGGATTTTATATTCAGCTATATAATATACCAAAATAGTTGTAGGAGTCTTATGAACAATTACTATTGGAAACCATCTCTTAGCGAAGTTTTAATTTTTCGTGAAGGAGATTTCATTTTGAAACATACGCCAAAATGTGTCCAATTTTTGCTCTGTAGACAAACTATAGAGGAAACACCGTCCAATCCTCCCCTTTGCCCCTCGGGCTTGTACCATCCTATGAACAGGGGGGGGGGGTCCGAAACCACTAGACTCACCTTAGGGGATGAAATTTCCAGAGATTTACCGACCCGACGCCTCCAACTCTGACAGTAACCCAACGGGATGAAGGGTGAAATGAAGTGATTAATGTTAAAGAAATGGAGGAACAGGAAATTTGGAGGATATGGAAATCGTTCCCATCATTCGCCTGGATCCGGGAAACCTCTGAAAAAAACCCAAGGATCAGAAAGGTATACTGCTGCGATCCTGGGATGGTGGAAGGGCTGCCATAGCTTCCGAGCAGTTGCCTTGGCTTTTAGCAAGAGCCGGAGTTCAACAGGTATGACTCTTGGGTCAGGACTGTTGGTGGGAATGCGGTGAGTGTGTGCGATTGGTGGAAGCATTTAACCAAGAGAGTCCAAGAGT
This sequence comes from Tenodera sinensis, assembly GCA_030765045.1. NCBI lineage: Eukaryota > Metazoa > Arthropoda > Insecta > Mantodea > Mantidae > Tenodera > Tenodera sinensis. Next base: position 29,561,959 of record CM060969.1, on the reverse strand, counting down.
AAGATCAAGTCGCCCGGGTTAACCCGAGCGGAGGATTAGTGGGCCACAGTATCTATCCGTTTAGTTAACAGTTGATGTCAAGGTTTGCAAGCTTTTATATGAATGTAGATTGATTATGTAGGTTGGTTTCCTATGTTGTCACTGGTGGCGGGATGTGTTCAATCTTGGATATTTGAAAATCCGAGCGACCATTGCCCTACTGCTTGCTTCGCCGGCCGCTTGCGGGACCGTCGAGCGAGGCAGTGGCAGTGGACAGAAACCGAGAGGATTAGGTGAGGGTGTGGCAGTGCCAAATGTGGAGTACATTGAGAGATGTGCATGTTCCAGGACATAAAAAGTGAATGACGTCTCATTGAAAATAGTAGTAATTATTGCAAAATTCAAACATATAACAAGAAATATCTCGAAAATGGCTCAATCTAAAAAAAACATTTATTCGACAAATTCTGTGTTTTAACGAAATCAACATGACTGTGTGGTAAAATCTTGCGGTTTATCAGTTATGCAAAAGCCATTCAGAATGAAAGGACTTTTGAATATATTCTTAGAAAGTTTAGGATAAACATTTAATTTGCAGTAAAAATATTCCAAACAGATGGTTTAAAGTAAAATTGTTAGCCATTTTTGACAGAACAATACTAAAGAAAATGTTCCTTGTATAGATTGGACCCTAATGAACGTAGTGTAAATTTAAATCAGGTAAATATATTTTAATAGCAGAAAACTGTTAATTCGCAAACAAATGCATGCCAAACAATAGCAAGTAATTCACTGACAACGGGAGGGCATTTAAATGTGTATGGCCAAGGCGAGCTCACAAGTCCAGTTGGGCTGGGATGAGCCTGTAATACACATTTTTGCACACAAAAAAGAACAACCAAACAAAGAAAGGCTGTTTCCCTTTCGTATTCCATTGTTGCACAAGCGCTGCATGAAATTGGGTCGATAGAAAATCACTATTAAGCTACATACAAGCGGAAACATGTGCAGTTTCAATGCAAGAGACTCAAACGTTTAAATGTGCAAATTGAATAAGAAGAGGTCGTGGGAGAAGCGAGATCTGCTAGAAAAACTCATAACATTCAATCAACATGCACGTGCAAAGGAAAGCTTCTTTTCAAAAACAACCTAAAACAACGTAGTGTTAAATGTGCACACATTTCAGAGCTCAAAAGCAAAGCAACGAATAAACAATTTGGTGAAGATTTGTTTACCAGCCAACATTCCATGAATATGGTAGACCTTTTAGCCACGAGAGGTTAGCTGAAAACCTAAGTTCTCAATTAAAATAAAACTAAAGCTTTAGATTTTGAAATTTTAAAGTTGTGATGTTTTGTTTAATATTTCTGTATTAAAGCTCAGGATTATTTCATACTAAATTTTCCCTTATACAGAGTAGACCGTAATAACTGATAAAACTTATGTAAATTTGTAAATCAAATTGTTCAAAAGGTGCAATATTTGCTTGAAATAACGTTAAAACACAACTTAAGGGCATAAGCTGTAGTCATGTTCACAGCTATCACTACGCTAGGGAAAACAAAGTGATTGCTAGTGACAACTGACTTGTGTCCCACTCTGTAGGTAACAGGCCTGCAGAAAACGAGTGCCAGGATCTATTGATGTACGCGTTCAAGATTGACAAATGAGCAACTATGTGACTTAAAGAGAAATAGGGATACATAACGACCTCCAAATGACCTTGGAAGACAAACCAATCGACTATGATAGCATATGAGACCTCAGATTGGAAAAGCAGATGGATTTTATATTCAGCTACATAATATACCAAAATAGTTGTAGGAGTCTTATGAATAATTACTATTGGAAACAATCTCTTAGCGAAGTTTTAATTTTTCGAGTAGGAGATTTGATTTTGAAACATACGCCAAAATGTGTCCAATTTTTGCTCTGTAGACAAACTATAGAGGAAACACCGTCCAATCCTCCCCTTTGCCCCTCGGGCTTGTACCATCCTATGAATAGGGGGAGGGGAGGGTCCGAAACCACTAGACTCACCTTAGGGGATGAGATTTCCAGAGATTTACCGACCCGACGCCTCCAACTCTGACAGTAACCCAACAGGATGAAGGGTGAAATGAAGTGATTAATGTTAAAGAAATGGAGGAACAGGAAATTTGGAGGATATGGAAATCCTTCCCAGCATTCGCCTGGCGTTCCGGGAAACCTCTAAAAAACCCAAGGATCAGAAAGGTATACTGCTCCGATCCTGGGATGGTGGAAGGGCTGTCAAATCTTCCGAACAGTTGCCTTGGCTTTTAGCAAGAGCCGGAGTTCAATAGGTATGACTCTTGGGTCAGGACCATTGGTGGGAATGCGGTGAGTGTGTGCGATTTGTGGAAGCATTTAACCAAGAGAGTCCAAGAGTAAGATCAAGTCGCCCGGGTTAACCCGAGCGGAGGGTTAATGGGCCACAGTAGCTATCCGTTTAGTTAACAGTTGATGTCAAGGTTTGCAAGCTTTTATATCAATGTAGATTGTTTGTGTAGGTTGGTTTCCTATATGTCACTGGCGGCGGGATGTGTTCAATCCTGGTGGATATCTGAAAATCCGAGCGACCATTGCCCTAGTGCTTGCTTCGCCGGCTGCTTGCGGGACCGTCGAGCAGTGGGGGTGGACAGAAACCGAGAGGATTAGGTGAAGGGTGTGGCAGTGCCAAATGCGGAGTACATTGAGAGATGTGCCATCTATTGACAGATAATGAAAGCAGATAGGCTGGATGACACCCTAACTCCATCTGACCGTCACAGAGGCAGAGGTATAGTTACCCTGCTGCCCTCTGTGTACTCGTGACAAAACAATATGGTATGCTATAGGGATGAAACTTTGAAGGTTAAATGTCCGCGACAAACCGATCTGCACTTCTCCGCGATATAACTGTTGTCTGTTCACCAGCTCATGGCCTTGGGGAAAGAAGGGGAGAGGAGGGGTATTTCATATAGTGTAAACCCTAGTTTTGTGAACTTCCGCGCAAACGTTGTTCTGCTGGCTACATTGCCAACTTACCTTCAATGTTATTCGCGCTGTTTATTCATTACCGATTTCTCTTAATTTCAGTTGTAAAATTATACGAGTCACCGGCGTTGATCGGAAGTAACTAAAAAGTAGTGTAGAAGAAGGAAACAAAGAGGTTCAGAATGACAATTCTATTGTAAAACAAATATTTAAAGGACGATTCACACAAACCTAGGTTTTAAAGTGTGGTCATTTTGGCTTTTATTGGGCCACACTGTCGTCGAATGTGTGATCTCAATCCAATAGTTTGGACCAAGGTAAAATGAATACTTAAACACATATAACAGGTTACTTATCCTTATAGAAATACGCTTGAGGGTAAATCTATCACTTGTAACCACAACGGACTGCCAGGGTTTTTTAAAAATGTTCAGAAGTTAGAAAATGATCAATGGAAGAAGAGGTTGTAGTTGAAAATGTCGTTTACGTTTGTAAGCTAAATATATTGCATGTACTGCAGGGATCCGGCCCTAAAAAATCTTTAAAAAATGACAATTTTTATATTTGCTTAAAAATAGTACAGATTTTTCTGATTATTTTATATACATAAGGAAAGTCGTATGAATACCCTGAAATATTGGAAAATATAGCAGTTCTACACAGTGTGGGCGAGGTCACTCTAGTTGGAAATATGCTTGACAGAAAAGCTCCATCACATGGCCTCTGTCCATCCACCCCTGACACATGGTGCAAGTACAATGGCTACAAAGGGACAGACGTCCAGGTTTATCATGTTCATGCATTGCCAGTAGCTGTAATGGAAAATGTGAAACCAGTAATCAGAGACCTGTCGGATGGTGCTCTTCTAAAAATGCATGCAGAGTGAGACAAAAGACCCTAAGGAGAGTGTCAACAATGTCATTTGGACTCGTGTCTCCAAAAATGTCTCTGTGAGTATCATTTAGGCGTTTATGATGCTATAGTTACAAATAATAATGGACATATAATAAAATGCGAAACATCGAAAAATCTTAGTGTTGCAGCGTACTGACAAGGAGAGACTTGGTGGTCAAAGGGCTGCGCAAGACATGGAGAAGGTTGCAAAACAAAAGAATAAGAATAAAAGAACAGCTGTCTAGTGAGATGCAGGAGGATGCAGATGGACCAGGAATGCCCTAAAAACGTAACATTTTCTTTCGACTGTTTTCTCTTTCATTTTTCCTGATTCAAGGCAACATTGCTCAGAAACTATCAAAGATAGAGAAACTTGTATTGCTATCATAGATCTGAGTATTTTAACATCGACTTTTTTTTATATTTTTAAGAAACTTGTGATGGCGGCGCCGTGGCCGAGCGGTTACAGCGCTCGCCTACCACCTAGGCGGCCCGGGTTCGATCCCAGGGACCCACATGTGGTATTTCTGGTGGATGAAGTGGCGTCAGGGCGGGTTTTCTCCAGGTTCTCCAGTTTCCCCCGCCACTCATTCCACCAATTGCTCCATTATCACCTTTCCAATAATCGATTTCGCTTGAATTTCATACCATCCTTTTCCTCCCTATCATATCTGATGCTTGGCTGACCTCCGCTTCCAGGTCTTCACACTGTCCGGTCCAGAGGTTTCTGTGCTCCACGACAGGTGTCTGACCCTAGGCACTGGCTTGTGTAACTCCTATATAAGGGGAGGGTAATCAGGTAAAGAAGAAAAAGAAGAAGAAATAGGACTACATGGGTTATAGCCAGAAAATTCGAGATATGCATTTCATTTTCTATAACAATATCTAAAAAAAATGGCATTTTAATGAAAATTGTTAGAGCCATGTTCGAAAAATGTTTCCATGTAAAGAGTAGTTTAGGTTAGAGGAATTTGCTTCAAAATCTTCGTGTGGTACCCTTGAAAGACATTAAACTTAAATACCAACTTTGGTGTTTAACCGACTTTTCGTTTTTGAGTTATGCTGTCCACAGACTGAAACACACACGGACCTTTTTCTAAAAATACTTGTTTTGGATTCAGAGCGCCACAGTTTCGGTGAAAACTCGACAGCGAATTTTTGGTTGGAATAGCAAAACATCAGTCCAAATAAATGACACAATGTTAAACTTGCAATAACATCACGTTAACTGTTAGATGGTATATTCATTAAATACCATCTGAGTAAATAAATTATATCCATGTGATATAAATGCTTTTAAAGCGATTGATTGACCTATTTAACTTATGGCCCGATAATCTACGTTAGGGTTTACATCCTCCTGTTGATAATTTATGCTAAGGCCTGGGCAACTCGCATGATACCTTGAGCGAAGTTCATTCTTTTTAGTGCTAAACAACCCCTTTTCAGTGAAGGTCGTGAGTAATCTGCACTCTCTGAGCACCAGTTGCCCAATCCTGATTTACCTCTCCAGTCAGACAAATTCACTTGCCAGCTTCAATGTTAACATTCACAATTAAATATATCTCAACCTATATCTTCGATCAATTTTTGCACGTGTTTAAAGAAGTAAGATTACTTTTTTTGGCAGCACTAAGCGACAACTATAAAACGATTTAGGAAATCTTCATTTGAAGAAGTGGATGAAGAAATAGAAAACACTAAACTAGAAAACAACAAGAGAAACAGACAGACTGTGTGGAAGCACTTCTGTAAATTGGGACAGTATGAGCTACTATCAAACACTCAACAGAAGTCATTATCAAGATTTTGAAAGACTCGTTATTTAGCTAAAACTAAAAATATAAAGATAAGCACTTGTGTTTATATTAAGAGGGTTGGCAACATTGCTGTAGAGTCACTATGTAATGTAATATTTTCACTGATAGCACATGTTAGTTCAACAACCCTTTCAATGTCCATCCTCGTGATTTCTCACATGATTTGCAATTAGAATTAATTGGCTTGCAAAACAACACACCATTGCGCAATTCAGGAAATTTAGGTGTCAAATTGTATATTTCATTACCTAAAACTACATTTCCCAATCTTCGTCAATCTGCGCGTCGTTTGATGGCAGTGTTTACCTCGACATACATTTGTGAACAGTTTTTTTCTAAATTGAATAACAATAAAACGCTCAGACGTACTAATATTACTGACAGACATTTAGTGTCAGTGTTACGCCTATGTTCTTCGGAGATGGAACCTGAAATTGACAAACTCGTGGGCAGGAAACATTGCCAAGCATCCAAAAAACAATACACAACAAACAATAAAAAAGGATCAGTGACTAATTCAACAGTGTATTTCCATTTGTAAATTGTACAAACATGAAGCATGGTACCAGCCGCCACTGTTTGTTGTTGTTTGGCACCAGCTCACCCCTACTCTTCTAGCTGCGTATAGAACACAGGTGAGACCGGTAGCAAGAGTCCACGCGTCACAAGTTCACAGCTGTTTGACATCCCTGATTCAGTATAACTACGAAATATGGAGATTACATTAGATTATGTAATTTATGTCAAACATTAAAATATATTTTTGGCATTCGCCACTTCTGAGATATTCTTTGTTTCTGTGGTAAGTCGCTATTTGCATTTACTGGTGGTCATACAAAGTGTGATATATCCACCACATACCCATACGCTTTTAAAAATCTGACGATCGGTTTACCAAATGAACACTACACGAAATATATAAAATGTGCCCTGGAGGGTTGTGTTTACTAAGAAATAGATAAAAAATAAGCTTTTAGAAGAGTAAGTAGTAGAAGAGTAAGTAGAGGAAGTCACGTGAAAGCAATACATAGGAGTTTTTAGTTGTAACTGGTATGTAATGAGGTGCAGAGGTGCTGAAAGGCGCGAGGCAGGTCATCTTGGTAATGAAGGGAGTCAATATTATGTAGGTATCAAAACTCTGGGTAGCAGCACGTAATTTATGAATGAGCCCATATAGGAAGCGGTGGAAGGTGAGGTCGGGAGGGGGGGGGGGGGGGGAGGTGACGGCGGTGTTCTCGACGCTCTGTGTGACCCAGCACAGTCGTACTGTTGCTCTGGTGCGGTTCGGTCCTATCAGAACAGCTGCTGCCAACGCCATGTGCTTCCGAGCGCTTCGTGACGTGTGCTTCCCTCAAGTGATTATCTAATGGGGACATGACCATTCACAACAGGTGACTTTATTACATTCTTATCATCACTTTCCCATGCCAATAAACAACACCAAACTTGCATATTTACTCAACTGTATGTGCATTTACAAAGTATTTGTGAAAATCGTCATTAGGTTCTGGTGTTCAACGAATATTGAAAACCTATAATTGCAAAAATTACTTTCATTGTAAACTTTAAATTTAGGGATTTTGTTTCTTAACCCAAGTTTTCATTCCAATTTTTTAAAACTTTTCAATGTTCTTTCCAAAATTCATTATTTTTTATTGCGAGAAATTTTTGAGTTATTGATGTTAAAAGGAGCTGTAAAAGTACTAATATGCAGTTGCACTTGTATTTAAATTATGTTATTCTAAACTAAAATTACACCAAAGAACATTTTATTAGCTGTGATGAGATAAATTATATGGGTATATTTTAAGGCAGGTCATTTTTAAAACTGGGCAGTTGATGTAGTTAGCTTTTAACATCGATTTATTGAAAAGTATAAAATGTTGAAGTTAAACTAAAATAAATTTAGTGCTTAGGGAGGTCTCATTTAAATTATATTTCAGCCCATTTTGACTGAAACATTTTCGGTGGTGCATTTCTACAAGTATACTTTTCTCAAAAAGGGTACATTAAAATATGCGTCGATTACATTTTCACTTTTCTAATAGAATGTTTTGAAGTAGACATACAAGTAGGTATGCATCTATTTCATAAGTATTAAGAAAATTTCTCTAAGATAGTCGAAGCATAGCACTTGAGTCAAATATTGTATATCGATGTTTAGCGCGTATCTTGGAGCCTACCAAATAAAAATATGTTCGTTTCTGTACATCAACAGCATAGATAAAACAATTCACATATTTGATATATTTTAAGCTCAGTTTCCGATGATAACCAAGCTTTCCATCAAATCTGTTGGCCTTAAAAAAAAACATCCATCTGGAATGCAGAACACTTTTTTCAATAGCTATTCTTAGTTTAAACTTTTCCCGCTGGAGTTTTTAATGCAACCTTTTTGAAACTATTCGCCCTTCTTTCCAAAATACGAACACAACTGTAATATTTTTGTGTTGCGAGAAGTTTTTGAGTTACTGATTTTGAAAACAAAAGTAGGAATTTTCAGTAGTATTTGAGTTTAAATTATATTATTTTGAACTAAAGTTGTACCAAAAATAACTTCTTGAGTGGATACATTATATGGATATACTTTAAGGTAGATTGCTATTAAAACTGGAACACTTGCTATAGGAAAATAACATTCATCTTTCGAACTAAATACATTGAAAACTAAAATTTTCAGGTTAAATTCAAAACCATTTAGTGCTTACGTACGTCAAGTTGGTATTACATTTTGAGCCAAATTGAATTAAATACTCCTTTAAATTGCGATTATATTTTTCTGTAAAAAGAATGTATTAAAATATATATTTATTGACTACCTTTTGAATTGTGCTAGTGTAAAAATAAATTGTGGTAGACATAGGTACGCAACTTTTCTTAGATATATACAAATTAATTCTCTCTTCTTTAACCTCCCCTAGGGTATTTTTTTTAATTAACGTCCTCCAACGTAGTTCATATCGGACGGCCAATGAAAGAAATGGGTGAAATGATGCTCAAATGAGCTTTAGGTTACCCGACATTCATCTTCTCAGGATAAGGTAAAACCTCGAAAGAAGAAAGAAAAAGAAAAAACTTATTCGGATAAGTCCCCCTAAGGCAGACACGCTAACCATCACGCTACAGAGACGGGTAATCGCTTAAGCCTTGGGCCAAATATTCTACATTGATGCTTAACCAAATAAAGATATTCTTTTCATGAAACTTTCCAACCTCTAATTCAGAAAAAAGTCTTCTATTAGCAGTTTTAAAAATTTTTAATAGCTTTTCTTCCTAAAAATTTAAAAAATGGAGCCTTCATTCAAGTTCTGGAATAATTTTTCTAGTGCAAATGTTTCACGAGTTACGGTTATTTAAAATATGATGGATCTATAAATAATACAAGTTAATAGGATTTACTTTTTAACTAAAATTAACACAAAAATTATATGCATCTTAGGTCATTGTAGTAAGACAAATTCGTATGAATATTTAAATGACGGAACAGTTTCAGCATTTCATTCTGTGTAACATCGCAAGATATTGAAACTAAATAATATGAAACGGTACAATGATCCATTCAAACTGAATATTAGATTCTTAGCCAAACTGAGCAGAAACTTAAATATCATTTTCAGTGGTACTCTTTAAGGAATTTATTTTCCTTCTGGTGGCACAAGTCAATTGTTTTTCCCAAAGTAGGTTTAACGGATTGACGTATATATATATATATATATGTATGCATGATGTTTTGATTACTAGTTTATTCTTCTATGGTATGAATGCATCTATTTAATAGATATTAAGACAGACGTTTTCTTCACGGTAGATATCGTTAAAACACAATTTATATTCATATGCATTTTTTGTGGAGTGAACAATTTTGCAGATATTCGATATTATGTATATGAATGTTGCAAACCTTAAACTTTTCTGAAATGGAAGCTCGTTATTCGTATTTTTATCTCCCGCCCGTGCAAAAAGAACGGAGTTTCAAAGCTTTAAAAGATTTGACTATCGCTCAAAGCCTACTGTATCACCGTAGCTAATACAAGAGTAGAGAAAATCATGTGAGTGCAACACATCAGATTTTTCTTTCATACAGTTACCGTTTAAACCAATTTAACATGTGAAAAATACGAGTCTATCACCTTTAACCTCATTATCAGACCTAAACCGTCGTCTGGTTAGCCATTTCTTCAGGTTTAGGAACAAAAGATAGTCATAGGGCGTCAAGTTCAGCGGATGTGGTATTACTTGGAAGCGAATATCATGCAGATTTGCAGCAACAAGCCCAGAGTGCGTCAAGGTACATTATAGTGATGAAAGAAAACCTTTTTTCTCAAGGTGTGAGTGTTAATAGCATCCTTTAATTGGTTCAGCAGTGAAGTTTATACTTACTACAATAGCGATGGTGCTGCCCTTTAGGAGCATTCTATAAGCACCACGCCACGAGAATCGGAACATACCGAAGTCGTAAGGTATTAGCTTATATTCACCTACATATAGGCTCTAATAAGCTAGAATGTTTAGGCATGTTTTAGTGATGCTAAAAAGTTATTTTTTAGAAGAATATAAATCCTTACTTTTCTGCTTTCTTTGGTGCAATTTTATTTATGCCACTCGTTGTGTGGATTTTTCCTTCGTCCCTGGCGTGTAGTGTATTTGTTTTATATACTGTATTCCACCCAAAAATTCGATGTTGAAATTTTATCAGAAATATATGTTTTGAGGCCCTATGAATCCAAAAAAAGCACTTTTAAAAAAAGTCCATGTGTGTATGTTTGTGTGTCTGTCAGTCTGTGGACAGCATAACTAAAAATTAAAAGTCGGTTAAAATCCAAATAAGTTTAGTGTCTTCCAAGGATGCGACACGATGATTTTGAAGAAAATTCCTCCAGCCTAAACTACTCTTTACATGGAAACTTTTTTGAAAATTTTGATTTTCTTCAAAATGCCTCCAACAATTTTCATTAAAATGCTATATGTTTGAGATATTTTTATAACAAATGAAATCTATATTTTTAATTTTCTGGCTATAGCCTATGTAGTCCTGTTTACTCTGGATGACTCGTAAGTCCTAAGAGATAGACAAAATCTTACTCGACAAAAAATGTAGATCTCGCTAAGACAAAATTTGTCTGAGTAAAGGTTTTTGTACAGTGAACCGTTTCGGAGATATTCCTTGTTATTTGTGTAGGTTTCGGAAAAACTCAATTTTCTTGGAATGCAACATCGTTGTTCAGTTTTACTTTCTCTACTCGTAATTAGAAGGAAGTATTGTATTCCACCAAAAATTCGATGTCGAGATTTCACCGGAAATATGTTTTGAGATCCCCTGTATCAAAAAAAAAAAAAAAAAAAAAAAAAATTTAGAAGAAGGTCCGTGCGTGTGCGTGTGCACGTGGAAGGAACAGCATAGCTCAAAAACGAAAAGTCGACTAAATGCTACGCTTGGAACTTATGTTCCAAGGACGCAACACGAAGTTTTCAAGAAAATCCAGCAACCACCAATCCACTATGGAATATTTTCAAACATTTTGATTTTGTCAAAAATGGCTGAACGATTTTGATGAAAATAACACATGTCTTAAGATTTCTTATGAAAATAAAGTGTAATCTTGAAATTTCTGGAAACGTACTCAGGTATCCTCTGCAGGATTCACAATTCACAATATTCAGAAAATATTACTGCGCAAAAATATACATTTCGTTAAAACACACACTTTAGGTCTGTGTGGATTTTTTGTGGAGTGCACCATTTCTGAAATATTCCTTGTTATTTGTCTGGCGTGAGCAATTTTAGGAAATAACTTGTAGAAGACTAGATAAATTAATATGACTGCAACATATCAAACTTCTTGCTATAAATATACGAGTGTTTATTGTATTGCAGCGAACTCCAGTTTGGTTCATTAGCTGCAGGGTTTAGTTCTGTCAGTGTCCGTTAAATTGGCGCTGCCGCTGTAAGCTAAGGTTTTTACTCATCCCCCCGTCCGTCTGTTGTCCAAGGAATTGCAGTTTCATTAGTCATAAAGTCCATCCACTTGCAGGGCACAAGTTTCAGAGGAAAAGAGGGCAATAACACTGAAGAAAAAAGAAACAAAAATGCTCTAATTCAACTGGAGTAGATAGTGACCCTAAAAAGTATACTCCCTTCACTTTAAAACATTTTATGTGATGCACTCCTATGACGTTCTCTACCCAATCTTCAACAAAGTTATTCTTGTAAGTTTATTCTTGTATATACATTGTATTGATGGAGATAAACATTTGCAGAAGTGGTTTTATTACAAGGGTATTGGAGGAGTGTAGAAAACTTAAGTAATTCTCATTTTTAGGAGGGGGTGGTATTTTTTTCCGCTCTTAAACCTTTAACTGCAATTGTTATATCGCCGGCCATTTTCCTTTTGAAACATACTGCCATATCGACAGTGGCGTTAACTTGTATACAGTTGTCATTGAGTTTTCTTTCGATTTTATACGAGAAGGGGCCAGTCCGGGTCCCATATAAGACCTTCGAAATTCCGTTCTCTATTTATGACCACGAAAAATGGAAACTTACAACGATTCTCCACTTGACAGAAGTATGTATGAGTATTCAAAAATTCCAACTAATAACGAAGAATATCTCAGAGATTGTTAACGCCATAACAATTTTATTTGTGCAGTAAGATTTCGTTTATGCAAAATAAATCGGAATGAAAAGAACCTTACAGGCTGCTGCCAGAAAATTCAAGATATGTACCCTATTTGTCATGAAAGTGTCTTAACATTTGACGTTTTAATAAAAACCATCAGATCCATTTTGGGAAAATAAAAAGTAACGAAAAGTTTTCCATGTAAAGTTTCATTTGAGACAGGTGAATTACCTGGGTAGCCTGTAAGCCGGGTCCAATGCACCGGCACCAGGTCAACACTTTAAATAAAAACAAATTGAGTTGGACAGTGTAAACACATCACTTCCTGAAGAAGGCTAGACTAAAGATGGCCGAAAGCTCAAACAACTTTTATCAACATCACACCTGAAATATGTTTTAAAAGAGATCTAAATTTTTGTGCGGTGCGTTTGAACCCACTATACCGACCGAGACTGTCACTTGTGATGCTCGCATTCGGTAGGTCGTGGGTTCGATTCGCTTCCGACCTTCTTTATCCATGGGTTTTTCCGAGGATTTTCACGGGCCACTAGACAAATTTTGGGATTGAATTTCCCCTCCCTCCATTTCGTTTCATCTTTATTTCAATCCGGTCTTTAATGATCGGAAATGTTGGCAATGTGCGAGTTTGGCGCTGCTGTGTGGGCACTTTGGAACTGCAACTGCTATTCTCTACGGCTGGGTGGTGTACTCTCTTCACCGCTGACTGCTTGGCAAATGTGGTTTCGAGATCAATCTCCAGCACACGTTAGGGGCCCCACGCTAGTTTGCACTACTCTCCCGGCCTCCAACACACCCTTAGAGCGCTCTCGCTTCCTTCTGGCGTCTAACATATAATGAGTGTGTGTGAGTGACTGGGTGAGTGAGTGATTGAATGGGGGTGTTTAAGGGCCCGCCGACAATGAGTAACTTAGTCACAACATGCTTGAAAATTTTAATGTCTCAGTATTCAACGATTCAAAACTTCTAAGCAGTGGCCTACTTAAAATGGTCAACCCTTTTTGGTGTCTTTCTAAATCATAATATGAGATAATACGCATTTAAAGAATCGAACCAGAATAATAATTATAACACTACTGCCTGTTGAGTAAATATATAAATACCTAAAATCACGACTCGTAACATCGCTTCCGGAACAGAATTTAATTACTAAATTACTTGAGAAAGTAACAATACTGGAACCCGGGTACACTTGGAGGCAGTGGATAATTTCTATCGAATTATGAGGCCATTACTCGTAATTGCCCGACCATTACGTTAATTGTTCCGACTTTTAATTTGCGCAACCGAAGATAATTACCAATTTAATCACTCGGAAAGACAATTAAGCTTATTTTATATTAGTATCATTCGCTCTATATTGCTCCAGAAACGACAGTAATCTATAAAACTGATAGCATTAGTCAAGCTAAATAGCTGCACCCGTTTAATGTTTTCCTGATAGTGATAGTAAACATAAACAATTACACTGGAAACGTTTTACTATAGATACTTGGAGTAGCAGCACTCTTCTATCAATATGGCGTTTAAAATGTTAGTAGGATACTCCTACCCGTTATACAAAATTCATTGGTCTTGCATGACCACGAGAAAAAGAATGTGTTGCACTCGCACAATTTTTTCTACTCACTTGTACAAATATTCTTAAAATTCTAATGTGTTGCACTCACATGACTTTCTCTACTCTTGTACTAACCATTCTTTCAAACTCTTCGTGTTACTTGAAATAAACATTTGTGCAAATTATCTTATAGCTTATTTCCTTATAGGTGCTAGGGGAATGTTAGAATACATTAGGCTTTGTGCGACAGTCAAATATTTTAAAGCTTTCAAATTCCGTTCTCTTTGCACGGCTAAAATATAAAAAAATGAATAAGGATCTTCCATTTAACGAAACTTTAAGTATTCCAAAAGTCACGAGGAATATCTCCGAAATGGTTTGCTACACAAAAAGATTCATTTGAACATAAATTCTGTTTTAACATCTACATTTTTGTATAGTAAGATTTGGTCTATCTCTTACGGTTTACCTATCTATCTCTTACGGTTTACCTACTATGCAAAAGTCGTCAAGAGTAAAGTGGACTATAGTCAGATCATTCAAAATATACAGTTCGTTTCCCATACAAATGTCTTAAACAATTGACATTTTAATCAACATTGTTAGAGCTATTTTCGAGAAACTCAAAATTTTGCAAAAACTTTCCACGTATGGGGTACTTCAGGGTGGAGGAATTTTCTTCAAAATCTTCTTCTCGCATCCTTGAAAGATATTAAAGTTAAATAGCTAATTTTATTTTTAACCGCCTTTTTATTTTTGAGTTACGCTGTTCACAGCGCACGCACGCGCGCGCGCGCGCGCACACACACACACACACACACACACACACACACACACGGATCTTTTTCTAAAAATGCTGTTTTGGTATTCAGGGGGCCTCAAAGCACATTTCTGTAGAAATTTCGACATCGAATTTTTGGGTAAAATACAATACTTCTTCTACCTGCTATACCCAGTAGAGAAAGTAAAAATACATTTTCTTTTGTCCATCGATTTGAATAATATTTTTCTTTCGTTCGCCTCAAATTTGGGATGGTTTAGGAAAAAAAAAAATATATTAGGAAAAATCCAAAGGAGTAGCTGAAAAATCTAAAAAATCTATATTGGTAATTTTGTATGGGAATTGCCACTTTGGATTGCTTTCAATATATTGGACCTATCGTTGAACAGCTGTATCTATTACATTTAAAATTGTTTTTTCGTAAATAAAAAAAGAGGTAGTGGATTTTCTCTACACACCTTTCTTTTACGTAACACATTCACATTTTCTTTTCTACTCACTTAAAATATGATTCTTACAATGTACCGGTTGACCGATCACCTCGAAAACTGGCTCGTCTAAGTGTTTTTTCATGGAGAAGATTTTTATGGTATCCATTTTACTATGCAAATTATTATATTCACATAGTTTTCTCTACTCGCTTTTCTTTTACGTAACTCATTTCCAAGTCCTCTACTCGCCCTTCAACATACAATTCATACAATTTTCTGTGACTGAAATAGAAATGCAACATATTACACTTCTCTTTTATGAAACACAATCACAGTTCTTTCTCTACTCGCTCTTCTACAAATAATTTCTACAACTTTCTGTATAATTGACATAGAAATGGGAATGTCTTACATTCACACAACTTTCTCTATCTGCTTTCCTGGTGTTTTTATGTATTAGTTTATTTATTTTAGGTTCTTTGTAGTATCCAACATAAATGTAAAAGTTGTGGTGTAAAATTGTTAAACCACGGGCAACGCCGAGTATTCAACTAGCAAAACAATAATTAGGAAAAGTAATCTGAGAAGGAAACTTTCAAGATTAAGATTCTGAAGGATGGTTAAAGATTCAACTTCAGCACAACTCGTATCCATTTTCTTGTGGAGTTTATTTTGATATGTCTTAATCAAAACTAGAGCTGAAGCTTTCCAGGCCACAAAATTACTCTAATTTCTCTAGAGCTTCTAGCAAGGTAAATGGTTGATATCAAACCGGCATTTTGAAGCTCTTCATCATCTTCGTTTAGGTATTCAGATCATAACAAGATTATCCTTAGCTATACATTATTCAACTCACATTGATTTAGCCTCGTCCAGGATAAACTTATGGAAATTGAATTCCGGAGCTCCACAGTTATAGTGCCAGACGAATGTGGTGAAGCTTAAATATCTACAGTTTATCCTGAACACACAGCCCCATAATTTACTTGGCTGGAATCTCTATAAAATTTGAAATTATGTTCATATTTCTTTCCTTCCCTCCTTCCCTCCTTCCCTCCTCCGATTCCTCCCTGCCTCCCTCCCTCCTTCCCTCTTCCTTCCTGTAATGTGACGCCGGTCGACCGCGGCGGCGTACATCAAAGGAAGCTCAGGACCTAGCTGCCCCACACCGTTGGCGGTACGTGTGTCAAAGATGTTCTAGGCCAGGCTGCCTCGTGCGATTGTTGTGAACGCGTGACAACAATCAGAGCGACAGAACCAAAAGGGGCATCCTAGGTCATTCGAGAAGCATCTGGCGTATTTGTAGAAGTTCGAGAAAGGACCCTGTTACACCATCCCTGTTATATAAGGAGGCGAGGGGGCGGGAGTGAATCAGTTCAGCTTTTAGTTTCAGTGTGTGTGTGTGTGTGTGTGTGTGTGTGTGTGTGTGTGTGTGTGTGTGTGTGCGTGTGTGTCAGATGCGTGTGTACGTTAGAGAACCGGCGAGTCTTGGAGGAAAATAGCGAAGCAGTTAAACACTTTCGAGTGATTATATATTAAAATAACCTATGTTTAACATATTATCAGGAAAAATGATGCATATTTTAAATTTTCTGGGAATAGCCTGTGAAGTCCTCTTCATTCAGGATAAATGTTGCATAACTGGTAAACCTTAAGAGATATACAAAATCCTATGACACAAAAGAAGGTGTACTTCTTAAAGCACAGTTCATGTTCAATAAAATGTGTTGTGGAGATAACCGTTTACGATGTTACTTGTCATTGGTTGAATTTTCAGATATCTACAGCGCAATGACAGCGTACCTGCTAGTAGCGCTGAGAGAAAGGGTTTTTCCTTGGCACGTTGTGGACACGCGAAGCTGAGTAACTGAATGGCTGTAAGTTCGAGGTTATGCTTGGTCATGGGGCCTTTCTGATCGTAATGTGCCTGGGCTGCGCTTCCAGTATGGGATGATTAATTGATTTGGGGAGTAGTTCCATGAATTTAATGAATTAGGCACGTAATTTATGAGGCTTTGAAATAGGCTTAGTTAAGTGGTAAAACCCAAACTCTTGCTTTGGGTGAAATGGGGTAAAGGAACATTTGACTGAAAGTAACCTGTGGGGCGAACGGGCACTAATTTCATATTCTTTGTGCAATGTATTTGTTAGTGTAGATGCGTCTGGCTAGATGTAAAAGGGGTGCATTTGCAGTTAAATTATTGAATGCTAGTATCTTATTTAAGCAGATTAAACCCTGTTTGATACTTGTTCTGATTGGGAAATGCTAAGTTTGACTGGAAACTTGGGAATGACGGGACAGTTATTGAATTGCATAACTTCTGTGATATGTGGTGCCTAAAGGGCGAATTATGCATTTCATGAAAATTTATGCGTCTATTTTGTAATCAAGAACACCTTAAGGTTACTTGTTACCTTTCAAAGGGTGGTAACAATTAATTAATTAAGCTCAGTTATCTAGATGTCTTTGTTTTATACTTAGAGAAGGGAGGGGGGGGGGCAATTCTCTCTCAGAATTGGCCCTGCCGATTCCCCCGGTATTAGGGTCCTCGTTCTTTATGCTTTTGACAATGGCACCGCCCCCACGGTGCAATAGAAAGATTTGGTGTTTCTGTTACGGTTTACCAGTTATGCAAAAGTTATCAAGAGTAAACACGACTGGATGCACTATAGCCAAAAAATTAATATGGCCATAAAAATACCTTAAACATGTGTAACTAATAAAAATCATCAGTCAGTTTTGACAAAACCAAAGTTTTCGACACATTTTCCAAGTCAAGGATAGTATAAGGTGGATGAATTTTCTTCAAAATAATTTGTGTTGGATCCTTGAAAGACATTAAACTTAAATACCAACTTTGGTTTTTAATCTACTTTTTGTTTTTGAGCTATGCTGCTGTCTCTCTCTCTCACACACACGCACGCACGCACGCACGCACGCACGCACGCACACACACACACACACACACACACACACACACACACACACACGGACCTTTTTCTAAAATTACCTTTTTGGATTTAGGAATCTCAAAACATATTTCCGGTTGAAATCTCCACATCGAATTTTTGGGTCGAATACAATACCTCCCCTGCTGTTTATACGTAGTGTAGGAAGTGAAAATATGGCAAAGAGCACCAGCTGAGGTGGAACAGGTAAGTGGGTAAATGCTAGGGTTCTGTAACCCTCCATGTTCGAATTCTCTCTAGGGATTACCCATTTAGGTTCCTTGCAGCATTAATGAGAAACCCTAGGCTTGCTCTTCAGTTATACAAAAAGAAGGGACAGAACACGTGCCCTTTTATTGTGCCAGGCACCGTTTTGGAATATGCAGCAACCCCCTTTATTTAATTTTCCACGCCCTTAATGCAGGACATCTGCACCACGTACTAGTCCCAGTTCAATACTTGTGGGATTTGAGTAGGTGTACGTGTTCGGTTGACCACTCAATCGCGAATGCAGTGTCACGCCAGAAATTCGTATTCTCGCCGCTACAGCCTGCAACTCAAGCCTGGACTTCGCTCCTAAGAACTGACAAGGCTATAAGTGCAAACATTTGTATTACTAATGCAATCAACAACATTGCATCAATTTTATTTGCGGACCTATAATGTTACTTATTAGTAGTAGTATGTTTTGAGCTTGGTTAGAGGTACCTTTAAGTACGCGTGGCATATACAAACTTTAGGTGTTTATTTTCCTCCAAGAGGAAAACGCGTAACGAATGGGTAGGCCTGGTTTAAATTAATGCAATGACTTCCCTTCCACCCGGTATGAATCCTCTGGATGTTTTCTTCTGAGGAGACGTGAAAAGCAGGACCCACAAAACAGCAACTACTGCCGTCGAATCTTTGACAATGCATTTATCTGGCTGCGGAAGAAATACGCAACAATAAGGATGTTTTGGTTAGAGTGCGACGCAATTGGTTATAAAGGTGCGAGGCTTGCAGGTAGGCAAATGGTGGACATTTTGAACAATACCTGTGAAGTGGGTGAACCATTTGGTCCATTGCTTATTCGTTTGCTGTCACCTTAATAATATTATTTGGTGCACTTTGAAAGAGTCTACAAATGTACCTTTGTGTTTATAAGTCAGAGAGATTGTTTGGTTTATTAAATTATAGCAGTATCAGCTACGAAGCGATATAAGTTTGATGTTGAAGGAAGTAATAAACAATATCCTTAATATGGGTATATTTTAGGTTACAGTATGTGCTACTGGAGAATTCAGATGTACTTATTTATTACCACGTAGCAGATACGGTATGGTATGTCTTTATGTTTACACTCACGAGCCGCGCGGCTCCATGACGCGTGTATGCTTATGTACTGACCTAGTGAAAGTGAAACCTGCAGCGTTGCCAGCTTGTTTTCAATAAAACTAAGATATCTCCGTAGGAAATTGTCAGAGACAAACACTTACGTGCAGCATATAGCGGCGGAAAAGCTGCAACTTATTTTGTATGAGTCATTGGGTTCACTTGTAATAAGCCACAGCAACAATGGTGCTACAAACCACAATAAATGAGTTTAAAGAACATATACGATGCTCCCTTGGCATCAAACGTGTTTTACATTCAAAATCTTACAGAACAGATATCACACTCCCAAGACTAGTCATCAAAATTAATTTTTGGATCCTAACCCAGGTGTGACTGACCTTAGACAAGGAATGTTCAACTAGAAGAGCGAAAACAACAATCGCAAACCTTCAGAAATATCGGTTACTGAATCTTAGGGGAAGGCCTAAACGTGCAATATGGAATATTAAAAACAAAAGCATAAAAGTACGAAGCACTTTGATGTAAATGTGTTTTATGGCCTCTAAATTTTACCTGTAATAAGTCTTTATCATTTTATTAAAATGTGATTGTTATATAATATTGCATTAAATTCAAACAAACGACATTTTCATGGGATTCTATTTATCATGTAAATAGATTGATCCTGTGACACTTTAATCCCATTGAGACGTTTTAGGGTACATATAAAGTAAGAAACAGTTTTGCAGTAAAAAGGTAGGATGAAGTGGGGGAAGTTCTAAGCCCTGTGGTTGCAATGCTAAGTTTAAGAAGCCTAACTGCATTTTTAGAGAAACTATAAGCTCTACAAATGTGAACTTTAGTACACATATAAATCTTCTAATTTTGCTCACTTTCCTATATTTCCTATATTTCCAAATTTTGAAACGATTTTATAATAATTACACTATTTTAACCCATTTAAATTTTTTTAAAGACACTTTCGGCACATTAACAGAGGTAAAAACTAACTTGTGATAAAATATGTAAACTTACAAAACCACAAGCAAAAAAGACCGCATTTATACTTTTCTTCCAAAATAGCTTACACCTTGTCCTTAAAGTCTTTGAGTTGCATTCTTGGAACTTGTATTTGTAGAAATTTGGTGTTTAATTAACACTGTTTCTGTCATGCTGTACTGCACATAGGTACACATACTGAGCCTTTTATAACAATCACTTGTTTGCTTTTTATGTGTTTGGTTTTATTAAGAGATCCAAAAACGTATTGTAAGAAAACGACAAAATCAGTTCCGATTACTTTTCCATCAAATACACAATTTTCTTCTCGTCGATAACGCTCACAACATTTTCTTCCGTAACTTTGCTCAGTCCTTTCAGTGTCTTTTTCAGTTTCTCTGTCCCGCATACATTCACTATGACGATGCAATCAATCGACGCCCATCGACGTATCTTTCGCAAAGACACACACACAGCTGTCTCACACTCGCTGACACTTTGACTGGCTCATGTCTGTTACCGTAAACTCAACACACTGTTGTTTCCTGGTCTCCTTATATAGCGGGAACGAGGTAATAGGACTTTTCTTGACTTCTACACACACGGCAGCAATCATGTGGCCGGATCATTCCCGAAAGTTCTGGAGAAAGCCCCCTTTTGTGTAGCCTCCTCCTTTGTTAGTCACATACACACCGGCCCGGCATGTGGCATGAAGCAATCCAGCCCCGACAGTTCTTTGTTTTGCGCCGCGCCCGGCGCCACAGTATTTATACATTGAAATCCGTATGTAGCATTTTTTACTGAAACGCAGTAGTTCGTCACGTGCGTGGTAGAGAAATTAAAAATGCAACAAATTCCCCATTTTGCACTAGTAACATATTTGTAAACGTAATTCCGAAATAACAAAGAGGATTTATTGCAAAAATGGTTACGAGTGGTTTGCTCTGGGATTCCCACATGCTAGGTGCGGAACATTTCCACTAGGGTAGGTCTGCACCGTTGCAAGATACAATATGCGTTGTCCTTTGATGTTAACCTCGTCGCTTCGGTACGTTCACACAACGTTGACAGTGTGCATAACAAAGTAAAATGCCCCAATGATCATAGCTACATTCCACTGGTCTGTTCTGATCTCTGCTTCTCTATTTTATATAGAAGGAATTAGTTTCAACATTCAGAGTTTTTGTCAACACAGTTTCATTCTTTATATCTCTACATATACAGAAGTAGACCTGTAACCCTGTGACATAGGTATAGATATCATGTTAAGCTCTTCAAGTTCTTGTGTGTGTGTGTGTGTGTGTGTGTGTGTGTGTGTGTGTGTGTGTGTGTGTGTGTGCATGCGGGTGTATGTCTGCGTCTGTCTGTGAACAGCATAACTCAAAAACGAAAAGTCGGTTTAAAACCAAAGTTGGTATTCAAGTTAAGTATCTTTCAAGGATGCGACACGAACATTTTTCTCCCATCCCAAAGTAACCTTTACATGGAAAATTTTCGAAATTTTTTTGCTCAAAAGTGGCTCTGACGATGTTTAATTGACATTTATTTGACATATTTTTATGGCAAACAAAATATGTATTTTAAATTTTCTGGCTATAGCCTATGTAGTCCTTTATATTGTTGATGACTTTGCGTATCTGGTAAACCGTAAGAGTCCGACCAAATCTTACTAAATTAAAGATATATCTCGTTAAAACATAATTTATATCCAATTTTTTGTGGAGTAAACCATTTTAGAGATATTCATTGCTATTTTTTGTGAGTTTTGCAATACTTAGAGTTTTCTCAAATAAAAGTCGTTATTCACTCTTTTGTCTCTTGGTCGTGTAAAGAGAACGGTATTTCAAAGCTTTCATATAGCGACCACCTTTAAAAGATGTGACTGTCGCCTGAAAACCTGCTGTATTCCCATATTCCTCTTGCACCTACAAGAAAATTAACAATAAGATAATTTCTGCAAATGTTTATCTGGACTAACATGAAAAAGATAGATCAATAAGAGTTTCTGAGTGCAACACATCAGATTTTTCTGTCCTCACATGCAAAATGAAGAGCAGCTCAATTAGAAAACTGCAAAATTTTCAGATTCATAGTGTTAATGTACTTCACACGTATACGTTGATTTCTCTGTTTGCATTTTGCACTAGGATACGTTCATATCAGTGAAAGCTGGATGTTTGTTTTGGTAGAAGCGAGGCAAATATCCAGAAACAACGTCGCTGAAAGCAGCAGGTGTCATGGTAGCGTTGTGTACAGTCATCTTCACGGATGATGGCTCGAAGTAAACAAAATAAGAGGTCGGCTTATGATTCCCGAAGTCTCGAATCCAACAGTAAACAAGTAATTCAGAACCGTAGGTCTGCAAACGAATGTAGCACACGGTAACTTTACCTGTGAGCAGCAAAAGTGACCTATGACTCTTCTAGATAGCAAAATGTTCTAATTTTTTTCGTAAGTTTTGCCCATTTATCTAACCAAACTAGTTTCCATCTAACCTTATTATATCTCTCATGTACAGATTAACTATGACAGGGTGGGCAAACCCTTACAGACGTCGCTGGTTGGCAAGTTTAACGCGTTCAGAATTACGTTTTATTCCATCTTCACCTGAATATCGACTGCAAGTTTTATTTTTCTGGTCCTCACTATAAACAGTTGCTAATAATGTTTGTTAATATTTCAGTGTCGACACAGAAAACTCTACAGAACACTGAGGGAAAATGATAGGCAGTTGAGAGAATTTTAAATAGGGAATATCAATGCTACCACTGGAATGGTAAGCAAAACAAATGCTGTCAGACTATTGCATTCATACGCGATATGGTAAAAATCAACCAGTCCTGTGCTTAACAATTGCAAATTTCAACCAATGACAGCTTTCATTCGCGAAAATTGTCAACTCATCTGAATTTTAACTATCACCTCTCCTGCTTTTCTTATGTTGTGATCAGGTTTGAGACCCTAGCTGCGCATGCGCAAGAGTTTATGTAATTTGAGCCAACAGACACACTAGCGTTTAAGGGAAGCGGGGAATGTGAAATGGTAGTCATTTTTCATTTTCATTGCAGTTAACTTCTCAGATATTTTCTAAACTAGAATAGTAAGTATAGTTTTATGGTTTTATATACAACGGTGTTTTATTTAAATACGTTTTAAAGATAGCATAAGTTTTTCTAGAAACAATTTTTATTTTCATATAAATGGAAAATTTGCTCAGCAACCACATATTGACATAGAATTATGACGATGTAAATCGCCTTTTGAATATGGCACCCATTTTTTGTTGAAAAATGTGTAAATTTTACATTTTAATTTTTCTTCACATTGAAAACCTTATTCTAGCAAAATCATTACGGATACGTATAGAACTCTAGGTTAGTATCATAACAGGCCCAAATGTAGAAAAATTTCGCTGCTCTGCTATTTATAGTTATTATAATTTTGTGACAGCAATATATCCTATTTCTGATAACGTACTTTTTGGGTTTACTTTTTACACAGTTTTTAAAGAGTTAGGATAATTAAATTTACCAAAGAGATTCTCCATAGCCCGTTATACATGCCTGATTTTGTCAAAGGAATCCACTTGGTAATAGTTGAGAAACACTTTCTCCAGGGTGTGCTTGAGTGACTGTGAAACATCTAATGCTGAAATAAACGAAATAATCCTAAGAGAGAAATTTCAGAACACAGAATACAACTGAAAATATGAATAAATGTAAATAAACTGCGTGATCAGTGCTTAATTTTGTAAGCTGTGCCAATGGATGGTCATTTATGTTTGCTTAATTTTTTCCTTTTAAGAGGTTATGTTTGCTTCATTTTCCTTTTAAGAGGTTAGTAATTACTATACAGAATTTAAATAACATTTCATAGGCTATATCATACGTTAATTCATACAATAGTGTTAAAAATGTTATTCATGAGGTCAAATTCTCAAGATAGATTGTTATATTGAGAGTCAATGCCATAGATAGGTAATTTTACCTGTTGTTTACTATTTAAAAAATTGCTAACAGGTAGAAACTCTAGAAGCTGTGTAGTGAGGGAATGCAAAGGAGCATTTCCGTGTCTTCCCTGCTCGAGTTAAGAATCACAGATAATAAGTTCTAAGTGTTATAACCTTTGACTCGCATCTCTACCAACTTTTGTTTCACAGTGAATGTTCTTGCTCTGGGAGTCGCAGTACGCAACACCTATGTCCCTCTTGATACAGTAAAGTAATTACATACATTGTAGCCAACTTTACTTCACACAGGTAGGGTGTTTCATAAATCATAATTCTGTAACAACAATGACGGTAAAATAGTATTAGTGTGATATGAATACCGTAAGTAAGGATTAAGAGAATGGGGTAAAGTTTGATTATTTCCGAATTTTTATAATGCGCTTACTACATTAGCATTGTTTACGAAAGTTATTTGTGTAAGTGGGATTTATAATAATTGGTAGTTTAATAAGAATGTTGTAATTTTTAAAGCATGGTCGTAATTCTTAAAAAGGCCGTGGTTAAGTCTTGCAATGCCAAGTCCGGTGGGGGGGGGGTTCTTTATGCCCACTTTTTATAATTTTTACTTTCTCTACTGGTAAATAGAAAGAAGTATTGTATTCCACCCAAAAATTCGACGTCAAGATTTCACCGGAAATATATTTTATGGCCCCCTAACTGCAAAAAAAAAAAAAAAGCATTTTTAGAAAAATGTGTGTGTGTGTGTCCATGTTTTAAAACAAGGTGGCCCAGTATCACGAATGCATTATTGTGAATCGTTTCTTTTGTCAGTGAATGACGGTTTAATTGATCCATATCTTCTGTTCTTTTCCAACGAGGCGTGGTTCCACCCAAATGGTTGTCAACACTCATAACAGTCAGTACTGGGTCTCTGAAAATCCACATCGCGTTCAAGAAATCACTCATTATGATTGGAGAGTTGGGTTTGGTGTGCTAGACGCATAATTGGTGCAATATTCTACGAGCAGACTGGAAACACAGAGAGGTACCGAAATGACATTTTCACCCCATTTTATCATGGACTGATAGAAGAAGAGAAATTATATGGATAGTTTCAATAAGATTCTGCTACTGCCCATACAGCAGAGGAGTCCATGAGTAAAATTAGGGAAGTGTTTGAAGATAGTGACTAGTATGGCCCTCTTGCTTCCCCGATCTAACAGTATGTGATGTTTACTTGTGGGGTAATCTGAAAGACAAAGTTTACGAGACAAATCCTCATACATTGGAAGAACTAAACCAAAATACGAGAAATGAAATCGGAAACATTACAGTGGCCCAACATAATCAGAATGTATTCTCCCTTGCTGAGCCAAAGGTGGACGACATTTCCAGAATCTTCTATAAGGTAAGAGTGTTATACGCGCGGAGTTTATGTAGAGCAAAGCCGGCTATGGCACACCCAATCGCGCAAAAGCGAAATGACGTGTGCACGTTAGGTTTTAAATGAAGAACCCGCTGTTGAAGATCACCGACAACGCTTAGTAGGGTAAAGGCGGGGCAAATGGACAGAGGGGCAAACGGACAGCTTCTAAGTAATTTTAGCGCATTTTGACTTCCGAGTTTGGTAACAGTCTATGCTGTGACGCAGAGTGTTCATCTGGCTTCTGTTGATCAGCTGTATAAATATTTCCTGTGTAGATCTTCCAGAATTGTTGGAATCCAGCTTCAAAGCTCTGCAGGTAAAAATATACGTCTATAAATTTCTGAAACTGTAAGAAATGCGCTGAGTTTGCAAGGATTATGCGGATTGTGAGGGCTTCTAGAAACTTCTGCTACGTGTTACAGTCATCATAGGGAGTACCTTGGTATGTTGTTATGCTTACTGGAACCAAGGAGCTGCTGCCCTCTCTCAGGGAAGCTGTATATTAAGGGCATGTAGAAGGGGGCAAATGGACAGCTTGCTGTGGGGGCATACGGACACGCTCTTATCGAAGTTTTCTGAGAGACAGATATAATTGTGATCCACATAAAAATGTTTTCCAAAGTATTCGCTATGTAAAATAGGTTGTTTATGATTTGTAGTTATTGTTCGGAACCGGCAAAGTACTTTAAATCGCTGTACATGGAGCAAAGAATGCATGTCAGGTGCTGTGAAAACTGTAAGAGACAATGGAATGCCTTTGTGGAATAAACTTGGTAACATTTTTAACTGTGATGAAACAGGGCTGCAGCTGATTTAAAACCAAAAAAAGTGATATCACAGCGCAGTAAGAAAGATGTAGTGAGCCAGGCAAGCTGTGAAAAGGGTGAAACCATTAGTGTGATGGCATGTGTCTCAGCAAGTGGGCAATATATGTCCCCCCTTTATAGTAATGAAAGGTCAGCGATACAATGAGAATTTTGAGATTGGCATGCCTCCAGGATCTAAAATTTTTCTATCAGAAAGTGGCTACATGAAGTGGCAACAATTTGCAGAATTTCTTTACCACTTTATTTCCGTGAAACCTAGTAGAACTGTGTCAGTAGATTCAGGAGCTGCAGAATTTATCCTTTCAATCCCAACAGTCTTACAGACCATGTATTTTGTCCAGGACAAGTACATTTACAGAATGAACAACATGAAAATGCAGAACCTGATATTGAAAATGAGATCCTTGAAGCTAAGAATCAGGCACCGTTGGACATTCTTCAAGATGCAATCCCAGAGAATGGGAACAATTGCGAAGTTCGCAGTTCACCAACACAAGCAGGCCTGACTCAAGTTTCTACACCCTCGACAAGCTTGACTCGATAAGTTCTCATCCAATAACTACTCTGGAAATTAAAAGCAAACCAGGAACTAAAAGAAACTCGAGAAAGTCTGAAGTTATTACAAGCTCAGAGTTTATAAATGATCTGAAAAAGAGGAAGACTGTCTGTGCTAAAAAGGAAAAGGCGGTAGCAGCGAAAGCCTGGAACACTAGAGCTAAGAAGAATCTTGTCTATGAAGGAGAAGATATCTGGAAGAAATGCCGAAATTGCTACAAGGAAGGTGAGAATTGGGTTCAGTGCCTCAACTGGTGCAAACTGGTACCACGTTAAGTGTGTAGAGGCTGGAAATGATCCATATTTCATGTGCCACAATTGTATAAGCGATGACAGTGACTAAAATTGTTGGTGTCCGTTTGCCCCCTACAGAGTGTCCTTTTGCCCCTGTGGTTGGGGCAAACGGACATTGTAACATCCTTAAACTAATTAATATTTTTCTGTTCATGTATCTTATTCCAGACTATATAATTTTCAGTTTTGTCAACTGAAGGTTCAGTGCTTCTGTTAAAATAATATTTTTGACTCTACAGTAAATAGTATGACCTTCATTATGAAAAATGTGCTTAGCCTGTCCATTTGCCCCGCCTTTACCCTATGTTGTGCGGGATGGCAAACTGATCGGTTTTCAAATAGAATACCTTTCCAGAAATGCACGGTTTGGACGCTAGATAGCGTTGAAGTTTGCAACCAACGGTTTTGACAATTTGTTAGCATTCATTTTGGTATCTTAATAGGAAGGTAACCATCTGTGTACTGGGATGAATGACCTGAGCCTAGTAATGTTCCTGCGCATGCGCTAAATTCCTCCATAGAGTCCTTGGTGCGCATCCTACTGCGTTACTTGTGTAGTTTCCAGCACAGTAATGAAAAGCGGACAATGTGCAAAGAGAAACTTGGACAAATGAATGTCTATGCTAGAGTCAGTTTTATTATGAGGTTTGCCTCGCTTTGCAGATTTGTGCGTGGTATCTTTTACAATGTTTGTTACATAGTTCACACACATAATCTTCATTCGGCTGGTGGAGATGGCATTGCACTTCTCGATTAAGATATAATGTGCATTCTCGTCGGACTTGGTGTTTAGCAGCCAAAACTGTGTTGATATGTACTGTAGTGGAGAAAGTAAAACGTATTATTGAAATGGTGTTGCATGCATGCCTCGTTAGAACGTATATCTTGTGAGTATATGGTAAAAAGGTCAAGGCAATCAGAGCAAAACTGTGGGGTTTTGGATATTACTAGATTTATTGCTTTAAAAGAAAGTTGTTGATAATGCTTAGCGTTGCAAATGCCTAAGGATGTGGCATATGTCCCCGTGTCTCAGCCCCTTTAAGCCAGTCGCTGCTCTCCCACCACAACAACATTGCCTCATAATACCAGCGCCATTCATTAGGCGCACCAGCCTCGACTCCTATTAATATTTTCGTTCTCAATAAGCTCAGGCAAGCGTGTATCCAATGTGTCTTTTGTACAAAATGTGTTAAAGAAGAGCACGTCTCAAGATTGAGAACATCTTGACATTTTTGATAGAATATCCCTTGTTTATGCTAATCTTTTGTGTAATTCCAACAATGATGGATTGTTACTACCTACGCCTTCAAACGTAGGATATTAGAAATGCCTATCATTTACATAAACTTATTGTACCAGTACATTTCTGTCATTTCCTTCTGCCATTCCACTCTACAGAACTTCTCTTGCTTACTCTGATTTAGCTTTGATCTTTAATTTAGTTGCCTTCCTTTATATTTATATATAACGTATTTCAAAAGTCGCTTCAAACTTCAAACGTTATAAAATATAGTCAGGGTTCATTTCAGTTTGTGCCGTGACACCATTATTTTGAGTAAATTTATTAAAGGATATGCCAGCTCTAATTGGATATTACTAACTGGCAGAGAAATTGCCTACAAGGCACGAATACCTTATTGCATCGTCATATAACGGGTGATCCAAAAGACTGTGAACCGGGTGCGCTGTTTTGTCTGTTCGGGTCCTCTGCGCTCGTCGCCGCCTGGCATAGAACAGCGCAGATAAAACCATACAGCATTTTTAAAACTACTTTTAAAGGTTTTACTCGCCAATATAATTATAGCAGATGCTGAAACTGGCCGCAGTCGTTGTCCATGCATTTTTGGCACCTCTTTAGGAAATTATCTCTCACTTGCCCTAGTTCATGTTGAGAAATGCTGGCGATTTCCTGGATATTTTGTTTTAATTCTACCAGGGTGTGTGTGTGTGGGTGTGTCCTGTACACTTTATGCTTTTAGTTACCCAGAGATAGAAATCGCAGGGGGTTAGGTTGCGGGACCGAGGTGGCCACAAATTCCTGTTAATTTCTGTCGTGAAACACTTTCAATTGTTCTCATCGCAAGAGTGGCTGTATGAGCTGTTGCAGAGGTTGAAAACAGCCAAAATCACGCTCCCTGACGGTTAATTATGTAAAAAAGGGCGTAAAATTGTATTCATGTATGTACGGGCGTCAACTGTTGAAAATATTGGGCCTATAACTCTTCCTCCACTAATGGCGCACCATACACCCTGTATTTCATGAACAATATTAGGTATCTCGGAGCTCGAATAACGATTATTTTGTGTATACACTTATCTATGAAGGTGAAACCAAGCCTCGTCTATGAAATATATTAAATGTGGGTCAATTTCACCATTATATACACTATTGAGAGTTCACTCACAAAATGTGCGCCTAATTATAGGACCACCTGGTTGAAGAGCTTGTACCACATTTATTTTATATGGTTTTAACTTCAGCAATTTAGTAGCTCTTTGCAAAGAGCCATAAGAGATGGCTGCCAGTTGTGAAAGACGCCTAAGTGATTTTTGGGGGGAATTTTCCAAACGATGACCCCTATCGTTTAATGTTTTTTCGGTAAGAAACACACGCCGTCTTTTAGATTTACGAGCCTGAGCACTTCCTGTGGCCTGAAATTTATTGTAAAGTTTATGGATCGTTGTGCGGCCTGGAACTTTTACACCTGGAAATCTGTCTGAAAACGGCGTTTGCACCTAGCAAGCTGAGTTAACGCATACACTTTGTGACTAAGTAGAGGAGTAGATAATAAAGTAATAATGCAGCCGCACGATAGCGCGTCAACTCAATACTGTTTGTGAGCAGGGCAGAGAAGAACAAATCATGCTCGTGACCTTGTGTATATCAGCTGCTGTTATCGTGTTTTCGCGTGCGCAGTGGAAAAACACCGCACAGCCGTTCCCACGTATTTGGATCAATCTATAGCAAAATGGCAGAAGGATAACAAATTGCACCATTACATTCGGAGCTCGGAGATCGATATAAAATAATGATACACATCAATATACCATTCTGCAAACATCTTGAATTTAAAAGCTTCGTTAGGGGCTATTTGACAAAGAAACAATCGTAGATAATGTAAGTAAATATTTTTTTACAGTATGCATGTATCTGTAATATCTATTTTAATTAGATTTTTGTTACATCCCTGAGTGTGATGTAGGTAAGGGGAAGAGAGGTGACAGGGATGCAATCGAGTATTTATCCTCTCCACTTACTAACACAATTTCAAGGTCTAGTAGACAGACAGTAGCGGGAGGCCTGGCCTGGTAGCTAATCGCTGTGAGGCAGCAGATAGGGTTAAAATTACAATGTAAGGGAAGTGACTCATTGAGTCAGTTCTCTCCATCTATGGTGTGATATTTACAGTTCTAGGTTACCTGTGTCACTCGCTTCCCCTCTCCGCACTATCCATACATACACGCACTGCGTGCACTTTGCAAGCACAATGATATTTGTCACTGCTCTAGTCATAACCTGTTTTGTCAAATTGCTTTCAATACCTTAATTTAGTAATTGGAAGAAGTAGCATCGGAAGACCCATAAAGCGAGGCCAAAACTATCCATGATGAGTTGATGACCTTAATTTTCATTTTTTCCCCTCCTTTTTTAAACTCTTGAAAGAAAATAAGGACATGGTTCATCTAAATGGCTAAAGATTTGAGAATGATTTAATGTCTATGGCCAAATAAATGCGAGTATTAACAGTGCGTCACTAAATCTGCAACTGACTGAAAGTGAAAAGGAAACAGAAATGGCCACGTGGACAAGGTCTGTGTATGTGAAAAGATTAGGTTATACAAAAATGACTATGTCTGCAAATTTTGAGCTCCATGGAT
Source organism: Tenodera sinensis (assembly GCA_030765045.1). NCBI lineage: Eukaryota > Metazoa > Arthropoda > Insecta > Mantodea > Mantidae > Tenodera > Tenodera sinensis. Next base: position 29,530,666 of record CM060969.1, on the reverse strand, counting down.
GTGTGGTCGATGTGTTCGACACAATCTTGAAGAGGAAAACATGGCAGAGAGTGGAAAAAGCGATATTGACTTGAACGCTATGGAGCTGAAAGCGAGCGTTTCCTTCTCATATCATAACTAAGATGAAACCAGGGTTTGATGCTACCAACCAAAATTGAAAAGAATCAAATGAGTCGCGGTACAATGGTTCCCCATGCCCAAAAAGCCATCGCAAGGAACAAGATCCACTTAAAGATATATTCATGTTTGGCAATGACATTGTCGTTCTGATCCAGAATTGCCATCCTTGTGCTATAGCCCTCTCATATCCGCTCCTGTGGTTAATTTATTTCGCTAAATTAGCATTACAGGTAGGGGTTTCGATTTCTTCTGCACACACAGCGACCTCGTTTTCCAGATGTAACAGTGTGGGGAAAAGTATCGAACAAATCCGCACACATTGGAAGTACTGAATGAAGTCAGAAGTATTTCAGCGGCCGGACTCACTCATGTCAGCCAGAATGTCGTCACCAGATACAATGGCTGTATAATCCAGCTAGAATGACACTTCCAGCATCTTTGATAACGTAAGATTATTTATAAGATACACGCTTAAAGCACCGTGGCCGCCCGCGACATACTCGCGGCTGAGGCAACTGCAACAGCGCAGAGCTCAAACACTCTGCGTGCGGTCTTAATTTATATGGGAGATCCCGTAAGTATATTCTTTTCGACTTCATACCGTCGTGTTCCTCATAGATTTTGTGGATAAAGTTTTGTCCTGTAGCAATTTATGAATTGAAAGCAGGTGTTTTAGGGCTATGTGCGTCATAAGGAATTTGACATTCATTCTGAAATTACTCTACATTAAAAACACACGCATGCACACGCGTACGCGCGCTCACACACACACAAAACAAACAAATGCATACATACAATTTATCTCCCTTATAATGTTACTATATATTTAAAGTAAAGCAATACAGAGGCGAGGTTTAGAAATTTTCCCAAAAGGCTTCTTCCGAAGCTCTTGCTCATTTAAATGAAGTATTTATCTCAACCACTACAGAAATGGAATATCATCTTCTTTAAGCTGCTTCAAGTCCCTTTGTACTGCCAAGTCCCCGCTTCTCCCTCCCTCTCGACTAAATAGATCCCTCTGTCAAAAGATACAACGCCCTTGCGTATCTTTGTCTTTCTGTGTTTCACTACATAGTGAAGCCGAGAGTTATTTTAACAGTAATGAGAATTAACTACGGAATATATAATAGGCTGACCTTTAATACGTGCTGTTTCAAACTCTTACTTTTTATCTTACGAGGGGAAGTATTACATTACACCCAAAAATTCAATATTGAGGTTTCACCGGAAGTACAGTATTGGGATTTACTGATCGGAAAAGGGTATTTTTATAAAGAGGTCACTGCCTGCGTGAGTGTGCGTGTGTATTGGATGTGTCTCTGTGAACAGCACAGCTTCAAAATATTAGTGGTTTAAGTATTAAACTGGTATCTAATTTCAGCGTTTTCCAAACTTCCCAACTAAAGATTTTCAAGAAAATTTTTCGGAGACTTTTTGTTCTCTTTGAGATGTTTAATTTAAAATTTTGATTAACATGCTGTACGTTAAGATATTGCCGTAACAAATGAAATGTCCATGCTCAACTTTCTTTGAACTCCTCTTTATCCTGAATGATTTTTGCATAACTGGTTCATTTGTGCCTTTTTTTGGTGGAGTTAATCGCTTACCAAATATTAACTGTTATATGATTTCAGTTTTTCAATCATCATACTTTTTGTCTTCTTTTCTCCTGGTCTTGGAAAGAGAACGGAATTTTAAATTTTCCTAAAAAAATTTACTTTCTCTTAAGTGTACAGAATTCCCTTATTCTCCCTGTACCTACAAGGGAATACACATGGTCAAAAGTTATGGGAAGGTGCTGTATGTGCTGTTAATAACGAGTTGCCCGCCGCGAGCCCTCAAAACTGTAGCAACACGTCGAGGCATCGACTCTACAAGGTATTGAAATCGTTCTGTAAACATAAAGACCCTTGCATCTTGTCTACACAGCATCCCAAAGTCGTCTCCTATAGCGACCACTCTTAAAACATTTGACTATTTCTTGAAGCGTACTGCATTCCCCTTGCATCTACGAGAAAATTAGCAATAAGATAATTTCTACAACTGTTTATCTCAATTTACATGAAGAAGACAGAGGAATAAATGTTTGTAAGAATAGTTTATGCAAACATATAGATGCTTATGTGAGTGCAACATCTACTTTAACTTTCCTTTCCGCATATTCCTTCATTAAGAACGGTATACTCTATTTCTGTAACCTCCAACCCTGTTGCTGAGGTTGGACATAACATTAATCGACTAAATAGCTAAGAAAGTGTGACAGACAAGATGTTAATGAGAACGTATGAGATGAGATTAGAAACTTCAGGAACTGTGGCTACATTTTAAATGCATGCCCTCCCTGTTGTCAATTACTATGAAGGTTAATTAAAATGACGTTGATAAGATATTAGCTAATTACAACGTGATCGGTTGACAGAGCTCATTACACCGTGTCAGTTGCGACACGACACGCCTGCAGACTGACAGCAATACTGTTTCCATAACGTGCACTGCACAACCGCGCCGCAACTCAAAAATCCTTAATTGGATAACGTACAAATATTAACTACCATAAGAGTTATCCTCTTTTCCGAGCTTAAAAGCAATTAGGTTATTTATATTTTCAATCAACGTAGGGGATTCAGAGATGTTATGCAAATAATATGTGGAGAAATTGAAGATGGAGTATATACTTTGTTGGTATGTAAAGGAACAAATGAATGGAGGAGAAAATTTACTAGAGAAATGGCTCAAAAATAGTAGTAGGTATTGTAAAAATAAATAAAATGCTTTTAGACTAGTCTAAAGCAAGGGGCTTAGGAGAATTTTTGTGGAATTTAAAAATGAAATAGAATTGTGAAGTTGAAAAAGGTGAAAGCATCATCTGGAAAGGGAAAATTGAGGTAAACTTTGGAATTTAAGAAGTTGAAAAATGTAATAACATTATTTATCGGTGGTCTTGGGAACAAGTTGATTAGACAGTTTGCGTACCACCTAGGCAGCCCGGGTTCGATCCCAGGGACCCGCATGTGATATTCGTGGTGGAGGAAGAGGCGTCGGGGCGGTTTCCCCCGCCATTCATTCCGCCAATTGCTCCATTATCACATCTCCATTCATCTATTTTGCCTGCATGTAATATCTTCCTCTTCCTCACTATCATACCTGGTGCTGGGCTGACTATCCGCTTCCAGGTCTTCACTTTGTCTGGTAATAGGTTCCTGTGCTCTCCGACAGTCGTCTGACCCTAGGCACTGGCTTGTAAGGGGTAGGTAATCAGCTAAAGAAGAAAAAAACAGTTCTTATTGACAATAATTATATTGGACGTCTTTGTTACACGCATGTAGAGTGGGATAACCCCACCAATTTACTGCACTGTATTCCTGAAATAGTATAATTAAAATCTCACAGAATTTGACTTTTTATAGACAAGTTTGTCACTAGTATATTTTCGATGAAATGAAAGTTACCTCTGGTATTACTAGAGGTAAGCTTTCCCAAACATGAATGTGGGCTACAACCGCAAAAGAAAACTCTCATTCTGCCAGTCCATAAATGTACCTATATAGGATGAGGAATGGATCATAATGAAGCTCCAGGTCATTCTGCAGTTACAGAAATAAAGGGAATAATGAGATTTTAACTTCTTCAAATACTGCAGAGTTTACCGATAATTACTTTTATTGTTCTCTCCCGTAAGGCGTCTCTCGAAGGCACGCAGTGAGTGGAAACCGTTAAGATAATGGATAAAACGTCTTTATGGATTGTTAATGGCCCCGCCAACTATCGACTGTGCAAGACACTTCCGTAACATTAGCACAAACGAGTTGCCGCTAGTTAGGGTTGAAGTTGGGAACAACGGCTGGCGAGCGAGCAACTGTCCATGAAATGTTGCTCTAGGCGCCAATTTGCATCAAGTTAAATCTGCTGCTGAGCCCTCCCATAATTCCATACTGCCCCCGCATGGCACAATTCTACTTTAATAACATGCGCATATATTACTTACTTGATTACCGAATTATTAATAACTATCATTTACGTATATGCTCCGTTTGTTCATTAGCTGTCATTTTGTACCTTCATTTATGTATTCGCTCGTTTACACCTTCATCTGTGATGTGAAAAATGTATATATAATAGATACAATGCAGTATATTGCGGCATAACATCAGAATCCAGGATAAATTTGAAAATACTGAATGAAATCGAGTATTTTTACTTTCTTTACTGCGTATAGTAAGTAGGGTAAGCATTGTACTCGATCCAAAATTTCGATGTTGAGATTTCACCGCAAGTATACGTTTAGAATATTTCTTGGCGTTACAGTTCTTAGCTTGTCTTCCTTCGGAAGGGTAGTAAAGCCAGTGATCCAGTGTCGTAGATTTATCACACATAAAAGAACCTCAAGGTTGATCAAGAGAGAAAATTAACGTCTATCTCGATGCATATAGAACGAGACGCTGAAAACTATGGCAGTTACAGTGTCCATAAATGAAAACTCAATATAGACAAGCAGAAGGAAAACTTCCCAGATTAGTTTGATAGAACCACGATCAAAAACTAAATTCCTATATTATTTTTACTACTGGTTGATTGGTAGAATTTTAGTACGTTTTTAATCATTTTGGTGCATGTTTTCTGATTTGGGTTCTGTTATCCATTAATTTGTTGAAGTGTGTGGGTGACTGGTTGATTAAGGGAGTGAGTGTCTATGTGAGGGAGTGAATTAGTGAACTACTGAGTGAGATAGCGAGTTATGAGTGAATTAGTGATATAGGGAGTTACTGAGTGAGTTAGTGAATAAACTAGTGAGTTAATGAGTGACTTACTGTGTGAGTTAAGGAGTGAGTTAGGGAATGAGTGAATTGGGGAGTTAGTGACCTAGTGACTGAGTTAATGGGTGACTTAGTGAGTGAATTAATGAGTGAGTGAACGAGTGAGTGCAGTTTAAGGGCTCCTCGACGACTAATTCGTTGAAAACACAAATCCAGCAGTTTCTGCTTTTTACTAGCGGGTTTGTGTGCAGCTACGCTGCATATTGCCGCCTCCATTCCAAGTTCAAGAGTGCAGGAAGATAAAGATAATGTAGTTATAAAAGATAGCAGTTAGATGCCTGCCAAATGGGCTACACTGAATTGAACAAGAAAACAGAAACGTGAAAATTCGACCTCCAAATCAGTAATCTAGGACAGACTAAATGGCGCAGAAATGAAAGAATATTAGTAAAGAACGGAGTAATAAATAGATCAGCCCTTAATGGTCTCTTGTGAGACAAAGAAGTTCTTTCTACGAAAGAAAACAATTCATAGATCAAATGTTACTATGTTACAGAAAAACATGCATAGTGATAAGAACTTTGGCGGAGAAATATATTTACTATATTACTGGAAATGTTCTTAAGTCAGTTATGGCCGAAAAACCGCACAATTTTAAGGTATACGAAGAAATCCACGGTTTATCCACAACAGGCTCCACATATCGCTCCGGTATTATACCGCACCACGCAGACAGCAAAAAGGGATTTATTATCGATCCAAACAAAAGTTTTGAGTACCATCTTGGTCAACCTATGGAAGTCTACCTCGAAAAAACTGAGCATCTATGTACTTACCACACCCTTTTATACAAATAAATACCAGCTAGATGATACCCAATGCACAATCCCATTTGAACTTTTGGAAAGAACTTCCAACCACCAACGCAAGGAAAATTGTTAATGTCCTATACTTGGTTCTGTAAACATTCTCAGATCTCACTGGGCCTTAAAACTGCAAACAAGATATTTCCTTTTTATGATCTGTATTTAAAACGTTGATTGACATAAAACCATAATATTATTAATACTATTGTGTGTGTATTGTTAAACTGAAACTCAAAACTTTTCTCTGATGCCAGTAATACTGTTATTTATTCCCCCCCCCCCTTTTCTTTGTTAAGTTTCTTTGGCGCGCTACCAACTGCGCTACGGAGGCGGTCCGACAATCATAATAAAAACAACTAAACTCTTATTCCTGTATCTTCTTCGTGTTACTTGAGATAAACATTTTCAGAAATTATCTTATTGCTTACTTCCTTGTAGGTGCAAGGGGAATATAGGAATACAGTAGGGTTTAAGCGATAGTGAAATCTTTTAAAGCTTTGATATTCCTTTCTGTTTGCACGGCTATGGTATAAAAATGAATAAGGATCTTCCATCTGACGAAAATTTAAGAATTTCAAATCAACTGAAGTCAATTGGACATGAATTGTGTGTTTTAAGGAGATTTACATTTCTGTATGATAAGATTTGGTCTATCTCTTACCATTTACCAGTTATTCAAAAGTCATCCAGAGTAAGCAGGACTACATGGGCTATAGCTAGAAAATTCAAAATATACATTAAATGACCTTAAAGGTATCTTAAACATATGGCATATTAATCAAAATCGTTTGAACCATTTTCGTGAAATTATAAGTTTTCACAAGTCGTTTCATGTAAAGGATAGTTTAGGGTGAAGAAATTTTCTTCAAAATCGTGTTGCATCCTTAAAAGATATTAAACTTATATAACAACTTTGGTTTTTGCTAGCCGTGCAACGTCTAAAACATTTCTATTCTTGTATGTTTTCTGTGCTTCGGCTCACCTTTGCTGATGCTGACGATCACGTAATTTTGGTGATTTCTAATGCGCGCCCACGCTGCGGAAACTCTTTTTAATATTGTCTATGGGATGGATGAGATCTTGGTTTCAAGGTGAAGGGTTTGATTGGTGGTTAGGAGGAGAGCAGAGAGGATTTTGGGGTGGAAGAAGTTTTGAGGGGTTTTGGTTTGTTTAAGGGCGGTTTTGGGGGCATTGGCTCAGGCAACACATGCATACAGGATCAGCAAAAAAATAAATGCCTTTTATAGGATTAGATTAGATTTGAGTAGCAGCTATTTTCTGTGGAAGATAGGGGTGCCTGACCGACTGCTGCTCTCTCGGCTCCGTTTATACTGAGGATGACGTCACACGACCTTTCAAAATGCTCTTCAAACACACCCACTGCGATGACTCAGCTATAAGCTTCAGGAAGGTGTTGGACACTCCCTTTCTTTCTGCCGCCCGTTTTTTATGGTCACAGACATACAGCAGGCACGCGAGGCAGCCTCACCCGGGCTCGCCACCCATTGTTACGTGCCACGTACACACACGCCTTTTTCTTTACCGACCCGACATGTCGTGTGAAATAGTCCAAACCCCATCCGTCCAAAGTTTTGCCGCTGCCCAATGTCACATAACCGAGGAGTGCATAGAATCGAACCGTTCAGTGGGCAGTAATTTATGTTGCTAAAGAAATACTAAACCGCTTTTGCCACGCGTTTCCTAGATCAAGCACTTTACTTAATGTCTGTCCGACTCCCGCGTTTTCCTTGTCGCCTGAGCCTTTAAACTAGTCTGGTTTATGTTTAAATTTATTATATTAAACCAATAAGAAATAGCTCGTCGTCTAGGGGCTAATGTGGACAGTCCTGCCAAAGCATGCCTTCCAACCATTCAACTGAAATGTTTTTGTGCTCCTCCCCTTTCGCCGTTCACCGAAGCCTGACCGTCGATTATGGTCAATTCGTGCGCGGACTTAATGACATACATGACTGTCACCAAGAGCTGGTGAGGGACACAGATGACAGTAATAACAAAATTAAATAATGAAAAATAGTATGGGAAACTAGGAGCATCGTTGTTTCCATAAACTCGATACTTGTTCGTAGTAAAAGGTAGAAAACGTAAAAATATGGCGTTTAAAGGCGGTTTAAGCCGCAAATGTTTTAAATGTGCAAATATCGCTCTTCTTACTTTCTGAAGCGTAACCAAGCAACGAGAAACGCTAGCCACAGCGCCACTGGAATGTAATAAGCTTAGGATTACGGATGGCTTATAATCCCTTGCCTACGGCCATTGTATTTGGATGTAAATTAACGCAAACAGAGTACACAAATGTTACTTACTCTGTGCGAACGCTAGGTAATACTAATGAAATCACAACTTAGTGCAACTCTGTGGCTTTACCCTGCAAATGCATGGTAAACATTTTCTCGCAGAAATTAATCCCCAGGGAGGCAAAAATAAACTTTTTTAATTTGCTTAAGCTTTAGAAAATACATATAAGTGAAATTCCTTGCGTTTGCCCGAAGTTAACAGAACTTTTAGATAGGGATATTCCATTTCAAATTGGGCGAAAAATTAAAACATAGACTTCGCATTTTTCAAAATCATTATTAATTTCTACATGGCAGTTAGAGTAAAGGAAAATAATTTTTAGAAAATTACCTCTTGAACGTTTAAGCTTTGAGTTAAAATTTGGTAAAATTTGCGTTATTTTCGGAATGACAAGACTTCTGTACCGTGTAACTCTAGGAACCTAAATTGGATTTTATAAACTACGATTCATTTTGAAGCGAATCAAGGTCACCAACAGGCTTCATTGATTACGTATACCGTTATTTGTGCACTCTCTTTTATAATTAAATAGAGCTTTTTCTTACCTTAAAGTAGTAGATTTTCATGAAAAATAAATTAAATGCAATTACACACTCAAAAATAACTTTATAACTAAAATACAGAACACACCCATATTACAACCGCGCTTGGCAACAAAGTGACTTGTATAGGTTAGACGAACAAAAGAGGGTTACTTATCGCCTCACTCGAAAACAGCAGCGGATCGACAACGTCCTGGCTGGTGCGTCGTATGGTGCAACGAGACTAGGGCGTTTGACACTGTTTCTTTTACTTTTTATTTTTTCTGCAGCTGTCTGTTGAAGAGAACATAAAGATGTTGAGTAGTATTGTTTTGAAACTAAATGCCGAATGACGTGGAATAATTTATGTTCCATTTAAAATGTGATTTTTTTTTATAAAATACCAAATATGATGAAAATTGCATTAAATTCAAGTTCTAAAACCACCGAATAAATATCACCATAAACTCCGAACCACTTGTTTATCATAGCTGTGATTTTGCAAAAGAGATTAACGTTTTCTTTTGCCAAGATCATTTTCTCTCATTCCTGGAGTTAAAAAGTATGAATGATGTAGGTATGTGTGTTTGTGTGATTTAAGTTTAACCAAATATAACTCAGAATTCTTTGTGGTTATAGAATTTATCTTTGTTTATTGAAACATTTCCTGTACTTTAGACTTTTAATTTTGAAATTAGGTTACCACTGAAATGAATAGTACTATTTTTGAAACGCCTTGTGTATGAAGTGGGAAAGGACCATATGTGTATAACTACCCACACTTAATTAACGCTAGTGGCTATTTTTTTGTCTGACCGAAATGGTTAGTTTCTATAGCGGCAATAAAAGTTTGATTGGTACTCATTCGGGTTTATTTGTAATTGTTTCACAGTTGGCAGAAGTTTCAATTCGCCACCGTTTTATTTTATTCCCGAGCGTGGTGAAACATGGAGGAATAGGTGGCGAAATTGTAAATTTACGGGAGTTTGATGATGATGTGTGTGTGTGTTCCGGAGTACGAACACTATTTGTTCCGCGCCAGGGACTGCTGTGGAATCAGAAAGGGATCCATCCGCACTATCTGTACGCTTCAACAAACAACCCTCACTTGACTGACTGCATTAAACGAAAAATATGGTCCCTCTCTAAGCCCTTGGTTAAACTATCGCTCTCACTGCATGCTTACGGGATTAGCTCTGGTTTGACCGCATCTGTCAGTTCATCATATTAACAGATCTCTTGTTTAAAGCTCAGGGAATATTGCATCACTGATGGGCTGTATCATTTTGACACCTGCAACACTCAAAAATAGAGAAAAATAATATTGACGTTCCTAGTTTGATGGCAACAGAGGACATGGAGAGTTAGATTTTCTCTTAGTGAATTTTTTATAAACCAAAGTGTTTCCATATGGAGTCCGTGCTATGAATAGGAACAAGCGGCTACAACTCAAAGGGCGGTGGGGCCTAATTGACCCACCCCACTGGGGCGGCGCGTAGCAAAGGCCCTCAAGGTCAAGCGAGCAAACAACAATCAAGCGGCAACACAAGGGAATTTCCAGAGCATTCGAGAAGTGTTCGGCAACCGGCTTGTTTGTAGAGGTTCGAGAAAGAACTACGTCATAGTCGGTAGAAAAGGTTGTGAAGCGCGTGAGGGCAAGCAGGTTTTGAGTCAGTCAGTGTGTCAGTGACTGCGAGACAGCTCTGAAAGATACGTCGCGTCGAAGTGAAGAAGTTATAACGAGTGTTGAATTATTGTATCGTCTGAATTAATATTTGAGAGATAAAGTGAAAAGTGAAAGAAGTCAAGACTACGAGAAAAAACAGGTATGAGCTGTATAATCACGAAAGACTTTAAACTGTGTTAACGTCAATAAAAGAGAACTAAATTTTTGTGCAAAAGTTTAGAGGAAAAATAAAGTAAGGAAAAAGAAATTAGACTGGGATTTTTGTCGTTTTGTCACGTGGTGTCAGAAGTGGGATTCACGGAATTGCCATTTTATTACAGTAATATGAATTTATTGCACAGAAAAGGTGAAGATGGATTACAGTTGGTCATAGATCAGCAATAGATTTTTGACACATTAACAAAACATGTTAATCCAAAAGTTTTGAAAGAAGGCTCATACTACCGCTTTGTAAAATAATTAATGCCTAATATTTATTACATTTAGCGTAAAATATGTTTATCATCCATTGTAAATATGTATTACGTATGTCCTACTTAAGAACTTATGACTTCTTCCAATTGCGGAAAATTATGCCATAGAAAAAAACATTTTCGTAGTCGAAAATAAATTTGTGTTTAATTTATTTACTGCTGAAGGAATAGTACCTATAATATAAATAACAATGGCCAATTTCTCGCAGCAACTCTGAATGATAAACCTCGTCTTCAAGGAAGAGTGAAATTTTTCAAAATACATAATACTACAATATACTATATATACATATATAGAAATACCAATAGCAACAACCTCAATAATAGTAATGATAATGATAGTAATAATAAATCGAATCAAATCAATCAAATCAAATTTTAATAAATATGTGTCACATTCGTATGACTTTCTCTACCCAAAACCGTTTCCTTTTTTATATGACATGTACCAACTATTATTGCAAACGCCCATTCTTGTACTTAAAATAAAATGTAAATCAGTATTCATATAAATACCTTCATCGTGTATTTCGTCAGAGCAACAAAGGGGAACAACGAGAGTCAAATGTTAAAAAGCTGAAGATATTGTTATAGAAATTCTGTATTCTTTTCACGATATTACAAGAATCAAGCGATAGATAACAGTACTTCAAGAAAACGGCAAAAATATATATTAAAATATTAAAACCAATAATAAAAGAGATCTCAGAAACGTCTGGTGCTACAAAAAAGTGGTTTAAAACAAATGTATTTTACACATCCTACCTTCTAATACGTTCTGTCTATCTGTTAGGCTACTGAGTGAGATGGCTCCGTGGTGACGTCTGAGGCTCGCATTTGGGAGGTTGTGGGTTCAATTTCTGCCGACCATTCACTTTGACCTTGGGTTTTTTGTGGTTTTCTCTTGTTAAGTCAATGCTGAGCTGATTTCTCATCTATCACGATTTACTTTCCTTCTTTTATTCCGTTTCTTTTCTTCTTTGACTCATAAATGAAAGTGGTGAAATGATGCTGAAATGAGCCCGAGGTCGACAGAGGTTGGGACACCAGGAACTGATTTTGCTTTTGCTAAACTCAAGTTATGTTATTATTTCAATCTCAGTTTTTGCTACCAAAACTGGCCTGATTTAAATTAAATTTGAGATGCTTAGAGAACAAATGTTTCTACATTTCATAAGTGTATAATATTTAGGTTAAATTTAAAAGAATAAGTGTGACCATGTTTTCTAACATAAAATGTTCTGGCTCATACTTCTTGTGCAGTTTTCTCCATAAGCGTTCACTCTACAGCCATCTTATTTTTTTATTTGGTACTTAATGGATAATTTGATACGTGGATATACATGTCATAGAAATGAGTAGGGGAAACAGTTTGCGTATGTATATACATATAACTTATTTTTAATTTAATCAGATTAAACTTAATATTTCTAAACAAGTGTTTAGAACGTCTTGAGCATCGAATAACGCAAGAGATTCTTAATTCCTAGCTATGCAATTCCTTAAAAATATAGACGTAATTTCACTACACCAGAACATTACTGTGCACCTCTTTAAAGCACACCATTTATATTATTTGTTATGGCGTTAAGCATTTCTGAAATATTCTTTATCGTTGGTTTGAATTTTCAGATACTTAAACTTTTGCTTGTGGCAGGTAATTATTCGTTTTTCTCGTGATCATGGCTATGACAACTTGTGGAGGGGGATTTAGCACCTCAACGGAAAGGCGATCTTTAGTGCCTATGCCCCTAACGGCACCCCCGGAAGGATGGATGAGAATGATGGATCCGAAGGGCTGCCGGAACGTTGCCACGCCCCCCACCCCTTCCGGGATATGTACTGTTTTGCAGGCAGGCTTGTGCAGCGAGTTCACAGTCCTTGTAATCATGTACTTAAATAAAATCGCTTTTACTAACAATCAAACAAATTGAACAACTGACTCATTTATAAGATTACTGCAAATAACATTATCCATGAAAGCTTTCTCTGAACCTAAGCAAACTACAAATACCTTTTCTGACGATCTCTTATTTCCGACATAACCTAATGGAAAGAATAAAATTAAATTTCCTAGTAAGAAAATTAAACACGAGCGACAAATGCATAATCTAAAAGCTCTATTTTATTGGCTAACTGCAAAGGAAACTGTCTCTTCATAATGTTAGTGTACTTATTGTAAAACAAAACAACGTATTCCTCTCCTATTTAATGTTTCAATTACTTTAATTGCTTTAAAACTTGGGCAAGTTTTATTGTTCTGATTCTACAAAATGTTGAAAAACCTAATCTCTGAACTGTGTAACTTAAATCAAAACCGTGTTTTCATTTAAAGCTCGAATGCTATTTTACTTTCACTATGACGTGCATAGTAGAAACACTAGGTATTGCATTGAACGAAAAAACTTGAAAATCAGAAGTTGAAATACATGCTTTAAGGTCCCCAGAATGTCAAGGAATACAATACTTCCCCTACTTACCAGTAGAGAAAAAAAGTAGAAGGGAATGTTAAAAAAAATGTTAAATAATATAATCTTGACAAAATATAATACACAATTTCAAAGTAAATTTGTTTTAACGATTGCTAATATATCTTGTTACCAGTGGTGGTCACCTCCGTGGGTAGCATAAGCTTCGTAATAAGAATTGGCATGAGTGAGTGGGTGGTTGAGTGAGTGGGTTAGGGAGCGAGTGTGGTTTAAGGGACCGTCGCAAACAAGATCATTTGGGCCCAAGGGGAACTTGATATAAAATAAACTACCTTTTAGGACGGAACTAAAGTTTAACTCAAAACAGTACTAAAGTTAGGGTTAGGTCTGTCTAAACTTTACGAAGGCGATTTATTTTACAAGCTACTGGGAAAACCTACATATCTGCTTGCGTTGTTCCCTTAATTATGGAGATTCCTTTCTCTTTCTCGCCATTTCCATTCCCTTCCTCTTTACACCCCTCCCCCATCATAATCTCTCTGTGTAGGCTGAAAAAATCAATAGAAGTGTTTGTTCCAGTGCGCTAGTAAATAGTGAGGCCTAAGGAAAACGTTTTATGCTATCTGTGTTTTTAAAAGAATTAAAAAAGAGTGATTTATGATCCCATAGCTCCAATGCTACCGCCATTATAACCTTACCATAAGTTACGTGCAACTTTGATATGCCTTCTATCGAAATTTCGTACATAACAAGTTCTCGGAATCATAATACTTATAAACTATGTTTTTATTGTTCCATAGCCTACTTTAACCTCTATGGTCATATCAGAGTTTTTACTTTAGAGACATCTGGTTCACTGTAGCTTGCTCTAACATTGGATTTTAATTATTACCAACTTGAAACGCACTCTTTTCTCTCCCACGTGCATACAGACTCCGCGAAGCGTGAGGAAAAATTCTAATTAAAGAAAAATTCCCCCGCTCCAGCCGGGAATCAAATCCGTGATCTGTGAGTTAAGAAGCATGTACTTGTATACAACATTGTTAAATTAATAAGCTAGACGTTTGTTGTTTTTATTTCATGTCGGTTTTACACAAACTAATTATACTAATTCTGCAGCCTATCTTCTAGGTGGCATCTAAACTGATAAACCTGCATAACAGATTTGGCAACCAAAGTAAAAGAAATCCAAAGTTCAAAACCACCACTAACCAAATGAACACCATTGCTCTTGAGCAATTTCTCCAAGAGATTAAAAAGCCACCAATATGACCTTTTTTGTTAAAGTCGGCATGTAAATGGAGCATTAAAAATGCATTTGAAATGATGACGGATATAAACACATGCACATTGTAACAAAACGACAAAATTCCAGTCCAATTACTTTTTTCTCGCCTCATTTTTGTCTAACTGAATGCCTAACAGTTCTGTTAATGACGTCACACAGTCTTCGTGATAATACAACTCAGTACTGTTTTCTTCTTGTAACCTTGACTCAGTCCTTTCTATTTTTCTTCACTTTCTCTGTCTTTCAAACAGCTAACTGTGAATATACAATCACTCAGCACTCGTTAGGTGCTCCGTAATCTTCCTTCACAACGCGCCGGTTCTCTATCGTCTAAAGAATGGATCAAATTGTGCTTCTGTTGTCCCTGTTTTCTTCAAACTCTTCTCCGAGAATGTTATAACGCACTAAATAGGCTTGTCAAACGTACCCTTAGAGAGATGTTGTTGCTCAACAATCCCGTTCCACCGTATACAAATTTGCTTTGATGTTTTTGCATCATTATTTGAACATTTTGTCAGGCTAGGTAAGCAAATCCTTCCTCTAAGAGGGTTCGTTCATCCGATACGAGCGAGCGTAACTGTGGGACAGCGAGGAGGAGGGAAAAATAACCATCCTCTTGTGAACGCTTCGGGGCATCTGAATCTCAGTACAATCTAATAATTATTCATCTCATTTTTTGTTAAGTGTAACGTCGGAATTCAGAGACCTTAAAGTGACCCGACCATCATATGTTAGTACAAGTCAAAACTTCGAGAAGTAACCTTATCTGGTTAACCCACGAGTTTGAAATTTGGCCGTCTTGAATGTGACAAAATTGTAATTGAATTTTTATTTATGAGTGCTCCTCTCAGCCCATTCTATATTGGGCGTGAAAGACCATTCAATTTTGCACCGAGGCCTCTTTATCAGCCTTGAGCCCGAGGGGGGGGGGAGCTAAGCCAGCCTACACCGGGGTGCTTCTAACTGGGAAAATGTAGGAACACGACTCTCTGCTCTGTCATGGTAACGTTTCAGCCACCCTTAGGATACATTCCCCTCCCGGGGGTGCCTCTCGGTGGCAGAAGCACAAAAGATCGCCTTTCGGTGAGGTGCTAAGTCCCCGTCTGCAAATTATCATAGAGTTATCAGCTTTGAGGTTCTTTTAAGTTAATCTACGACACGAGACCACCGGCTTTACTTGCCTTCCGAACGAATCCTGCTACTACTGCGTATTAGTTTATGTTGGTAGGAACATATTAAACAGCCTGTGTTACAACCACTCCACTTCTACAATAGAATCAAAATAAACACAATCATCGTCTCTTGTTACATTTTGTACTTTCAATTGTTTATTGCATGATATATGTACTTGCTAGCTAACGTCACATCACGGTTTCAGATGCTCCCGCTCTCTTATGGAAACTTTAGGATTATTTGGTTTACTCGTAGCATGTAGTTGTTCTTCAACAGATACCTGTTCCAGTTTTTGCCTCTTTTATTGGATTACTAGGGTGGTTTGAAAAGTTCTTGAAACGGAGTACAAAAAAATTACGTCACTGAAACTTTTTTGTTTTTTAATGTAGTGTCCTTGTAGATTAGTGCACTTGTTCCAGGGATGTTCCAATGCCTTCATTCCATCTCAAAAATGAGATTCCTCCAGGTCTGCAAGATAGTTATTAACTCCGGCTGTCAATTGTTCATGTGAAGTGAATCTTCGTCCACCAAGGAACGTTTTGAGCTTCGGGAAGTGATGGAAGTCTGCTGAAGCCATATCAGGCGGATAAGGGGCGTGCATCTTCTTGATGGAGGATGATCTTCCAGTCTCCTTTAACCAGTTGCCGCTCATCCAATATCCACGATATTCCGCGTTCTAGGTCGTCCCTGTTTCGTTCTGTTTGGCCATCATCCATCTTTGTTATGTGATCGTACTACTGAAATGTGTGGTTCTCAATTCTTTCAGTCACTAATTCTCGCGTATCCATTATTCTTTTAATGTCCTCACTTCTCTTCTCTAATCTAGATATTCTAGCCCCCCAAAGTATTCCATCCATTTCAACTGCCTCTATCCTACTTTTTGGGCACTCCAACAGACTCCAGTATTCTGCCGCGTATGTCACTATAATTTCTACAATGATCCGAAGTAGTTTGTTTGTTTCCATTGTTACTGTCCTACTCCACAATACTCCATTGAGCAGACTCGTGAAGAACTGATCCCAAAAGTTTAAATTCTTTCACCGATTCAATTATTGCACCTATCGTTAGATATTTGGCTTTGCTCATATTGATTTTCAGTTCATACTTCAAATGCTCCAGAAACTTTCCTTTAACAATATACAAGTATAAAATAGGTATTAATGTTCAATACAAATCTATTAGGCACTGCAACAAGTTTTGAATACATATGTGTTTTATATACGACATGAAGATATTTAACTGGCTGTATGCAACACATAAAATAGGTATTTAGGTAAATTCCGATGACAAACTCAATACTTCACTTCATTCTCTCAACTTTAAAGGCATCATTTTGAGGAAGGTTTGGAATTTCTTCTATATTCTCGAGGGTTGTTTTCCTTGAAACTTCTTTCACATCTTGTGAAGTTCTCCTTTATGAAATGTTAAAGGAATTGCTGACTGACTTTGCCAGTACTGTGATATCCCAATGGACACGTCTGTGTGCTCGACGTTGTGGAAACTGTCACCTTTTGTTCTTTTCTTGTGATATTCAACACGGGAAGCCTGTGAGCTTTGGGAGAACTTGGCAGCAAATGCAGGTATGTACCCATCAGAACGTGCACTGTGTCTTACACTTTGATATTCTTTTGTTGCGTACTATGACACAATTTTCTGCACATGTCGCTTGCTTTCAAATAAATTGGCATGCAAACAGTCACACCATACTCTACCATATTATTGCGGTTCACACATCCCCAGAGTTTCTTGCTGCCCCAAGGGCATTTTATTCGCCCAAGAAAAAAGTTTGATTGCTTACACTTAGCAAATATACCTAGTAAATAACCGACTGGGTGGTTTAGAGCAAATGCTTTAAGGCGTTGCATTTCCGAAATTTTGGCTAACACAGTGAAAGCTTATTGGATTGCATTGTTGCTATTTGACGGCGACCGCCGGTCAGAGACATTGAAGATCAAGCTAGCTCACACCACTGGGAGGATGCGTGCCTCAATGTTAGCTAGGTCACCCCACTGCGTCGGTGACTAAACAAGATAATACGTGTGTCATAACAAAGCGTTTCCAGACAGTTCAAGAAACTGTTCACGTGCCGGGATTATCGAAATGTGAATGTTCAGAAAAGTCCTGTTATGTTATTTTGAGAGAAGCCAGTCTTTAAGTGTTGAACAGACAGCTGCCAGCAGTTGAGGGGCAGAGAGAGATTATTAGTGAAGTCAGGATCGGACAGAACAGTTGAGAGTTGCAAGGTTGCGACGAATGGCAGATTGAGTTAGCGGTAGGAAAGAAGGTTGTGGTTTTGTGATTCAATGAAACGACCGGAAAAA
The DNA here is from genome assembly GCA_030765045.1 of Tenodera sinensis. Lineage (NCBI taxonomy): Eukaryota > Metazoa > Arthropoda > Insecta > Mantodea > Mantidae > Tenodera > Tenodera sinensis. The sequence goes on along the minus strand of CM060969.1, from coordinate 29,512,718 downwards.
TAACTGGAGTTATTTCCCAACTTTTGTAGTTTGGACATAAAAGTCTGATAAACCTGTAGTAACGTTACTGTAGTTTTGTCACACTTTTTTACTGCATAGGCGCAATGCTATTCCACGTCCTTTAAGACCTTCTCCTGGTATCTTACGCCATTTATAATACCTCTCACAATGTAGTTTAAAATAAATATTTAAATGTTGAAGCGCTCGTAATTCTCTCGCCGTTCGGCTAGTCAGCTCGAATCGTATCTTAGGTCGTGTAGTTGCAGAAGAATTGTTTAACACTAAAATGAAAAGGAAATAGGCCTGGTTTTGCCGTAGAACGATGTATATTCTGCAATTGTTTCAATAAAATTCCTTACTGTTAGACACCTCCTTCACAGTTTACGAGTATGTTGCTAGACTTACAGCTGCAATAACACAGTATAAGGGTAGTAAATCGCTCTCTGTATAATTAATGTCCTATCAGACATCCTTATTCCATGGCTAGAAAATCCAAAATGTTCGTCTACTGAGAAAAAATTCTATAACTGTCATTTTTCGTAACTCAGTGCCACCATTGAGCCATATAATACATAATACCATAACAATCTGTAGGTAAAAGAATTACGAAAATTAATCACAATGGACCAACGTCATCAAGATGAACTGCAATGTGTCTTCAGTTCGCAGTGTTCAGGTAGAGGCCAAGTAAACCGTTGCCATGTGTGCAGCGAGACCGGAACCGTCGCACATGTGCTTGGCTTCTGCAGGAGGGGTGAACTTCGTAGAAACAACTGACATCACACAGTACGGATTCATTCAGGATTAAAAGGAAACATGAGGTGAATAAAGTGGTTTGTTCCTCTGTGTCCAACTCCATCAAAAGAGTAGACCAATTGACAACAAGGTAGCAGATTAATTGTTGACCCCACAAACCGATTTGGAAAAAAAGTGGACCAAATTAGGGAGGTTGATAAGGGAAAAACACTACATTGAGCCTTGCATTCCTCATTTAAGAGACAAATACAAAATTTCAAATAGGGAAGTGATTTGTCTACGTTTTTGGTGCTCGTGGAGTGATTACTATTCATTGTTGATTTGTTCCGATGTTTTGAATTGCAATAGTTTTAGAAGATATTGGCTTATAAATTATCCCTGATTCTTTACGCATTTTGCCCAGTCATATAAAAATAATTCTAAAATCGTTAGCTGTTCTATTTCCCAATGTTCTGGGTCTCTCTCTCTCCCTCTCTGTATATAAAATCAACAAATTAAACATGAAAAAACCACTAAATTTGAGGATGCGACATTTAATTACTGCCACAAAGTGTACCCTTGTACCTTTTCATTAATTAATTATTTCACTAGTACGGGTACAATGATAGTATGACTATATTTTACAATCACACCATTTTATCCATTGTAATGTATTTTCAAATGTACAGGTTCATCCATATATCCTGTCTCCGTAGGTCAGGCTACTGCTCCCCACCCATCCCTGCTCGCACGCCCGTTGTTTAGCAAGTTATAGTGCTTACCTAATAAATTCAAATTCGTACTCGCGCACATCACCAAAGGAGATCTGGAACTGCTTGTCTTCATTTTCAATATATTTCTGGGATATTTTTACTAAATTACTCACAGTTTCTCTTAGTTTTCTTCGATAAATTGCATTAATCTCTTGGCTAATGCCTCTTGTTCATCTAAAGTGGGTGTATCTTTATCTGTCAATGATTTTCAGAGATATTTACAAGTGGCTAGGGGATTTTTGGGTGATATGTTATTGCTGAACTCTGTCGTTAAACACTCAAGTATCGATTTGTCTGCAATTAAACATTGACTGTGTAATCCATCGCTGGTTTCCATTGAAAAAGTGCGAAACAGCGTTATCTCTCAGTTAATTCTGCAAAAATGAGTTATAATCCATCACTGTTTACATTGCGCCCTAAAATCCTTACCGAAAACGGCGCTGCACCCCCATACTTTTCCGTCACATGAAGCAGGCAAGGTTTTCGGTATGAGATTTTTGGGTACATTTATAGCGTATTAACTTAAGTAGTTTCGTAGTGTTTTCTGTGGAACTGACAGAAGTTGTCTTTACTCAAAAAGACGGTTAAGAGATTTCTTAGGAGATTTTTCCCTACGTTGTCCAATGCCTTCAAGTTTCCTGTGTTAGCATTGAATGCTGCCTTTCACGAAATGTGTTAATTGTCTTGTGAACCGTTCTACAGTTATTTGAGACTCGAACAGAAATATTCTCATGACAGCACTATCATATTCAGTACTGACATGCGAGCTATAAATAAGCACTCCTCATGGAATATAATAATTAGGTATACTATTATTTGCAGTTACCCCTCACTTAGGTTGGTCCAACTGAAGCTCGCTATGTGGCCATGGGCCTATTGTGCCATATGATACCTTGTAGAAGAAGGGATGGGAACCCTTAGGCCTTATGTATTGTCTTGGCAGCTGAGATGGTTTGCGCTGGGCAACGGGAATAACGTCTGTTCCAGGGGAGAGGACTGGTTTGAGGTTATAATTGGCTCATTCAAGCTCTCTAAACGCAGTTTTTAACGAGCTTCCTTTCAATGTGCTATAATTACACAAAACTGAATCGGGAAGAAGAATATTAACATATAAACATGAAGTAGATATAAAAAATAAGCTCTTGTAATAATTTGCCGAAGAACGGATAGAGAAAGACACATCACATTTTTCGTCCCTGGTATTTTCGAATGCCATTAGATCGCTATTGCAGAACAGACTCAACACCGTGCCATTTATAGCAAGTTTTCAGTAATGTTATATCCGGGACAGGAAGCGAATGATTCCCAAATTAATGGAATAGCGGAAATGATTAGAGATTCATTAGAGAAGGTATGGGAGTATTCAGAGGGCCCCAAAAAAATCATTAATCAATTCTCAATTTTCGTACATAAACTAGGGATTAAATGGTTTCATTAGTTGATTCCCTGCAACGAAAGATCATTAACGGGCTCCACAAAATAGAGTAAAAGAACTCTAATACATTTCATTATTGGTCTCTGTTTTCTGAATTTGAAGTGCGTGTCGAGAGCGGCTGAATCGATGAGTTACTGATACGGCACGGTGTGGCAATACTGCAAACTTTCTAACAAATGAGGGCTCATTAACACCGGCGTTGATAATAATCAGCAGGTAATCGTTTCTTGTAGCTGGTTTGGCAACACTTGCGCTCCGGCACTTGTGTACACAATTAATTCTCAGTACATAGTGCGATTACACTTTGTACAACATACATACATGGTGTTTCTGTTCGTTTGTTTTCTTCTCTTTTACATTCTCCATTGAATGCATACTTACAGTAAGCAGAGAAAGTATTGTATTCTATCCAAAAGTTAGTTACCGAGATTTCTCGCAAATATATGCTTCTGGGCTTCCTAAATAATAGTAAAATAAAACCTTTTTTAATAAAAGACTGTCTATGAGTGTCTACCTATGTGCTATGTGTATGTATGCGATGTGTGCGCCTGTCTTTGAACAAAATGACTCGAAAAGTAGACAGGAAGATTAGTAAATAATATGCTTTGGGACTCTATGAATTTAAAAAAAAATTTAGGAAAAGGACTGCCTGTGATTTTAAGTGTGCGTCTGCTTTATGTATGTGAACAACACAACTCAAAAATGAAAAGTGGATAGGAAAATTCAAAGTTCCCCCATCTCAAACTACCCTTACACGAACAATTTTTTAAAAAAAATTTCATTTTCCTAAAGTAGCTATAACGCTTTTGAATAAATTGGCATATGTTTAATATATTTTCATAAGATATTAATTTTATTTTTTGAAGTATGTGAGAATAAGCTCTGAAGTTTTTCTTCATACTTTTGGGGTGAGTGAGTGATGTTTAAGGGCTCGTCAAAAACTAGGTCTTTGGGTCCCGAATGACTTGGATAACCGGTAATTCGTAACACACCGAGAATATCTTACTGCACGAAAAATGTAATCTCCCTAATGCATACAATTTAGGCCAAACAAATGCGTATGCAGAATTAACTATTTCGTGAAAATGTCGCTTGAATTTTCCAGAATGTACAATTTTCTCAAATGAGAGGTCGCTCTTCGTGTTTTATTTTTTTTTTCTCTTAGTCATGCAAATAGAACAATTTCTAAATCATCACATCGTGACCACCAGTTAAAAGATTTGTCTATCGCTTATTTTTCCCTTTTCCCTGCATATCTAGAAGGAAGTGTGTGATAAAGTTTACAAATTATTTTATCTCGATGAATATGATGTAAATGCAAGAATAAACGTTTGCTAGAATGAGTAGCAAAAATCGTGTGAGTGCAACACATTAACATTTTAAACTTTGTCTAGTAATTATGGAAGATATAGAAGCCATTGTGTGCAAGTCAAAAGTTGGAATTTACATTTTAACAGAAATAAGCGTTCCCAAAGAATATTTTAGAAAATATTTTTGTATGTTTGTGCCAGAAAAATGTAACTCTAAAACGATAACTTTTAGTAACTAAACACTGCGTCTATTCCAATAATTTTCAAGTGCAAAAGGCAAAAAGTTTTATTAAATCCCCGTAACACCAAAGAAACATTGACAAACAACGTATTCCTTGTAGAGCGTGTATGAAGGGTATGAAAATATCTCGTATACCTTGTTAAACTTTGTTATTAAAATTGTTTACAAAAGCTGTTCAAGATAAACCATAAATATGACACCAATGTTCGAAAAGAGCTTATCACTCAGGTATATAGAGGGTGAAAATAGTTATGTTTTAAAGGGCAGCCAATTCTAATATTTACATATTCATTGTCGGCAATGTTACTTGAATAGCAAACCTTTTTCAAAAACTGCTAGCACACTGTATGATTTACCTCCTACAGCGTTTTCCTATAATTAAAATTTAAAATTTAAGACATTAAAAACAATACTCCATAATTTTAATTCATGCTGTATGGCTTTTTCCGATGTTATACAAAAAATTCATACAAACGTTTATTCTTCGAGATAAACATTTTCAGAAATTGCCCAATTGCATTATAGGTAGAAGCAGAAGGCGGCTCAAAGCAAATATCTTAAGAACAGGTCGCTGTGTGAGGGCTTTGAAATTCCGTTCCCTTGGCATGGCAAAAAGATAAAAAGAAACGAATAACTATTTCTTCTTTGAGATAAGTATAAGTATTTTAAGATTTAGACCAATAATAATGAATATCTCGGAAATAGTTAACTGCACAAAAATGATTTGTCAAATCTTTTGTATTAGTAGTTTTTCTATCTCTTACGGTTTACCAGGTAATTCACAATGAAGAAGATTTAAGAGACTATTCTTTGAAAATTCGGGGTTACATTTCATTTATCATGGAAATATGTTAAATATGTGATATTTTAATCAAAATTGCTCCAGCCACTTTCAATGAAATAAAAATGTTCAAAAAATATTCCATGACAGTCTAGGGAGGGGTGAATTTATTTTAAAACCTTCGTGTCCTCCTGGAAAATGCTGAACTAAAATACCAAGGTCATCTTTTTGTTTTTGAGTTACGTTGTTACAGACAGACATACATACAAATGCGACTTTTTTCTAAAAAATACTTTTGGGATTTAACAGGGTCAAAATGTGTATTTAGAGTAACACTTTGTATCGAATTTTTGGATGGAATGCTATATATTCTTTACGTATCATGATTGTGGTAGAGAAAATAAAGATGTATCCTAATTCCTGGTCCGTATAGGAAATGTTGCATAAGTTATGTAGATATTTAAGGACTCCCTATGCAAAACTCGCTGTATGTTTGGTTCATGTTTGTCGAGTGTGGCCAGTACCGAAGTTTGCTTCTCAGAGGTGAACCAAAGTTACATTTGGTCGACCTTACCCCACGTTAACTCATCCCTCTCCCTTCTTTACGCGATATCTCAGTTACAGACGGAAGTTCCGTACGGCTGTGGCAGAATGGCTAATCACGCTTTCGAGCTGCCATGCATATCTTTTACACGGAAAATAAATTCACATCATTTCAGTTTCAAATTTATTAACTAAATTGTGAACAGCCTTAAGTGTTGGTGAATTTGACTCGAAATGTTCTCTCCATTGCCTCACTACAACTCTAATATCCTCTTCTTATACATTTTTCTAAGTAAAAATGCTTTCTTTTTGTTAAAAGTGATGAGTTGGAGGGGGAAGGTTAACATTGCCAACGTATAGTAATGAGTTTCGGAAAATGTATTCTCAAAATTATCTTAACAGTGAAAGTATATCATGTTTATCGAGTTTAAAACATTGAAATACAATGTTCGGTTTTATTTTCATGCAGTATCTTCGTTAGACCACTATTCTGTTCGAATATTACCATTACATCTGTAGCTGTTACTATTGGCAATACTGGGAGCGAGTAACGCACCGGATGTTAAAACTTTTTGCTAGCACCAATCAGCGGTCTCGCTGCTAGGCGTGGCTTCTAAATGTAGCACCATGTTGCCAACTCCGTTTTACAAGGACCATGTGGATTCAATTGCTTTGGTGTTTGTGCAGGTTTTTCTCCGGTAAGTAAACGATATAGCAGTTGTCTCCATATTCTACTATTCTGTGATCATTTATATGCATACTGTCCACGTAAATTTACGAAGTAGCGATGCAATCTGTAAGGTTGTGTTGAAATGAATTTGATATATCAAGCTGAAATGCCACGAATCTGACATGTTTAGCTTCTAAACAGAGAAATGCCGTCAGTTTTCTGTTATTTTGTAATCTTGTCAGGTTATTTTAGTGTTCTTTATATATTAGGCATTGTTTAGGTAGTTAATAGATTGTAAGTTATTCGTTAGTCTACAGTAAAGGAGATGTTTTATAAATTTTGTCTTCAAATTAGCGAAAGTGCATATTGTAGAGGTTAGCTAAGAACAATACATTTCTAAATTTTGTAAACAGTGCAGAGGCGAAAGGAACATTTTCTTTAAGAAACAACCAATCGAACTTAAAATTCTCAAAAACAGCTACTGAGGGCAAGAGGAAGAGTTTACTAGAGTTTACTCCTCTCTGAATTAACATGTTTGTGACGTCAGCAAAAACAAGCAAGGCCATTCATTCAGGTCAGAAGATATCGCTTTGAAGATGTTCTATCGAGCGAATTCAGCAAGCTCGGGTATTCTAATTTACAGGCTCCACTCATAGGTTTTGCCGATTGCATATGCGGCAAAGTACGAGTTCCGGGTTTCCCATCTCATATTCAAACATTATCCGCCGTTGTTCCCCACATTATTCCATTGTTTCCCTCGTGGATTTAGGTATGCAAAAACGAACCGACCTAGAAATTATTCTGTCATTAAAATCACACACATATTGATGTAAATTAGTGATTTTCTTGGATTTCTTGCCACTACAGCTTCTATCTCGAGTTATTATCCTGGCTAGGATTCAGTCTGTTGCAGTTTTTCTAATAACCTTTAATTCGTGGATTCTTTAGGAATGGTGATTCCAAATTTCTGTGTAAATTAAAACTGATAGTCCAGATATGACTGTTCTAGCAAAAATGAATACAATAAACACAAGGTTATCTATAGTATATGCAATGATACTTACTAATTCAAGAGATAGCTTGATATATTAAACACTATTTCTGCAATACACCAAGTCAATCAACCTTAGAATAAACTGCCAATTCTGAAGTACAGGGGTGCCTTTTAATTCAGCTTCCGTGTGTCTAAGCAATGTAATTTCCGCTTTATAAATATATGTGGCCATTTTTTGAAACATGTTCTCTAAATGACATGTATTTACCAGTAAAGATAGCCCGTAATATCGCTTGGGGCAAGGCCCTCCTAACAAGGTAGGACTAGCTCAATGGTAGCTCAATCACAGACTGAGCTACTTCCTTATTTGCATACAAACTAGAGAATACTTAAAATGTTCAGTTCACTAAATTCTAAATTTTTGAAAACTTGCTTACAAAGTATAACTTAATTTAAATTTAACACAGTTTGTTTTCACTTTATTCTGTCTCGTGCTACCTTCGTTAAATGATCTACAAACACTTCATTCACTTCACAAAATTCTTGGGACATCTCTGTCATGGACGTCCTCTGCTACTTTTTCCTAGCGTAGGATCCCACGTTGTTGTGGCATAGGTTCATCTGCTTTGAGGCATCTTCCTCATCGCCATTTAAGGGTTCTTGCTGTAGAGGCCGCATCCTTCATTCCACTCTTTCTTCTAAACTGGTCATTTCGTACTTTCCATTCCATTCCATTTTCCAATGGTAGACCTGTATCATCTCACTCTGTTTTGTTGTAAATGTCCAAGTCTGACTGCCATAGAGAAGCAGTGGAATGATGCAAGTTTGCACAGTTTCAAATTTTGTCGCGAGGCTAATCTTATTTTTCATTAGAATAAATTTTAAACTCGAAAATTGTCCCCTGGCAAGAGTTACTCTCCTTTGCAGCTCATTCTCCCTTTTCTCTACGATGCTAATTGTTTGTCACAGACAGATGTGCTGCAATACTGGATCGGCGTAACCTCAATTAGAATTTGCATCTCTCTTGAATAATTGGTCATGAATCTTGTTTTTGTCGGGTTCATCTGCAGACCTAATTTGCTTCTTGTATTCAACTCTGATGTCATATCTTGTAGTTCTCTTGTCGACTTGGCAAATAATAACGATGTCGTCTGAAAACAAGTCCAGACCAAGTACCGACGAATTCTCTGGAAAATTGTTATCCTTTCTCGAAATTTCTCATAAACAAGCCGCCAGTCGAAAGTCTCGAACAGTCTAGAATCTGTCTTTGTTTCGGTCCATCTATTGTGCTCCTCGGTTTACGGGCCACGTGTTGCACACCAGCATCGTAGTATGAGGTAGCTTTGCCTTGAACGTCTGTTTGACAGGCGGCCGCAGTCACAATTGGATAACAACACTTTCTGCGTTTAATTAAAATAAAATTCAAATCTTGTTAAAACACTAAATAAACAATGTGAATTTGGCTGCGGCGCACAGCAAAGGACGGTCGGGGCTAAACTACTTCACCCCACATACCAGGCGCGCAAACAAATGCACTCAAGGTCAGGCTGCCTCGCGCGACTGTTCATGACTAACATCAATGAACACGGCGCATAACAAAGGACCAGTGGAACCTTCGAAAGGCATCCGGTGGCCGAAGTGATTTTTTTTATTGGAAATTGAGAAAGGTCCATGTTACATCATTCTTGCTATATAGGGAGGCGAGAAATCAGCAGAGGAGGGTTATAGTTTTTGAGTCGGTCAGCGTGTCGGTGAGCCGAGACGGCTGTGGAGTGGGTGAGTTTGTGGGGTTTAAGGGCCCATCGACGAGGTCATTGGGGCCCAACGGCTGTGGAAAATACGTCGCGTCGAAGTGAAGAAGTTTTAACCAGTGTTGAGCGATTGTATTATCGGAGTTAGTGTTTGAGAGACAGAGAAAGTGAAGGGAAACGGTGAAAGGACTGAGTACAGGCTAAGAGAAGAAAACAGTCGTGAGCTGTAATATCATAAAAGACTACAGACTGTGATAAGGTTAGTAAAAAGAACTGTGTTTTGTGCAAACGTTTAGAACAAAAATAAAGGGAGAGGGGAAAAAAAGAAAAGAAATTGGACTTTGTCATTTTGTCACAATAAATTTAGCAGGTTACTGTTGTACACGGTAGAAGTGTTTATTTTAAATAAATTATAAATAAATTAGTGTTGTTCACACACAGAGACCTAGAAAATATATTGCTTCAGAGAAACCTACATCCCTAGCTGTGAAATGTTAACGTATTTGAATATAAAAGTTGCTAAGTAACCAATTTAGCCTTTTAAAAAGGGTTGGAAATTGAAGGAAATGCTTCAGAGAGAGTGACTGACATAAACGCTGTTAAAAGCTCGCAGTAAATTAAGTGTGAAAGGGGAAAAAAATAATTTCTACATTTCATTCTGTGATTAAGAGTGCCTCGCTCCCTGTCCATTACTAACTGAGATTGCTTCCTGAACGTGATATTGGGAGTTGTATTCTTAATTTAGATTGAGAGAAAGGGAAAGAAAGATGCAGCGTGCGTCACAACTCAATTTAAAACCACCCCTAACTCGTTATCACCGGAGTTGCACTGGGACAGGATATTGACTGAGCCCGCAGCATTCTTCTTCTTCTTGTCTGAGAACAAGCACGTTTTGTTTACAATAGTGAACCGTACTAATGGATTTAGCTGAACCACAGCGAAAATCTCTCACCAAGCCTGGATGGCGCTGCTGCGCAAATATTCACCACCACACTCTGTCTGGTAATTCGAAGTTCAGAGGTTAGCAGTTTCTGCCAAATTTTGTAAGAGTTCAGGATGGTTTAATTTTCATCGGATCGGCCATCTGAGCGTGGGCTTTTCTCATCGTTGCCACAGATCGGGGGGTGAATGCGGGGGTGATTCCCCTACTATTATGAATTTCCTGTCCCCATCATAAACCTTCATTTGTATCACCTCGTTTTTTCAACACCGTAGGTCTAGACGACGTCGGTTGGTATCTTGCGGCAGAGCGGTGGAATTTTCTCTCTAGAAACATTACTTCCTGACATTTGGGGGAGCGCTGGTCCTCCCTTCCTGTAAACTATCTCCAGGCTAGCAACCACATACTTGATAGCGCACATCGTCGTCCAAATCTGCTCACCTTTGGTTCTCCACTACATTCCTTCTTCTTGGGGATTTCCTTTCGAGCTGTAAAATTCATTTACAAGAAGCAGAATGTTAAAGAATACTATGGAACATTCAAGAACGAACTTATTTTTATTAGAGTACAAATATCTTAAACGTAAAGTATTTTAATAGAAGCCATTTTGGGGGAACGAACCCTTCTGATGGTAATTAAGTTGGAGTATTCTTTCTGCCTTCCCTCCTTCCTTCCTTCCTTCCTTCCTTCCTTCCATCCTTCATTCCTTCCTTCTTACGATTTTCAACGTCACATGGTTTACTGTATATTGACATGACAAAAAATAAAATGTTGTGAACGTTCCTTTGAACTTGTAAAACTTTCTGTGACAAGATTGACAAGCCTTAGTGCAGGAAAACGCTAGTTTCATTAATTTGCAGAATTTGTATCACCTTTTTTCCATAGCGTTAGCCATTTTCGAAATGTTCCATGTTGCAAGTTTATACCTTAAAAAAAAAAACTCCTAAGTGAAATTTTATCGTAATGTAGTGACGACCGAGGACTTATTTTTATATGAATAATATATCTATGTAATATATTGTGTCAAAAAGACAAAATCAGTCCAATTACTTTTGTATCACGTTATTTTCCTTCTAAACTTTTGCACAAATACACAGTTCTCTACTATTGAGGTTACAACTCACAACTGTTTTCATCTAGTAGCCTTGACTCAGTCCTTTCACTGTGTTTCTTCAATTATTCTGTCTCTCATACACTAACTCGGAATATTCAGTTCACTCAAACGTTTTCACTTCGACGTAACGTATCTTTCACATAGTCCCTCCCCCCTCCCCTCCCCTCCACACACACACAGCTTTTCGCACTCATGTCTGTAACCAAGACTCAGCTCCTTGCTGTCTCCTCGCTTCCATATGTAGCGAGATAACGTAACGTGGATCATTCTTGAGTTCCACGAACACGGCGACCGCCGAATGTCTCTCAAAGGTTCTAGGAATCCTGTACGCAAACAGTCACGCGAGGCAGCCTGACACAAAGTGACTTTGTTTGCTCGCTGGCCTGGTGTGTGATGTGGAGTAGATTAGTCTCGACCGTCCTTTGTTGTGCGCCGCGTCTGGCCTCACACTGTAACGAATATATGTGAATTTGTCATCGATATAGAAACCCGTGATTTTTATTTATTGCATGTGTTTGCACCCACTTAAACGTGTGCAAGGCTGAGAAGTAGTGTATGCCTCAGCCAATGTTTCGGAAGTGCAACTGACTTTTGAAATGACCGTATATTTTACAAGCACTGGGATGTTCTAGTGTGATAAAGCAACTCCGGATGCTCCTACAGAAAATCAAGATTTAACGGCGAGAATGGATGATAAAGTTGAGTAATTGCGAAGTACCTACGGAAGAAAATAGCCCCGGGTTGCTAGGGAAGGAGAGATTTGTTGCCTAAAGAAAAGAACACGAAAATGGAGGAAGAACAAACGAAAGAGCACATTTATCTTTCATGGGTTCCGGGAAGCAGAGAAAGGGCAAATGATTCATTAGCAGAAAGTGACATAACAAGACTTCCGGTGTTGTAATGGCAAACCACAACTGCTCCTTCAGACAATTTGTTCCTCAAGCTCCTTCAAGACGCAAATCGTGACTCGAAATAAAAGGGCCTTGTAATATCAGCCTTACACTGTCTTCAAATGCAAGTGATGTCCTACTTAGGTTATGTATACAACGATACTGCTTTTTGACTCACTTACCGTTCATCTGACATGCTGCAAATTGGATTTGTTGCATTTTGTGCTACTAATTTAACCTAACTTGGTATTCTGCCTACTTTATCACATATATGTGCATGAACTGCATTACATTTTCTAACTTCAGGAATATTCGTTTTTGGAAACATGGAATATAATATTATCACGCCAGGCAAGGTGCACAACAAAGGGCAGTCGAGTCTAAGCAACTTCTCGACATACACCAGGCTGAAGATCAAACAAAAACGCTCAAGTTCAGGCTGCCTCGCGCGACTGTTTGTGTGTACCTGACTAATATCAATGAGAGAGACACTTAACAAAGGATTGCAGGAACCTACGAGGGGCATCTTGCGGTCGGCGTGTTTGTAGAAATTCCAAAAAGGACCGTGTGACGTCATCCCCACCATATAAGAAGACGATACAACGAAGTAAAGAAGTTACCGTAGCAGTTTTTGAATTGGTGAGTGTGTCAGTGAGTGCAAGACAGCTGTGTGTATGTGTGGAACTGTCGTGAAAGATACGTCACGGCGAAGTGAAGAAGCTTTAATGGGTGTTGAGTGATTGTATCATCAGAGTTAGTATATGAGAGACAGAGAAATGAAAAAAGACAGTGAAAGGCCTGATTCAAGGCTACGAGAAGAAAATAGTTGTGAGTTTTAATATCACACATTGTGTTAACGTCAATAGACGAGAACTGTGTTTTTGTGCAAAAGTCAAGAAGAAAAATAATGTGACAGAAAAGTAACTGGACTGGCTTTTGTTGTTTTTGTACTGCTAATTTAACCTAACTTTGTTATTTGCCTACTTTATCACAAATATGTACATAGACTACATTATTTTTATTTTATAAAATACTTTTATTGAAGACATAAGATTATAATTCATTCAATAACTGTAATTTACCGTTTGAATACTATTAACTCTTTCCTACTTATTAATATTTACTTACGAGTTCATTCAAGCAACAGGTATGCAAGAATTGCAAGCGTTTTATTTTTTACTTTCAACTAAACACCGGATATCGATATTTACCGGAAATACACGTTTTGAGGCCCCCTAGTTCCAAGAAGGGCATTTTTAAAAATATGTGTTGCACTAACATGACTTTCTCTACTCTTGTATTACCCATTTAAATAAACTCGTATTCCTCTATTTTCTTCGTGTTAGTTGTAAAAATTATCTTATTTCCTTTTAGGTACAAGGGGAATATGGGGATAAAGTAGGCTTTGAGAGGTAGTCAAATGTTTTAAAGCTTTGAGATTCCGTTCTCTTTGCAGGGCTAACATAACAAAATGAACAGCGGTGTTGCATTTGGCGAAATCTTAAGTTTTCCTAGACTGATACAAATCCACGATGCTGTCCGGTCTACGCTCGCTAATGCATCTGTCAAACTGTTTCTACTCCGTCCTTTACTCGCATCTAGCTTACTGAGCGAATTCTACGAACTGGCCCACGAAATTCAGTCTTACGCTAATGACCTACTAAACCATATAGTAAACACAAACTAATTCTTCTGTTGGACAAACTTTACACATTCTAACATTGTATAGCATATTCCTCTGATGTTTATATTTAAAGTGCTCCTATTTGCTTATTTTCCTTATCAATTTTTATCGAACGTTAATTACTTTTATATGTGTTTACTTTATTCCCATTTTTCCAGTCCATTAATTCCATTATAATCTCAAGCCTCAGTATCAGCGTCCTAGCACCAGGAAGAGGATAACACAGAATCTCTTGTTCTTTTATAAATTTTTATTTTTAATACTTTTGTCTCTTTTCCCCCCGTTTTCAGGCGACATTGTTGTCGTTTTTTACCACGTAATTTTTTAGCTCTATCATTCGCTGGCTGTTTTCTCACTGAAATTTCATTGGCATGTTTTATTACCAAGTGGTGCAAACTTTTATTTCTCCGCTTATAAAAGTTTATGACCTGTCACTCAATTCTAACGTCGTTTCTTACACACTGGTGATTTTTGTGTTCAATTATGTACGTACTTGTCGGCGCCAGAATGTCGCCTTGTTTGGTTTTTTACTTCCTTTGTTTGTATGAATTTTCAAGTTGAAAGACCTTTGCTGTCTTATTCCGTGATTTCCTGGGGCTTGCGATCCCTTTGGTTATCTTACTACAATATTTAGCTTTCGTTGCATATTTTTCAGTTTAGTTTTATTTTATTTTCATATTTATTTTTATACAGGTTCATGAGATTGAGGGCAACGCTGTTAGAGACACCTGATAGGCGCACGCGCGCCGCTTGGCAAGATAGACAAAATCTTACTACACAAAACTTATAGATCTCGTTAAACTACGCAACTTATGTAAAGTATAGTTCTTTTTGGAATCTGTTGAATACTCAGATTACTCTAAATGTTCTCTAATAGGAGGGCTTATGCTTTAATTTTGTGCCCTGACTATGCAAAGAGAATGTAATTGAAAGCCACTGGCTTTCAAATGATTTGATTTTCACTAAGACTATTGTATTCCCCGTTTCCATTGTATGTATAAGAAAATAGGAGTGTCATAAAAACATTCCTACAAACCCTTACCTCGATTAACATTAAGTAGATAGAAGAATAACGCTTTTTAGGAATAAAAGTATTATAGAAATGGGTAGAGGAAGTCATGTGAGTACACACATTGGAGTTTTCTTTTCGTTGCTTCTTTACCTTTTTATCATCTCTTCTAAGTATAGTATATAGTGAGTATATACTTACTATAGTAAGTAGAGGAAGTATTGTATTCCACCCAAAATTTCGATGTCAAAATTTCACCGCAAATAGAAGTTTTGGGGCCCCCTGAATCCAATAAAAGTATTTTTAGAAAAAGGTCCCTGTGTGCGTGCGTGTGTGTGTGTGTGTGTGTATGTGTGTGTGTGTGTGTGTATTCGCATGTGAACAGCATAACTCAAAAACAAAGTCTATAAAAACCAAAGGTGGTATTTAAGTTTAATATATTTGAAGGATTCGATACGAAGATTTTGAAGAAAATTCCTCCATCCTAAGCTGCCATTTACATGGAAAATTTTTTGAATATTTTGATTTTCTTGAAAATGGCTCTAACAATTTTGATTAAACTGCCATATGTTTGAGTAATTTTTATGAAAACTGAAATGTGTATCCTGAATTTTCTGGCTATAGCCCCTGTAGTCGTATTTATACAAGATGATATTTGCATAACTGATAAACCGCAAGAGATAGAGTAAACCTTACTATACAAAAATATAGATCTTGCTAAACTACACAATTTTTGTCTGAATAATTTTTTGTAGAGTTAAGCTTTTCGGAGATATTCCTTGTTATTTGTTTTAATTTTGGAGAACATTACTTCTGTCAAATGTAACATCGTTATTCCTTTTTATATATGCTATCTGTGCAAAGAGAATGGAATTGAAAGCCTTAAAGATTTGATTATCGCCTAAAGACTATTGTATTCTAATATATCCCTTGTACCTACAAGAAAATAAACAATTAGATAATTTATGCAAACGTTTATTTCTACTAACACGAAGAATATATAAGAATAAAAGTTTATAAGAATTGCTAGTACGAGAGTAGAGAAAGTCATGCGAGTGCAACACATCAGATTTTTGCTTTCATTTTCTCTATTCATTCTTTATTAATAATTATTATTCCAATTATTAATTAAATGATTAATTTCTGAATCATCGTTGTTCCGCAAGGTTAACATTATTTAAGTTGGAAACGCTAGTCGGTCCGCTGTATTGTGGGAATGCCACACTGCCAATTGTCTCATTCAGGGGAAACCCGGTATTTCTGACATAGCTTCGGTAGTAATAATACATCACACAGGGTTTCGAAATAATTAATCACTTAAAAGACGTGAAGGGATACTCAGAGCTGCTCTCTCAGAATTTAGGTAAGTCGGCAACGTTGCGTTGAGGTTGGCCAGCGAATTGACCTAGTTTGTGAATGTAAACATGTCGGACACTTTCGCTTTCGATGGGAGCTAACGCTTGTGATTGGCCTACACTTCACGGTAAACACGGAAGGACAAGGCAGGGTATGAGTTTGTTTTCAAGACGCACCGTTACGGCGTTTATATTCTGAGCTAGGAAAAGTGACCACCCACACAATCTACAGTATTGCCAAGTTGTTTTCAACAAAACTAAAATGTCGTAAGATACAAAGTATCTTCCAAATACCAAGATCTACTACTGGTTTAAATTAATGTAATGACTTCCCTTCCACCCAGTATTATCATATATCTTCTTTTTAAGTGCTGAATTGCACCCTTTCATTTCTAAATATGTAATAAATTATTTAATTTCTTTATTAATCTAAGTAGTATAACAGAATCGGTGTCTGCAGTTTTCTCTTAATATTTCTAGTTGAATTAACACCAGTTGTATAAAGCGCACATACACTAGGTGTCCCAAAGTCACCGACAACGCTTACTAAGTTATGCGGGATGGCAATCTGATCGGTTTACAAATAGGAAACTGTCTGGAAATGCACGGCTTGAACGCTGGAGAGCGTCGAAGTGTGAGAACGAACGGTTGTGAAATTTGTTAATATTAGTTTTGGTACTGGGATTGGTACCTAAGTATAATAACATTTCTGCGCATGCGCTAAATTCCTGCATAGAGTTCTTGGTGCGCATCCTACTGCGTTACTTGTGTAGTATCCAGACAGTAACGCTTTTTAACAGCGGTGCGACGCGTACAGCTACTGAAATGACCGATTTAAGCTTCAGGACACTTTGATGTAAATATGAAGAATCACCTCAACGTCGCATATTCAAATCGATGGATTGGTAGAAGTGGACCAGTTCCACGGCAAGCACGGTCGCAAGATCTGAACCCTCCTGTGACGTCAGCGGAGGATCTTATGCCTCGAGTTCATGGAGCAATTGAAATCATCAAACATAACCTCACATATTGGGTCATGCACATGGGACTCGCCAGCGCCGATATAGGCTCTGCAATGACGTAGAAGGTACATAGTTCGAAGCTAACTCTATGTTGGATTTATTGACTAAAGGTGAACGTGCACCCATAGCATTATACTAGCTGCTATTGGCCACTAAATTTTATGCTATATAATGACATCAGCTGTGAAATATTTGTAAGTTGAGAAAAAATCAAGTAAAGCGGTCTTGTATCTACACGTCCCCTCGCAAACTAATAATGGTACTTCAAGTTAAGGCTTAAAGTAATGAACTGCATAAATATTTAATGCTAGAAAATACTTTAAACATCATCTGATTCGCAAACACTGAAAGTTTGATTTCATGTTTGATTAGAATGAATAAACGCACACTTTTGGATCACTTGGAGTCCAGGGCTCGGTTTTAGTATCTAAAATAAAGCAAAATATAAAACTACTTAAAACAGGCTTTTGTGCATATTCTCAGTAGATAAAATACAAGTTTTCACGGTGCGTGGAAACAGCTTGCCAGCAAGCAATAAAATGTAGCGCATTGCCTCCCATTAAGTAAGTTTGTGCGAGTGTAACGTTTACTTAACATGGGGGCGCAGCGTTGTTTCAAGATTTAGTGCAAGAAGATGCGTGTGGCGTGAGGTGGCTAATGAAATAAATTCCTCTGGTTGAGAATGCATTTCGTTAGCTAAAATGTTAGGAATGTATTTCATTACTAAGGAAATAATTAAATTTCAGGCTGAAGAGGTAACACAAAAGTGGTGGAAAAGAACGAACAGAGATGTTCCACTCATCAAGGTAAAAACTCATAAGAGAACAGCAAAATTAAATTTTTTGTCATACATAAATTACAAGATAACCTGTTGCTGATAGGAACCAGTGCACTCGTGTTTTAAATGGATGTATTTAAAAAAGGAAATGAGAGTTATGAGGTTACGGTTGAGCGAGCATAAAAATTGTTTGGGAGACCAACCAAAGTTAAAAAGGCCAAAGTTTGTACAAACATCAAATTGCGAGGTAATTGGGGCATAAAGGGTATCTGTTTTCATCCCTCTTCCTTTCCCCTCCCTCCCTCTTTTTATTATATCTCCCCGCATTTCAGCTGCAGCCCTATCAATAACACTAAATTGGTGCGCTTTTCATTGCACAGACCAGCAAGGAATCTGAGTGTAAGGAGTGTTAAAACCCACGTAAAATAACATTAATTTTTCCTTTGAGGAGATTAAAATGCATAACACAAATCAGACAACTTATATTAAAATTTCTTGTATCACTTCTCAGTTGTTTGGTTAATTATCTTAATTTTGCTGCTTTTTATGTCTAATTTCAGTTTTTATGGCTGATTTAATATTATAAACTTATCAATTACTTGATTAAACACTTTGATTGCGCTCTTATTAATTCCAACATCCTAATAATTACTTCCTTCGTCAAGAATAATTTTACGAAATTCAGTTATTAAGTGCACTGGGAGGTCGATTGACTTCAAAAAATCGATTTTCTGTTTTTAATGTTAAAAATATATAATTCTTCAGCTTTAAAAAGAGATATATATATTGTGACTTTTGGTGGGTGTAAAGTAAAGAAGACAGATGTAGTCGGGATAAAGAAACACTTTTATTTCCGTAAACAGTAACTTTTTACACTCGTTGCAACGGCAAGAAAGTCTTTACCGATTCACCAACAGCACGGCTCCGAATTCGTAACACAAGAACTGTCCCTTCTCCGTCAGCACGACTACTCAACGCTTCACATACGTCTGACTGCCTCTT
The DNA here is from genome assembly GCA_030765045.1 of Tenodera sinensis. NCBI lineage: Eukaryota > Metazoa > Arthropoda > Insecta > Mantodea > Mantidae > Tenodera > Tenodera sinensis. Next base: position 29,493,691 of record CM060969.1, on the reverse strand, counting down.
CTGTCGTACTTTACCGCTATTTATATCTCCCAGGCACTATTCTGGAAAGTTCAGTTATTGCGGTGAAATACAAAGCAGAAGACTCTCGAAGTCTCTATCCTTTTCTCTCTTTCGGCAAGCGCCCCAACAATGCGGCTATTCTCTGTCTCTTTCCTTCGGCTCCTTTGCGGTAGTGCCGACAATAATGTGATGGGTGACACTGCTGTTGTCGGCAATCAGATGCGGCGGGCGCGGTGACAATATATAACATGTATAGAGTTATTTGTTATAATGATGGCTGCAGTGGTAGATTTACAGTGATGGAAAAAATGGGTATAAAAGTTAAAATATGAAGGAAGCCTGTATAAAATATATATATGTCGACTCTCAGAGACAAAAAGGGCAGTTCAGTTGCTTGAAAATAAAGCTAGAACTAAGAAAAGGAAAAGAAAAGATGAGAAAAACTTAAGTGAGCAGGAATATGGAGCAGGCATTCTGAAAGTATGTGTAATTTAAAAAGAATGATACTTCAGCTTTGATCGCAATTTCCCGAAAACTTGATTTTTCACACTTCAGGTACACATTTCTCAAAAACTATAAGAGATATTGATATCAAATTTGTAGTGCTTATTTATCCATGTTTATTGAGTACAATAGGTTAAAGCTTTTGTGAATTAGAGCTATAATGTGGAGAAAAAATTTTACCATATTTTTCCTACATTGAATTACATAATTTTTTATGTGCAAAATACAAACTACATAGGATTTGTGTTTAACCGGCCATGTCAAGCTATGCTTTATGTTATTCATATAGAAATTTGGTGCCTGTAGCTTTAAAATCCTACAAGAAAAGTGTACCCGAAGTATGAGGTGTAAAATATTTTTTCAGAATACATAGTGTGCTTTATGCCCCTTTTGCATGGAATTCTGTGAATGTAATTTAATTATTATGTAGTAGTTAAATGTACCAATGCTTGAACTATAATCACACCAAATTTTGATATATTCTAATAATTAGTAGCTGCTATATTTAAATTTTAAATATTGGTGTAAGTTATCCTCGTAGTGCTAAAAATAAGATTCAACTGTCGCTTAAAGCCTACTGTATTCCCTTGCATCTACAATAAAATTAGCTATAACCCAATTCCTACAAATTTTTATCTCCAGTAAAATTTATAATGATGGTTCGTACAAGAGTAGAGAAAGTCATGTGAGTGCAACACGCTAGATTTTGTTTCGAACAGTAGCAATATGTCCAAGTACCCACTGCACTTCTACAGGGTTTAAAAATTGCAATACTGGCCTTTCATTTTTTTCTTTTCATCACGAGAGTCTGGTGTTACGAATGGGTTTTGAAAGCAGTTTCCTATGTTGAAAAAACTTGGGAATCAAACGGGTAATTTAAAATATGCCATTACCTCCATATATTAATATATGGAAATTCTAAGATTATAGTCGTCTTTCTCGACTGTAACAACCACTCTTGGCATTCTAAGTCACATACACGTTTGGTGTGTGTGTGTCTGAAACCGTATTTTTCTTTACCGCAGGAAGGGCAGTTTATGTGACGTATCTGGAAGTGTAACAAAAGACTGGCGAGAGGCACAGAACCAACTGAAAACCTTGGAGAACCATATAGAGAATCCAAGCAGTAGAATGGAAGATATGTGGTCTCTGGTGTGCCTGAAACGAACGAGGAAGTACATAAATCACATGAAATTGCCACAGCTATGCTGACAAAGAGGTCCCAATCATCGTTCCGTTTATTACGTTTTGTGTGGAAGGAATCTTATCAAATGATTTTAAATGATATCAACTTAGATACTTAAATCCTTGTAAAACTTTGGATGCCATTAATAAATGCATTCATTTGTTCTGGAGTTCTTTTATACAGGTCCAAATATGCATTTAAATTTATAGACCAGGAAAAACGGAACAGCTTACCTAGTAAATATTTATAGAAATACTTATACTATATAAATATAATATACTACAATAATACAATAAAACTTGTTCTTCTCCTTTTTCCATAACAAGAAGTAAGCCGCAGGATCTACTGCGGGGCTAATTAGACCTCTTCTATCCCCTTCTTCGTGGTCTTCTAATGTCTGTTCGTCCGTTAGTTTTGTACAGTAATGCTTGCCTAGGAAATCCCGAAGGTGCCATTCTTTGCACGTGATCTCTCCACTGTCTCTGATATTGCTGTATTTCCTCTATTATATACTGTTGCTCCAGTCCTTCTCTTATGTCTACATTTCTTAGTCGATCTGCTCTTTTTACACACAATACTGATCTTAGAAATCTCATCTGTGCAGCCTCCAGACTTAATTTTTTATAAATTACCTGTTACCCATATTTCAATGCTAGTTTTGATATTATCATATGGATTCTCTTTTATTTTTAATTTCCACATTCCTTTCAATGGATGATATTTTGCTTCCTAGGTCCCTGAATGTTGTCACTTGTTTTATTTATTTTGCTCCTAGTACTATTTTCACTCTAAATAATTGCTCTTTCCCTCGGACAACCATGGCTTCAGTTTTTTCAGTTGACATTTGTATTTGAATTTATTTCGTTCAGTTTTATAGTTGCCCTATGCAACTCCTCTTTATTTTCCGTCAGCAATATCTGATGAATAAAATAAAACTAATATAATTATAACAATATTTCCCGCATTGTAACAAATATAATTAATTTCAACAATAGCCAATAGCTATTCCAGCTGGTTGCAACTGGAAATTTACACAGTTCATTCCTTGCTCTTGGCTTTTTTTTTTTTTTAAATTAACGTCCCATTACATTGTCTCATATCGGACGAATGAATGAAATGAAATGGGTGAAATGATGCTCAAATGAACCCGAGGTCCATGGAGCTTTAAGTTACCCGACATTCGTCTTCTCAGGGTAGGGAAAACCTCGGAAAAAACCTTAACCGGATAACTTACCCTAAGCGAGATTCGAACTCGCAACCTCTTGAACGCTAACCATCACGCTACCGAGGCGGGCACTCGGCGTTGCTTATTTCTGTTACTTTCCGTTATATTTAACATTTTGTCTTATATAAATGGGAAGGTTCACTATGGCCACTGTCTACTTTTATCCTTCGTTACATTTTTCCATTTTCTCTATTTGCTCCTACTTCTTTTAACCATCTTAACCTTATTTTTACTTTCTTTACTGGTAAGTAGAGGAAGTATTGTATTCCACCCAAAAATTCGATGTTGAGATTTCACGCGAAATATATGTTTTAAGACCCCTGAATCCAAAACAATCATTTTTAGAAAAAGGTGTGTGTATCTGTCTGTCAGTCTGTGGACAGCATAACTCAAAATAACTCGAAACAAAATGTTGGTATTTAAGTTTAATGTTCTTCAAGGATGAGATACTAAAATTTTGAAGAAAATAGTCCCATCCTAAACTATCATTTACATATTAAATTTTTCGTGATTTTATTTTAGACTTTTAAGATATTTTATCTAGTTTTAAATTTTAATTGCTTACCTTTTAGACTAGTTTTTACGTTTTAATTAGTTTACCTTTCATCTGTTTTAACTTTCGCACTTTAACGTTTTAACTCTGAATTTCTCTGTTTTTATCCTTTTAACTTTGGGACCTAATAACCTAGCTGTGGATGCCTTATTCACTAAACACAAATTGCACAACTGTACACAAATTTCTCTGGCAATTCTGCTCCTCATTTCAACTGAACTCCTGTGCCAGCTCGCTTATATAGTCAATCGACGCTTCGGGAAGCTTCTCGTGACCAAAACATGCACTCAGTTTTTCGAACTGTCTGATATAGTTGTTTGTTCTTAGGTGGTATTGTCGCACGTTGCCTAACAACGTAGTGGTAGCTGACCTTGAGCTGCCTTTGATGTGTGACCGTCACCGCAATATTTTATTTACCAATTGTGCATGTTGTAACAGAATTTATGGAGCAGTAATTATCCGAGGCAGAGTAACATCGGAAGAATGCTTATGTTAGCCATGAATATATTCTTGTATCCAAAGGTGGAAAGGCAGTTATAATTTTCCAGCGTTTTTCTTACATATTAGGGAACACATAAGTTCTCCTTTGTTAATCAATGCTAGCACCTTGACAGCACCGAGTTGTTTTCTTCTATATAATTGCGAGTGGTGGTTGATTTCAATCTGCATACTGGCTGTTGGGCTGGGACAAAAGCACCAAGTGTTATCGGAAGGGCTGCACTTCACATTTCACATGCTCCTGTAGAATACCGAAGATTTCCAATTTGTGTCGTAATTTGCAGCTACTGGTGAAATTTTATCCATGTGTCCGTGAAGTAATGGTGCAGCTAGGAAATCGTATAAAACTATGCAACATTGAAGATTATTTCAAAAATGTATCTAACATCATTTTCACTGATATGCGTGAGCAAGTAATGACGAAACAAAGGAATGAAGCTAGTCGCGTAACGGATCTTGGGATTTTAGATAAGACGTGAGCGGTGAAAAGGAAAGTTCAACATCTTATGTAACTGCTAAATTTAAATCCGTATCGTGTAGTGAATGGTTTGGGTACATTTGTAAGTAATTTTTTGCATGTTTTCTTTATCTCCTCTTTGTTATAATTAAATATAATTCTTACAAATTGTATGAAGAATTAAATATTTTACAATATGTTATGATAATATCAAATCACACAAATATAAGTTTATTATAACAGTAAGCTAAGGTTTACAACATTTAATAAGTTGTGGTTTTCTTCCTTTGGAAAAAATTATTCCTCATCGCGTTTTGTGTATACATTTATTCATTTAATTATTTTTATCAGTAACCTATGTATTTATTTATTATTTCCTCAACCAGAGAAGATTCAAATAACAGGAAGATATATTTATTTCAAAAGGGGAAAACAAGATACTGGTGCAAACAGTAAATATTTATGTTTGAACATCATATTTTTATATGCAAAGACTGCATGGATAAAACCAAAAGAATTACCGTAATATCTTTGTTTCTATTTGTGCTCATATTTAGTTACTTGAATTTTATTCTAGCTTTATAAACTTCAAACATTATGTTTGAAGTTTGTTGTATTTTCAAAAAGATGATTTTATAATCAGTAAGACTAGTCAAAATAGTTACCCTCATTCGTCGTATTATTACTATATGTGTTGTAGCACATAGTAAAAAAAAAAAACATAAAATAGAGAATGTGTAGTCATTTTTTTTTTTTAAAAAAAAAGCAAACTCAACCTACCCGTTAACAAAACTTTTCTTCACCCGTGCATTCGCAAGTTAACCGGTGAAATTATCTAGTGAAGCAGCCAGTGTGTAGCATTAAAAACGTCTTGGATAGGTGTTTGGTTAGTGAAAAGTCTTCGGAAGCGATAGGCACTACTAAAGAAGTCTCAATAAATTCGCGCATGCGCATGCTCAAGAACTGGGCCTAACGAAGGCTACAATTGATAACGAGGATATAAAACATATGTAAAGTAGCTATCAAGGGAAGTGGAGTGTTCACATGACGGCGGATTATTGTTGGATGTTAAAAAGGTAACGTTATGAACAATGTGCGAGAAGGTGTAAGAGGAGAAAATTTGAAGTGCAGGTAGGGTTATGAATGTGCTTATAATTATTATTAATTAGTGATTAATTATTGACAAATAAATTATAATTATGGACTAGCTTTTGATACAAAATTCTTGAAAGTTATTTTTATTACCTTTCACAAAACTTTGATTTCATTTCTGTTATTTATAATATTTTAAAAACCTAACACGATGAGAGAAAATGGAGATTATTTTCGAATTCAGAACAAAAAATCCACTACAAGATTCAAAAAAATAAGTTTTTAAATGCAGAACGGTGTCTTCCACTACAGAGCTTACCTCGATGCTCCATTGGCTATTTCTACCCCTGTGACAACACACGTGGCAAGCCTATTTTCAGTGTGCTCACCCCTACTTCTAACAAAGTTTGTTTTTAACCAAGTGACTGTGACCTCGTTCTCGAGTTAATTACGGCTTCTTCTATAATAACTTTTAACTCACACAATGGCATTAATGGGAGTTCTCTACAATTTCCCCTCAGTAAAATACAATAGAAATGACCTTGGCTACCGTACCTTGCCAACTAAATCCTTCCAATTTATACGCTCTAATGTCCCTTTCTTTCTTACAGCCGTAATGAGCAAAATAATATCTGGTCTTTAAGGCAAGTCGGTTTAAATAAATGACGCCATTTATTTCAGCGAGCTTGTTGTCCAACAAGGGGAATTCCGGAACCGAACCTCGGACTATGTGCGTCTCCGCAAAGCTGTTTTTCACTAGGTCTTTTTTACGTTCTTTGCACGTGACCATCGATCACAGAATTTGAAACTTGAATGCTACCTTGGAACTGGAGGACACGAGGTACCCAGAATTTATCAATTTTTTATAAAAAGAATCAAAATACTAATCTCAGTTTGTTAGAATTTTATGGATGGCTATAATTCTGCACTTACTTCATATTTTTATTTTCTCTACTAGTATATTCCACCCAAAATTCGATGTCAAAATTTCACTGGAAATATATTTTTTAAAGTCCGCTGAATCCAAAAAAAAAAAAAATCACGTAGATCCACGTAGTGAGCGGGGGGGGGGGGGGAGGTGGGGTGGGTATAGGGCACATGCATGTGTGTGCGCGTTCATAGTCGTGGTTCAGAGAAATGTGAGTGTATGTCGACAGAGACAGATTTGGGACATTTAATCGTCACGTGTTATTTTTTGTATAAAGCAGTTTTAGTGAGCGTAGGCATGGTCTATAAAATATATGGGTTGCCTTCCCTACGATGGATTCAAAAATAAGGGCTTTTCTGGCAACACAAAGGGTTTGCTATAACACCAACTATGGTCGTAGGTTTAGTATGGCTATGCTTTACGAACAGTTGACGGTACTGACGCAACCTAACAGATGGAATATCACCAAATATAACCAGACTGTACCATAATGGGAGAAAATGTCACAGTTGATTCCAATAAGCTGGTTTCTCTATAATGCTAGGACACTTTTCATGTAACCCAACATCGGTAAATCACCAAGACATACAGGAAAAGTTTATTTCGCATTGAGAGGAACAACTGCCAGTCGAAATAAAGAACGGAAGAGACAACAAAAGGGAAACGCAGACAGAGAACATTTGAGAGGATGACGCCATTACCATTACCGCAACTGCCGCCGACATAAAAGACAATGTTCTTAATTCGAAGCACGTTAAAGTTCGCAACCGGGCGTGCCAACCAAACGCGTTGCACATTAGTAGAGCTTACCTTTTCACGACCCTTTTGATTTACGTTATTCAACCGTCGGAGCGCGCAACATGACCATCCTGTCAGCTGCATCTGTTTGATATAAAATGATAAAGCTTAGTTAGGAAGCCTTCCCTTTCTTTGGAAAGACAGATGTCTGTCGCCAAAAATCCTGGACGTATTCTGCACCCTTTCACTACAAGTTCACTCAGTTTCTTAAAATAAACTTTTAGTTCGGGTACCTATCTATACGGTTATATATTCAGTTTATTAAATGTGTGAATTCAGTGTTACATTATAAGAAATAAAAATAATATTTCTTTTTATTTTCCTAGGCACTTATCTTTCATTGCAATCTACCCAAAATTCCTATCGAGATTTCACAAGATATGCATGTTTTAAGATGCATTTTTAGAAAAAAGGCTGTGTGTGTGTGTGTGTGTGTGTGTGTGTGTGTGTGTGACGAAGAATAATATGGTGAAAAAGAAGTTTTCAAAAATCTTGAATTTCAAAATGAAAACTATTTTATTCTGTATTTTTAACGTACATTTTGTAAATGTTGGTATCTGTAATATAAAAAGTTAAAAAACATTTTCAATGTAGGTATTTTTAAAGTCATGGAATACAAATGTCAGTTTTGGTAGATTTCTACCAAATTTCAGTTGTGTATTCCCTTCAGAACATGCAGAAGAACATGTTTGGAATGCTAGTGCACCGGGGCAATGAGTCTCAAGTCATCTATTAAAGTAAAAGAATTGAAATGCCTTCAAGAAGCTAGAAAGGCACATTATTAAATAGCGTACTGATAACACAGTAGCAATATATCGCTTCTAAGCCCCAGACTCATCTGAACAACGTGACAATAAAACAGCTGAGCCAAACACTGCCTTACTTGTACAAAGTTTCGTTCCGCCAGATGACGGTAAATCGCTACACCAGTTGCCGTTTTTATTTAGTCGCTCGAGATTCAGACTCTTCTGCGATGAACATCATAAAGTTTCAGTTCTGCAAGTATTGCGTGCTTCTAACATGGCTCCTGTAGAAGTCTGACGAGAAAACGTCTGGGGGTGCTCTGCTCTCTGGAGGGGAAAGTGGGAACAATAGCCAGGTACCAGACTAACATTACCACGTTACTCCGATTTGCGCCACAGTCTATATTTCTCGTTAGTTCTGAGCATAGAGCAGCACTGACTGCCAGTAGCACACAACCGGGAATAGAATACCAACAACACGACAACGTTTCCATGCTAACTAGGAAAATTATCATTTTGTTATTAAATAATGCAAACATTGTTTCATTAACCGCGTCAGTAAATGCACTTATAGGAAATAACTGCTATAGTTCTGTCCTCCCATGACGATGTAACCCTTGGCCTACCACTTCGCTCCAGGTCTGAAAATTTGCTGCTGTTCCTATATTTGTACTGAGGTATACACGAGGTATTCACAGAAAGTTCAGAATATAGCTTTATTAATTATTTAAAACATCCTAAGAATATGGGACTTCAATCAGTCTTTCCACGTAAAGAATAGTTTCGGAATGAAGGAATTTTAATTGTATCTGTGGTAATACCACGAAAGAGTTTCATATGACGATAATTTTGTGAGAAATATTATTCCAAATGTGAAAAGCTCGAGTGGAACTTGTTTATAATATTGCACAAAATAATTAATTTACTTTTTAATATTAATATTGATTTAAAGGTAACAACTTACCATAACATTCAGACATTTATTTGCATAGTTGGCATTACAACTTAGCCAGTAGGCTGTGAGAACTTTGTTTATAGCCGATCTATCATGATAATAGCAATCTCTTCAACTGAAATTTCCGCTGCGAGTTCGCAATCTCTTTCGTTGCAAAACATCTAAAACCGATTCCATACACATGACCTGCTCTTTTCCGTATTTTTGCCTTGACCTTTTCAATTAAAATATCAATATTCGCTGAATCTCTTGCGCCGCTTTTTAATGGTCCGCTGATTATTTTTGCTTCAGGTGGATGTTCAGAAATGTAGGGAAATGTTTAGGTTGGCGGAACCGCAAGGAAGAGGTGATGTAATCAAAACGATAATACCCTACTAAGAGGGTGGAATATACTTATTTTTAACTTTAATTTTAGCTCTTAAAATTATTAATGCTTTGTTGAATGACGTCATTAAAATTCGTGTTAGGAAATGTGTTTCGTCTATTAATTGTAAATCGTATAATTATTATTCACCCAGAATGATCCGAAAATTTCTTGAATAGCCTCCTGAAAGATATTGAATACAAGTACGAGGTATCGTATATCCAAAATTTCGTTTCATGGAAACGTACGCGCCAAAAAATGTTTTTTAGGTTTAAGAGGTTCTCAAGACATATATGGTTTCAGTGATATCTCGATATAAATATTTAGGTAGTGCATCATAATTCCTCTACCAACTGCAAGGGATAGGGAAAATAGTACAGCCATATTAGGTATTAAAAATATGAGCACTTTATGGAGAATAGGAAAAGTTGTTTATTACAAAAAAGATACCTCCTCTACTGTTATGCTGATAACAGTTTCAATAATCACCCATCTGTATTAAAATCTGTGAAATTTGTTCTCGTATTTCTGATACTTAGCACATTCATCATTGTCATCCAAAATTTCCATTACCTGTTTTTCCATTCCTTTCTTACGCACAGAGTATGATTGCTGGTTTCCTAATTTACTCCCTAAAAAAATTCCACTCTCAGGTCATTTGTTTTCTCTACTTCAAGGGGAGGCCTTTTTCTGTCAATACCGGCTCAGTCGATGAGTGATTGATGTTTTTTGTTAGATTCCCTTCTTCTCTTGCTTTAGACCTACGTTCTAAGAAAACGCTAAAAAGAGGTCTCCGAGAATTTTATATGGATGTATACGAATAGAAATGTACAAACATAACCCCAAGATCACAGAAAACTCTTTATCTTATGCTCTTACATGAACTTCTCCACTCTTTCCTTATATAAAACGGTTAAAAGTACACATGGAATATTACACTGCGACCTACGCAGATCTATTGTGGCTGAAGCCCCCAGCAGGCAGGCATGAAGTGAAAGAGCTGAAGGGTGTCATAAGGCTGCAGCTAGAGATACCACAGAAGTACCTAACAAGTGCTGAAATCTCTTCATCCCGGCACCAGGCCTCGCCAAGCAGTAGTTACAGTGCGCAAGCATCTGCGCCACCTGTACGGCACCGCCATACACCTGAAATGCACTAAAGGGAATGATGTATGTAATAAACTATGTAGCAAATTCAAGATGGATACTTCGGAGAATATTCCCAGAAAAATTATACATTTCATTTGAGATTATATCTGTATAATATGCCAATTTAATCAAAATCATCGGACTAATTGTTTAAAAAATGAAATTATTTTAAAAATGTCTGCGTAAATTGTAGTTAAGGATGGGGGGATTTTTTTACAAAGTCTTGTACCTATCAATGATTGAAACAAAACTTTAATATCAAGCTTGGTATTCGACGGAATTTTATTTTATTTTTTTTTCCCCATTACGCTACTCAGAGAGGTAGCCTGACAGGCAAAAACATATCTCTTTCTAGCTTTTTCAGGGCGTTACAAAACTTTTATCTTCGGTGAAATCTCAATACAACATTTTCGGATAGTAAACCGCAAAATATCTCATCAGGGTGAGGCTGCCTCTCCAACTTTAGCGCACATAGGCCATAACCCACGAAATGCCGGTCAGCTACAACAAGCAAAACTGTCGCTTATGCACACTCAGTCAAACGACGTACAAAGTAAACGTATACCTGTAGAAGAGGAGCTAATTTGAAATTATATACTGGGCTACTGGGTAGCCTTTAAATTGCACAATGAGAGGTGTAAACTAGACAATCTGCTGCGTTGCATTCACGTGACTTTCTCTACTCTTGTACTAATCATTCTTACAAACTCTTATTCCTATATCTTCTTCGTGTTAGTTGAGATGAACATTTGTACAAAATTATCTTATTGCTTATCCTTGTAGGTACAAGGGGGATATCGGAATACAGCAGACTTTGAGCGATAGTCAAATCTTCTAAAGCTTTCAAATTTCGTTCTCTATGCACGGCTAACATATAAACAGATTAATAGCGATGTTCCATTTCACAAAAGTATGTTTTCCAAAAGTTACACAAATAACAAGGAATATTTCTGAAATGGTTCACTCTACAAAAAAATTTATTTAAACATAAATTGTGTATTTCAGCAAGATCTGCGTTATTTGTACAGTAAGATTTTGTCCATCTGTTACGGTTTATGAGTTATTCAAAAGTCATCCACAGTAAAGTAGACTACATAGCCTTTAGCCAGAAAATTCAAAATGTACATTTCACTAGTCATAAAAATATGTCGAACATTTTAATTAAAATCGTTAGAGCCATTTTCAAGAAAATCATAATTATCGAAAGATTTTCCGTGAAAGGGTATTTTAGGGTGGGGCTATTTTCTTCAGAAGCTTCGTGTCGCATCGTTGAAAGACACTAAACTTAAATACCAACTTTGGTTTTTAAGCGACTTTTCGTTTTTTAGTTATGTTGTACACAGACTGACACACGCGCACGCGCACACAGTCACACCTTTTTGTAATAATGCTTTTTTTTTTGGTTTCAGGGGGTCTCAAAACATATTTCTGGTGAAATCTCGACATTGAATTTTTGGGTGGAATGCAATACTTTCGCTACTTACCAGTAGAGAAAGTAAAAAGGTATGCTTCGGCCATAGGTTAACCAGGGATTCTACATGAGAAATGTAACAATGCAATTACTGTCAAAAAAAAAATTTTCGACGAAAATTTCTTTATTATCAAGTATTTGGAACCCATTATGAATGAATATAATTAATAGTTTATTTTAACTGTGGTGCAAACACTGTGAATAATACTTCAATGCATTTATAACTTAGTTGAAATGAATTTAGTCACAACTTAATGTAAATGTCGTGCTAAGTTTAATATGTAAGAGATTTGTTTTCGACGTCAGAATCCCCACAAGGTATTTGCGAAGCACTGTGTATCTTAGTCTCGGTATATAACAACGAACTGGGTATAAGGGCAAACGTGGAGATGTCTGCAATCAAGACCCTTAAAAACCTCTCGAATGGTGTTCTCATGTGTCTGTTATGGGACCTGGAATATCCACTCGTATTTTAATATTTTGTCATAGTTCAGCTTCTCGCTCAGTAAGGCAGCTTTGTTAAACATAGTATCTTACATATTTGCTTTAAGGTTTGGGGAGTTACTTGAAAGCGCTGTAAAAGGAAGGAGTGGTTTTCCCTTTTTAACACTGACAAGCCGAGTAAAAAAAAAGTTGTAATCTAGCAAGTTGAAGATGGTGCAGTAAAGAACAAAGCCTGTAAGCTGCTTCTCGTTTCCAGGGAGTGGGAGAGGAGAGGTATGTACGTACGTACGTAAGGTCAGTACGAGGTGCTCAGTGACCTGTATATTGAACCCCCACACCCCCCCCCCCCACACACACACGTGCACTGTCGGTAATGAAACTTTATGAGCAGGAGTGTCTAGAGTACACTCCAGATCCACTAGTGCTAGTCTCTGAAACCCTAGAACGTTCACCAACTTGGAGTTCAATGTACACACACACACACAGCTCTCCATTGGACATTCGACCCCAACTGGGGAAGAATATCGTAGCGTCAAAGTTTGCATCTCCGTATTCAAATGACTACTGCCTCTCTCCGCATCTATAAAATGAATATGCAGATAGCTCAAATATACCAAAAAGCTTCTTTTCGAAAAGCACCAATTCCATTAGGATAAATTCTGAAAGAAAACCAACTTGTAACAGTTTTATAAATCGCACTTCTGGCACAGTAGTCCAGTCGAATTAGTTTTTTCTCACCTTATTTTCTTCATAAACTTTGCACATCAATACAGTTCTGTTTTTCTCAAAAATTGATCCATTATGATCAAAATACAAGTTTAGACTGTTATTAAAAATGCTCTAATCTGATTGAACATACAAGGAAATTTGTAATTAAAAATTTTTACAAACGTTTATCACGACTAATATAGTATTCTAGAATAGGGAAAGCCACGTGAGTGCATTCCCAAATTTGTGTAAATTTTACATAGAAGCTTGTCTGAGATTGAAGTGCTAATCCGCACATTGCATGGTTAAAATGCATATAAATTGTCGCCTAATTAAATGAGAGAAAGAAATTCAGATGTGGCATAGTGAGTCTCGTTATAAAAACTTAAAATCTGCCCTGTAAAATCATTAGTAACTTTTATGGCATTTTCGATAGAAAATAATTGTTAGAATAATGTCTGGTTTATTAAATTACTGACGTATGACTGGTACAACGTATTACTGGTTAGACCTTGATTAGCCTATCAGTTGCCTAGAATAATAATGTATACAAAGGTGAGAATTATATTTTGTTAATGTTGACCTCGTCGTTTTCCATTGGATGAAATATCAGGAATGGAAAGCAGATAGGACGGGATAGGATAAGACTGACAAGATTTAGAGGGGGAGTTTAGACCTCAAACAATGCCATCTTTTGTGCTTTTCCCCCTGACAGGGTGTCTCCTCGGAAGGAGGGGTACGGTGAGAGGATACCAAGGAGGTGGAATGTGACAAGAGACAACAGCAGAGAGAAAGCTACCTGACGAATACAGATGTGAAACTGCCCGGTGGCGCCTGTGCACCAGCTAGACTTCCCACTAGGGGTTCCGCAACTCGGAAACTTCCCCCGATTCGGAAGATAAGGATTTACTGAGTGCAAACACCTTCCATATACACTGAAACTCCCGCTGTCATTTAGAACCCTGAAATTCCCAAGCAAGCGAACTTAAAGTGAAGTGCCATCGAGGGATAGCTAATTTGGGGTAGTATTATATTTTCCCGAGATTCGGCTAGGGACCTGGCAGCACCCTGAAAAGAAATATGATTCAGAAAGGTTGGCCACGACATTCACCTTGCACAACCTTCCGAATGTAAGCCCTACACATTATCGCGGAATTACCTCGCTCGGAGGAATGAAGTGCTATAGTTTATAGAACCCATAGGAACGGAAAACCGCAGGAAAGTTGCCGTACTACAAGGGGTTCATCATTCTTTGGTTATGCTACACGCTATACAACTGTGTCGGAGTAGTTGCCGTACTTCAAGGGGTTCATCATTATTTGGTTATGCTACACGCTATACAACTGTGTCGGAGTAGTTGCCGTACTTCAAGGGGTTCATCATTCTTTGGTTATGCTACACGCTATACAACTGTGTCGGAGTAGTAGCCGAACTTAAAGGTGTTCATCATTATTTGGTTACGCTGCACGCTCAACTACTGTGTCGGAGTAGTTGGCGAACTTCAAGGGGTCACCATTATTTGGTTATGCTACACGCTCAACTACTGTGTTGGAGTAGTTGCCGAACTTCAAGGGGTTCATCATTATTTGGTTATGGTGCACGCTCAACTTCTGTGTCGGAGTAGTTGCCGGACCTCAAGGGGTTCATCATTATTTGGTTATGCTGCACGCTCAACTACTGTGTCGGAGTAGTTGCCGAACCTCAAGGGGTTCATTATTATTTGGTTATGCTGCACGCTCAACTGTTGTGTCGGAGTAGTTGCCGCACCTCAAGGGGTTCCTCATTATTTGGGTATGCTGCACGCTGTACTGCTGTGTCGGAGTAGTTGCCGAAAGTCAAGGGGTTCGTCATTATTTGGGTATGCTGCACGCTCAACTACTGTGTCGGAGTAGTTGCCGAACCTCAAGGGGTTCATTATTATTTGGTTATGCTGCACGCTCAACTGCTGTGTCGCAGTAGTTGCCGCACCTCAAGGGGTTCATTATTATTTGGTTATGCTGCACGCTCAACTGCTGTGTCGGAGTAGTTGCCGCACCTCAAGGGGTTCCTCATTATTTGGGTATGCTGCACGCTGTACTGCTGTGTCGGAGTAGTTGCCGAAAGTCAAGGGGTTCGTCATTATTTGGGTATGCTGCACGCTGTACTGTTGTGTCGGAGTAGTTGCCGCACCTCAAGGAGTTCGTCATTATTTGGTTATGCTGCACGCTGTACTATGTGTCGGAGTAGTTGCCGAACCTCAAGGGGTTTATCATTATTTAGTTATGCTGCACGCTCAACTACTGTGTTCGAGTAGTTGCCGAACGTCAAGGAGTTCATCATTATTTGGTTATGCTGCACGCTGTACTTCTGTGTAGGAGTAGATGCCGAACCTCAAGGGGTTTATCATTATTTAGTTATGCTGCACGCTCAACTACTGTGTTCGAGTAGTTGCCGAACGTCAAGGAGTTCATCATTATTTGGTTATGCTGCACGCTCAACTACTGTGTCGGAGTAGTTGCCGAACTTCAAGGGGTTCATCATTATTTGGCTATGCTGCACGCTCAACTACTGTGTTACAGTAGATGCCGAACGTCAAGGGGTTCATCATTATTTGGTTATGCTGTACGTTGTACTTCTCATATAATCGCCACATATGAATTTTTGTTACACTAAATAACCAAATAGTTTTTTAAATTCTTTGGTAGGAAACTGCCACTTGAAATGCAATGTTTTCGAAGAAACTAAAGTGAGAAATAGCTGTACTGGATTTTGTTGTCTTTGTCAAACTGGTGTCAGGAGTGGGATTCGTCAAATTGTTACAATATATACAAATACTTCCGGCGCAACTGCAATTAAATCTAGGTAAATACTCTTTAAAATGACGTTGTGTTTTTAATTTGTTACAGAGGATGGACCTGGACACCATCTTGCCTGATGTAGGCGAATTCGGTCTTTATCAGCAGCTGTTATTGTGGTTTGTATTGCTACCCGGAGTCTTGCCGTGTGGTTTTCACGCCTACAACCAGTTGTTCATGGCAGCGCGGCCAGATCACTGGTGTCGTGTGCCGGAACTAGATGTTCTGGTCGATGTCAGCATCGAGGTTATCAAGAACATCAGGTAAGTCGATTCATCAACCTATCTGTGGACATCTCTAAGAAAGTAACATTTTTTTATCGACATAACTCCGTATAACCAAATACTAAGCCATTTCCGCATTCCAATGTATTTTCTTCAATATGCATTTCACTTTAAAATGTGGTCGGAGGACTGATTTACCTGCAATGCGTTTGAGAGATTTGGAAAAAATATCTGATATCTTTTTTGTTTCTGTGATAATAATAATTACAGAAACACAATAATCCGAGATATTTTCGTTCAATAAAAGTGGAAAGTATTGAATCTATGCAAATCACTGAATAGAACGTGTGACTCATGGACTTCGTTGATTTATCTGGCATTAAATCATTATAACAGCAAGACATTGGATACCATAAAATGGGATAAATAATTTGTTGAGTTATACTTCATTAGAACGTCATTAACTTTGAGAAATAACGCGCCAGAGCCTCAGAGAGTCCCAAAAAATTAAGTTGTTTGAATTGTTCTAAATCACTTCTTGTTAAATCGCCTTTAGAGACTCTGCATGGCTGATTTATACCAAAAAGGTCGAAAATATGAGTAAAATACGACTGAAAAAGATATGTAATTCAATAATATATTAAATATTTTCAAGCTTTTTCTTTCAATAAAAGTGCAAGTTAATCGCATTGTGCAAATCAGTTAACAGAGCGCGTAATTCTTCGGCTGTTGTTGATTTATGGGGCATGAAATTATTTAAACTTAGAAAATTTATTGATCTAACCGGATGTATTTATATAATAAAGGAAATTCCTTTCGGGTACCATAAACGGATTCGTTGAGTTGTAATTTATTAAAATATTGTTAACTTTGAGGAATAACGCGCCAAAGTCTCAAAGAGTCGCAAAAACCGAAGTTGTTCGAATTCGAAAAAAGTGTTAAGTCGCCTTTAGAGACTGAACGGTCGGTTTGTAGCAGAAATTTCTAGAAAGGAATGAGTTAAAAAAGTGAGTATAATACGCCTTAATAGAAATAACAATAGTAATAATAATAATAATGATGATAAATTTCCACTTTTATGCTACACTGTGTTTTAGTATTAAAAGGTTTAAAGCCACAAATGACTATTTTATGAGTCCTTTATCATTTAGAAAAAGCTTTAAACTCCACTTTCTCAAATCCTTCTGCTGTTTCTCAGAATTTTTCCCTATTCAAAATGCACATTGGATCACACTTACAATGTTGAAATTTTCAGCACTGCTTTAATCTCTATGTCCCTATGTTTATTTTCCGAACATTTTACTTCTTCCTAACTGCCGAAGCAGTTATCACGTTATCACGTGACTGATGTTGCATTTTCATTGGCCAATTAATGTTTTTCTACGTGCTTACGTGCATAAGGGCGTTAAATTGTGTCTCGAATATGAGGATTTCGATACGTACATTTTGTGTTACAAATACAAAAGTGAAATCGAGCATAAGCCAAGCAATTCACCACTTCTAAAATGTGCCTCTTCAACTTTAAATGTACTGGATGTTTTGCTGACCAGCTCCTCCTTTCACCCACCATTAAATTTTGTGTCTGCCATACGTAGTTTTCTTCTATTGGTCAAGCCTCGACAAAAACTATCCTTATAGTATCTTTCCTGCAGTTCCTTTGCTTACAACATTTCCAATCTTGAACGTTATTTACAAGCTGTGCTTATCATTATTGTTGTTATATTTTATTTATTTAACACTGAAGACACTTGGTACAAACACATCTGTCTTACTTCCCAGTAGAAATCTGCAGGAGTGTTTTGTCTTACATAGAACAGTCGCGATATGACTTAATTGTTAAAGCGACTCTAAATAAAAAATTTAAAAAATGCTTTGTAGGAATGCTAAAGTCATCAGCGTTTCCTTCTGCAGGCATGGAAATAATGGTAGGTATATCAAAGCCAATACATTATAACCAACCATATTTTAAAAATTTGACTATCCCTTGAGCGTGCTTAACTACACAATATTGCAGGGCGTAGGAAGCCTATGAGTGTTAAGTCAGTCGCCATGAAATTTTGCTACAGCTATTATGTGATCATTTCATTATGATTTTTGTTTCCGGTCTATACGTAAAAATTTGTGCACGAATTCCTAGATATCGTCTAAATATTTTACACAGTATTTCTGTTAACCTAGGTTTATGATCTCAAATCTGCCGATTTATGCGTAAATTAAAAATAATTGCATGCATTATCGAAGTGGAAAATAAATACGTGCAAATGTTGGCTCGTTAATTACGTGTTTCAACTTGAAAATTAATTGTAATAGATAAATATTTGTTGCGCATATTCTGTTTTGTTATTTTAACATCTATTGATGACATTCCTGCAGACGCAATCATAAATTAATATTTCTGATATAATTATGAAATAGTTGAATTTTGGGTTTAACAGTTGCTTTGTATTTTATCAGTAATTAGCTCTAGTATGAACAGAATGTGGAGATTAACGTAAATTCTGCTGCTGGGATTACTTGCAGATGTATGACAATGGTGTTCCATGGATTATCTGGTTAAATATCACTGTTGAGTTTGTAAACATCAGGGGACAGCAGAGCCATGTTATTATAGACTGTTATGTGTCGAAAGAGAGAATAGAATAACTGCAGCTAGGACAACTGCTGCCTGTTGTTAGCGTACATTTAATTACAGCGTTACAAAAATAGGCTTCGTAATGTGAAACATTTATGTGCAGTGAACTAGGGATAAAATTTGCGTTATATTTCAATATAAATTAAGTGAAAGAATTACGTCTTTAGCCTTCCTTCTACTTAATTAATGTGGAACAATTATTGCATTCTGTCCAGAAGTTCTCATGGAGATTTCAACACACATATATTATCTTTTGCGAAACACTGAATGAAAAAGGGAGTGAATTGAGTAGGTGGGTGAATGAGTGAGTGAGTGAGTGCATGTTGTACAGAGTAACTCAAAAACTACATATTGGAGTGTTATTAAACTAAGTTCAGCATATTACAAGGAATTTCAAGAATTTCGCATTCCAAGGTAGACTATACATGGACTTTATAATTTTTCATTTCCTCAAACGTCCCTAAGGATTCTGAACAAAAAACCATATATTTGCATCCATAACACAACTGGTAAACCATAAGAAGTAGAAAATACCTTACTTGCGGCACTTGTGGTTTAAGACAGGCATCGACAAACATGTACTCAATGAGGGGTGAGTATGACGTCTCAACATGCAACCCGCAATACACATGATGTAATGTAGAACAGGGGATGGCGTTGACCTTCGTTCAGAGTCTGTGCTGGACTCGCTCGCTACAGAGTGCAATAAGGAATAGTACACATACTTGAATCCAGCTATTTTGGTCTACGACACTTAGGATAGGCCTAGATATTTGAGCAATATATTTCAGTTCACGTCTATTTGCAAGGTACCATGAAAATCTAGTGATATATCACAAGTAATCACTCTCAGTATAGCACGCAAATTTACATCTGTTAATCGCGATACAAGATTCTTTTTTTTTTTTATTCAGTTTCTTTTCTTCTACACATTTCTTAAATGCTTGAAATAATTTTGTCCCCTAAGTGGAATGACTTCAAGCATATATTCTTGCATCGAGAGGTTGTCAGTAATTCCACGAATGAAAATTACCAATTGTGCTGTGTCAACGTTGTCAGTGCTTTCATCCAACGCGAGAGAAACGGCTATAAATCCATGGACCTCGGTTTGTAGTCTTTTTTCGGTTATTTCTGCTATTTTATGTATCCTTCCCAGTATGATTCGTGGTGATAATGCAATATTACTAAAAATATCATATTATTCAGGGCAAATTATGTTGGCAACTTTACTCTCACATTTTTTATGAAATCTCCATCACTAAAACACCTCAGTGACTGAGCAATATCCAAAGTAACAGCATAGCTGGCGTGAAGTTATATTTGAATTAATATTAGGTGTATTATCTGAATATTGTTCTTTTTTGCTGTTGCAGTTGGTTAGTCCAATCTGGACCTGAAAAAAAAATAAAATGAATAAAGGACACTACGTCAGTGTTATGCTACTTTAAATCGTGGTGTAAATTTATGAATACATGCTTGTCTATAATTGTATGGCGATCTTATGACATGTATCATAATGCCGCTTGATGTTCCATTGATGAGTGCCTTTTGGAACTTTACAGCACAACAAACACCTTACGTTCCTTACATGATGAGAGAAGAAATCATCAGAGTGTTATTCTAGATATCAAATTTAATAGACCAGGAATAATTAGATGCACTCTAATTCTATGAATATACCAAGACTTTAAGTTAAATAAACTAATATCCTTCAAAGTTATAAATAAAGAAGTTTATCTAATTACACTTTGACCGACATGTTTAGAAGTGCAGGTAAATACGACAGGACAGTCCGCCCGTGATCGGTGTGTATGCACAACCAGTTAAGGCTGTGAGGGAGGGAGGGGGAGACAGACAGAGTAAGCGCTGCCCCTGACACGTCATAGTTGCGAAGCCTCATTAAGTACATGTTTGCCGATGCCTGGTTTAAGGACATAAATTATCTCGCATAAATATTTCGAGGCTTGAACCGACTGGCATTCTGGAGGTTGTGGATTGAATTTCCGGATACCTACATCCCCGAATTTCCCGTCTCTCCATTTCCGTTTTCTTCATTCCATTCATCAAACCATCAACTTCGTTCAGCATTTTCCAAGAATGCAACACGACAATTTTTAAGAAAATCTCCAAAATGCATTTACAAGAAAATGTTTTCGAACATTTAGTTTGTTTTTTTAATGACCAGAAATATTGATTAAGGAAACTGAGTGGTTATTTTTATCACAACTTGCACCAATATTTGAAGCTTAAACACAAAAGCAACTAATCACTGAAATAAATTGAAATTTGGTGTAATTATAATCCAAGTATGTCTGAATTTAAGTATTGTATAATAATTAAATTACATTAAAATAATTCCATGCAAAAGAGACATGAAGTACACAATATATCATGAAAAAAAATTTACATCTCCTACCTCAAGTGCCCTTTTTTGTAGAAAGTTGAAGCTACAGACATCAAATTCTTATCTGAATAAAATAAGGCATAGCTTGACACGGTCGTCTAAATAAAAATGCTTTATAGAGTGTATTTTATGTTTTATTGTATTTTGGATAGCAATGTCGTTATGAACAGGTGCACTTTTGATTAGTGGATAGCAGTGTCGTTATGAATAGGTAGATATAACGAGATTCATTACAATGGCGTATAAGCACTCCATTATAGCACGAAAGAGCATAAAACTCTGAACTTTTGGGACTTTTATATAACAACAGTTTTTTGCCTATTGCTGTCAAATTTGAAATGCCTTTAAAGTTTCGTTTTCATATAATTTGTTTAAAATTTCAACTCTGTTATCTTTGTGCCTCATAAATTTATAAAACCATGATACGAGGAAGCAAAATTAAACTTATGAAACGAAATGCGACTGTAGACTGTAGACCTTTTTACTATGTACACTGTGAAATAAAATTTATTCTTGCAAAAGGATAGTATTTAGGTTTTAATTTTATACCTTATTGTAGCCAAACTGTAGGACACAGGAAACCTGTAACACTGAAAGGCAAAACCCAGAACCCAGACTGTTTCATCTATCACAAAGAATAACAAGATTTGCTTCTTCGTCTCTGAACGAACTGTCTTCTTTTTCTTGTGAGATGCTTCTGTTACAAACGCTTGTCACGATGTCCTTGCTAACGAAAGTAAAAGGACTCCGATAACGTGTCACGCAAAGGAAATTGAATTTGTATGGACTCTGTCCTTCTGCAAGATGTGATTACTTTCGAGTCAAGCATCAACTTGAAAAGCATTGGGTGGTTGCCTATAGGATATGTAACAAACTATTCCACACTTAAGGAAGTGGTACGTCTGCCAAGCTCAACATGGTGTTAGGATAGTGTAGAATAAGTGGGTAATGTGGAATACTCAAGTTATACATTGTTCAGAGCCTTCTGAGACAGTGAGAGGGGCAGATAGGCCTGCTGGTGCCGTAGGTCAGTTACGCGTGCCGGCACACTGCGACAGCAAAATACACTGTTGCAACATTTGCATCCGTTTCGCACTTCTATTGCATTGCTTACATGTTTAACCTTTAGTTAATTGTTTATTTGTTCACTTATTTTACATTGCTTCAACAGGTTTTTCTCACGCTGGAACGATAAATACATTTAATATAAAAAATCTGAAGTGTTGCACTCACATGACTTTCTCTGCTCTTGTTCTAACCATTCTTACAAACTCTTATTAGTAATTAGAATGTAGTAGGCTTTCAGTAATAGTCCAATATTTTAAAACTTTTATCCCATTCTCTTTGCACGCTTAACATATAAAATAAAAAAATGAACAACGATGTTCCATCTCACCAAAGCTTTAAGTTTTTCGAAAGCCACACAAATAAGAAGGAATATCTCCGAAACGGTTCACTCTACAAAGAAATCTATTGGGACATAAATTGTGTGTTTTAGGGAGATCTACATTTTTTGTACAGCAAGATTTTGTCTATCTCTTACGGTTTACGAGTTATTCAAAAGTCATCCAGAGTAAACAGGACTACATAGGCTATAGCCAGAAAATTCAAAATACACATTTCATTTGTCATAAAAATATCTCAAACATGTGGCATTTTAATCAAAATCGTCAGAGCCATTTTCAAGAAAATCAAAATTTTAGAAAATTTTTTCATCTTAAGGGTAGTGCTGTTTTTTGTATTCAGGGGTTCTCACAACATATAATACTTCCTTCTACTTACCAGCAGAGAAAGTAAAAGAGTGCTTTAGTTGGGGAAATTTGCTGAAGGAAAATGTATTCATAGGTTTGTTCAAGTTATTATTTGATGTGCATAGGCAGGCTGTGTCCATTACTACAATGGAAGGACAAATGAGACGTGTAATGGTGTGGGATGGATCTCTGTCATCAAACCCTTGTGCCTATAGGCTATTGATGCTGCCAGTTTAGGCGCAGACAAGCATGTTATAGTCTTGTGGAAACAAGAGTTCAAGCGTGCACAACAGCGACACGTTGTTCTACACAGTGTCAAACACGTCTTCTTGGTACCACTAAATGATATCAACACACACCAGATTGCCCACCATTGTCACCTCACAAGAAGTCCATCAAAAACATCTGATTCATGTGGATAGTGGGCACTTCCATGGGAAAACAGGTGAATATAAAGGACAGATTTCAGTTTGAAGATATTCTTTAATATTGTTGTGTTGCATCCTGGAAAAAATGCCCAGCTTAAATACCAAATTTGGTTTTTAACCGACTTTTCATATTCAAGTTATATTATTTATGGACAACACACACGTACACACACAATAAACACCTTTTTAATGATTTTTGGGTTCATTGAGTCACAAAATGTGGTTAAAATCTCAACATCGAATTTTCTTGGGCGAAATAAAATATTTTGCCTACTTACTGTATACACTACAGAGTAAGAAGTGCCCACTTTATAAGCCCTAGGTACTATATTTAGACAAAAAGGCACAATATGATTTTATGAAAACATTTAGTCAGAAACATATATCGTTGCCATTAAAGATAAACCTGTAATATTTAACTTAATGCAGTCTCACCAATTTCCTTGTCAATATCATATCTACACATATTCACTATATTTATATTTCATAAAATTCTTCGTATAAATCTGATTCTGATACTCAAAATATAGTTTTACCAGGAACTGTTTCGAATTAACAAAAACGTGAAAACAGTACTCATTTTTTATTCGTGATAACAACTTGTTCCTATAGACAAAAAAAGGGGGAGAGGGAAGGGATAGAGCAAGAATCTAATTTTCAAGCAGGCGCATTAGATGACGCTGAATTTTGAAAACAGTTAACAGTAAACATATGACATATATTGTGCACTTTAATGAGCTCTTCATTTTTCTAGAGGTAAAATTGAAGTAAATAAATTAATATTCATAGGAAATTCACACGAAAATCTACAGATATGCTTTATTTCCAGTATCAATATATAAGTATGTGACATTTTAATCATAATACTTAGTCTAATGTAATAAAATAAGCAACAAAGAACTATTATTCAGGTAAACTTTTTAATTACTGTCTACAGAGTCTATTTTTTCTAGCTTCTACAAACAAATGTGTGATAAAATTCGCCACAAATAACATTAACTAGACAGAAAAACAAGTTTTCGTAATAATATTTTGAGGAAACTGTCAAAATAAACGACACGTTAGAAAAAAGCCAAGTGAATATCAGATTTAAGTTGCTTTTGACAACGTTTTCCAATACGAATTGTAGAGTTTTAGAGACTGGCATATTACTTGGCGTACTTGAACAGTTTTACTATAAATATAGCTGTTTAGAACATAAATTTTACATGAAGTTTCGTGAACAGGAACGCAAAATTGAAAACTTTCCCAACTTAATATATGCCAGTTATATAAGTTTATACGCAATTCTTGCCGTATGAAAGAGACTTCGTAGACTATCCATGAAAGTTTAAGAATATGTGCATTTTATTTTTGGAGTAAACATCTTTAATATATGGCAACCTAATCAATTATCCGTTATATCGTAAATCCATAACCCTTTGGATGACTTATTAGAGTATTTTGCATCCTCAGCTGACTTTGCACGCAATCTACGGTGAAATCTACGACGCCACAACGTATCGGTAATGCCATTTGCACAACACACGCGTTGGGTTAACCGTGCAAGTGTCATCATAACACAGTGTTTTGTGTTCCGTAACCACATACCTAGTTGCGGTTAACGCCTGCCTGCCGTCCGTTCACTAACGGTTTTCTAACAATTTACGATATAAACTCATTTTGCAGGTTTGTATTAGTTACCCACATGGACACTGACTAACCTACAGACACGTATATTGCCAAGAGTTGTAGTTACTTACGCAGCAGAGAATACACAAGTACTTCCGTTCACTATACTTCCAACACCGGTTTATAAATTCCAATAATCTATTATGCAATTCCTCTCCTCAATATTTTAAAAGTTCTGTGTTTCTGCCAACAGGTCCAAGTGTTTTTCTATTTTTCATTTTCCAAAGTGCATGCTGCAATTTGTCTGTAGTATTTGTATCTACTGAATCATCATATTCTTCTATACCTTTTGTTTTATCTTCATCGTTATCTTTCTGCCATAAACTTTATAATGAGAGATCGAATCAGCCTCTGTAAGATTATTTATGCCACCTTGTCTTTCATTTCTTTTTGTAACACCTTTATAGCTTTTCCATAAATTGAGTTTGGATCTAACAATATATCTACACATCTGAATCAATATCTTGCCCTTTATAAACTCTTGCATGTCTAATTTGCTAAATCAACTTTTGGTTTGTTATTCTATAATCAACCACGCTCCTTTGTCTTCTGGCACTCCATGTATATTTCTCTTTGGTTTTGTAGAACGTATTGGTAGCTTTTAAATTATTGAATGTAACACATTCTCGGAGTTCAATTGCATTCTTATTTAAGTGGTTTTCTCCAAAATAGGGGAAGTATTGTATTCCACCCAAAAATTCGATATCGAGATTTCACAGGATATACATGTTTTGAGGCCCATGAATCCAAAACAAGCATTTTTAAATTCTATAACTTTGAATTTGTTTTTCAGTTTATTAACTTTGTGTGTGTCTATAGATCCTTCTTAGGAAAGCATTTCTATAATTTTGTACGGCACGAAGTATATGATAAAATATTTTAATGAGTGTGGAAAGCCTTTATTTGTTTGTTTATTTTTCTGTAAAGAAAAAGTTTTGTGTTAAAGTCGAGACACTACGCTACAGAAAGCTTTCAGTTACTTGCCGCGCGCAAACGCCGTTCCAAATGTAAACACTGGAAAGTTACCATACAAGTCCCATTTCTATGAAGGATATTTTTGTTGTACTGATTTGATTGTATTCTCATGTTTTTGGTTAAATAATTGTATCAAATTTATTGTATACCGCTGTATTACATAGAATAGTCGCGATATGACTTAATTGTTAAAGCGACTCTAAATAAATTAAAAAAAAAAGTCCCATTTCATTAAGGTAACTCCGAAAGCGTTGACATCTCTTCCTAGTCCACTGATAAGAAGCACTGGTGGTTGACTGACGTGAAAGACAGAATGAATCTAAAGACGCGGGTATGTATGAATATACAACTTGTTTATGTCAAAGTGTCATTGCTTTGAGTTAATTTTTGCAGCGAGTCAGCTCTAAGAGGACGAATGAAACGCAAAACATGTGTAGTGCAGAAGTTGGTTGCCTGACAAACATGACGTTTAGTCTGAAGTGAACTAAAACAGTACTAAGACAATGTGAGTAAATTACGTGCCTCTCAGTTTTAGATGAGTGCAAAATAAGTAGGAAAAAAACCTTTATTGCAAATTCTCTTAATGTTACACAAATACTCCTTTTGTTTACATCCGCAAAGAACTGAAACACTCACTGTTGACAAATTCATATTGTTTTACTAAATATCGACCGAACTTGCCAGAGATTTTGGAACGACTGGAGCCATCTGTCGCTGAGACATAGAAGATGACCTGAACACCTTGGCTAGGCAATTTCTTGTACACGTGCCTTACGCAAGCGTCTAAACAAATGACGTCATGTATCTTATTTAGACTGAATACAATAAACCAGGGCACAATGTACACGTCATCACGTGCCAGCTCGCAAAAAAAGAAAACGTCGTGAAATAATTTTGTACCATTAATTATATCCTGACTGCAGAAAACATACGATATAGGTTGTATCATTTGAATCCCTTTACATCACGTGATAAAGAAGTGTTTCTGTTTATAAATATTATAGAGAGAATAAGAATAGAAGAGAAGCTTCACTTTCAGTTTTGAGTTTGCACATTTTTAAACAGTAGGTACATGAACTTTTAGAACAGATATTTTGATAAATTGTTCCTTGAAATGTATCCACTTCGGCGTGTTAGGTGTTTTTTCTCTTCATCTAATAGTTTTTCCACAAATCAATCACATAGTTTACTATCTGATGTTTTTGCATGATCGTAACTGCGAAGTGAACAAAGCCTAGACCTCGATCATGTGAGGTTATTGTCCTTGTAGAAAACATTCCAACACAGTTCCAATACAGCAATGGTTACCGGGTTAAAGCATTCGCTCTACCCACGCTGCGTCATGTTTCCTCTAAGTCCGCAAAGGAAGCAAACATTCATGTAATATTGTTAATTACCCTGTCCTCAATTACCAGTACAAATTGTATGTGCAGTTATACCGTATAACGGTCGGTATATTCCAAGAAACATTTAAAGTTTTATTTATATCTCTTCTACAGTTACCGTTCTACACCCTGCAAGAGCAAAATACATACCGTTTATATAGCTAGCAGAGGAAAAAACAATTAAACTAAATAGTCATAACTGTTACAACACCATAACATATGCTACTAGCCGATAGCAACATATTTGTGCTCCAATGGACTATCAATAACTCTTGAAAATTGACTTCACAACGATAACTCCTGGAGTGCAAAGTTGCACTTACCGCAATTGTATTGCGACATATTATTTCGCCATGTTAACAATCTGGAAAGCAACTGTTTTAGATAGTATCTAACAAAATGTTATCCTAGTTTACATGTACTACAATAATTGCAGGCAACACACTTTTAAGGAAGTAGCAGTGTTGCCAACCGTAGCGGAATTCCGCTACACGTAGTGAAATTTGAGCCTTCGAGAGACATTGTAACGAAAAAAAGATACTGAGAAAATTTATCGACTTTTATCAGTTTTAATTAAAAATAGATGTATCGCTGTTTCTAAAAATAAAATATATTTCATGAATATTCTACAAAATGAATTTACTATCAGTTTTGAAGCCGAAATATTTCAACATTGCCTAAATGATTGTGTTGATGGTTGACATTAAGTCCAAGAAAAGAAACAAGCTAAAACTTCAAATCTGAACGACCTCTTAGGAGCGACATTTGATATTCTAAATAAAGGAATTGCTTGTTTAACATTGAATAACTGACCATCATGTAAATAAATCTGGAAATCGATGTACAATTTTTTAGGAAGTGCTAAGTGACAAAAATTACTGTACAAATGACAAGTCTAGTTACTTAGTTGGCACTTAATCTCCCTTAAAATTGAATCAAGCAACAGGGTTCTCTATTTTATCATTATCACAGTTTACAATTCGTCGTGATCTAACAAGTCTCAGCTGTTCTGTCCAATCGTAACACTGACATATACTTCACTATCTATTCACTCCGTCTCACTAACTACTGGCTGGGACGATACACGCACTATAACTGCTTCACTTCAAGACTGTCTTGCTCAACACCTTAAGACCGGCTCGCTGGTTCCTCGCTTTTATGTCGAGGTTCGAGAACGTTTAAGAATTGTGTGGAATATCTTTGTTTTGCCACGCTCAATGCCATGTTGTTTACTTGCCGCGTAGTGGTGTGAGGTAGCTGACCTGGAGTACTTTCTGAGCGGCGCCTATCAGTCGGCGTCACAATTACATGGAAGTACGAATATTTTTGTTTTCGAGACGAATACAATATTGATTTGTAAGATTGGAAGTTCCAGGCTTATACCATTTCCCTTGTTTACGTTTCGTGTTCTCCTGGAAAAATACAACGAACTTTTGAAGCAATTGTACCACACATTCTCTTCACAATTTGAAACCAAAATCTAATTATTGTGCACTTTGGAAGTTTCGATGTAGCGAGGCTACACCCGAGCTATAAAGTATTGTAGAATTCCACGACCACAAACTGTTCTGAGAAAGAAGGGTGGGAATTATTTAGCTCTCTGCCCTACTATGAGTATCCGAGTTTGCGTTGGTTTGCATAGTGTCGCAGCACCTTCTCAAGCGTAAATCGTGCCAAAAGGGTATTCTCAGAAACATCGTGGGTTAATCAGGAGTAGAATATGCATTTGTACGCCTTTGATTTCCTGTAGGTAAGAATGTGCCACCACCGGAACTCTGTAACCACGCATAAATGCATCATTCCGTCCCATCGGGTGGAAGAGGAAATTTCAACCTCACATAACTTGCTAACTTGTGGTCGAGAACCCCTGAGGTAAACAGTCATGACCAGTGGCTAAGCGGAATACTGCCATTGATTTTGTTTGTGCCTAATCAGAGATGGATTTCTTGTCTTCAACGATGATATTCCATTTTAAATCTGCACTGACAATTTTAAATTCTTCTTGTTGAAATGAAATATTATTTTATTAATTTATAGTTTGGTGGAGTGGGAAGAACCTTTGCAATTTTTTACTTTTATTTTTGTATCTGTTTTTCTTTTGTCTGTTTATTTCCAGCTAATCCCAGATGTCCTAGAATATGCTGTAGGACTCATTATTTTCCTAAACTCTGTAGCAGCTTGAACGAATGATTATTTCATTTATTGTACTTGATTTTGGCTCGACTACGCATTGGCCACTGCAAATTTATGCATGGTCACCGTTTTAACCCCTCTGAGTCCTCCTGGCGACAACCGTTTGTCCGCCAGTCACGTGCTGCTGGGGTGTGCTTCCCTAGCGCACCTTCGAGACTCTCTGCAACTGCCTATCAGACTTGCAGAGGTCCTGGCGGACAATAAACAAGCGGGCAAAAGAGTTTTAAAGCTCTAAGCAGAGGTAAATATGAACCTGAGGATTTAAAATTTTAGATATCGAAATGTCATTCTTTTTGGACCTTTTTATAAGTTTGTTTTAATTGTAGCTTTTGCCTCTTTCGTATATTTAAGTATATTTGTGTTTACTAATACTTTTATGTCATAGTCAATTTAACTCTGGCTTTTGCTATGATCCGTTTTATAAGGGCGCTGTTGACCAAGTGGTTGAAAAGCCTCAATCCTATATCATCATCATCGTCGTCGTCGTCGTCGTCTCCTCGCGATTTATCATTTAATTATACTTGTATTCTTATAGCGGAATGCACCGGATTTTGTTTGACCTGCAGCGAAATTCAATTTGTTTGGCTGGCAACACTGGGGGCACATCCTGCTCCTTGTGGAGAGTGTGGAGTTTAAGTGATGGCAGAGGGCAACACGGAACATGCATTAGTACACAAAATGTAGCAATGTAAATATACGGAAGACTCCTGGCGGGACTGCGGGCTTGTTCCATGCAAATGAAACCAACACACAACCCTTGTACAGAGCAAGAGGACGGGATTTCGATAATCATTTAGGTGAACTGAAACCATTGAGGCTATTTTTACTGCCCTTCTCAGTGCAGAGGTTAAAGTGATAGAGAACGAAGCAGAACTCCAACTCGATTAGTTAGCACTGTAAACATCCGTTACTAGTGGTAAACTTACAAGAGAAGCTATGTTAAAGGGCGAGTTTACTGAATCGATAAACACTATTGGCCCTATAAACATATCTACAGATCACCTAGGGCAACTAGAATGGCGTTTATGAAACCTCCTCTAACTGCACACTGCCAACTCCGATCCCAAACATTTCGAATGTTCTAACTCTTGAAAATCTGCACACTTGGGAAGACTAAATTAAAAAATTGCTGTGCTGTAGTTCAAAGCTCCAACTCAGTTTCTCAGACTATTCCACTCATGGCGGATTTCTTTACTCTCTTCTTCTTCTTTTTTCTTTTTTTTTTTTTTTAGCTTGGTTTAGTTTTTTACAACCTGGCAACCTACAAAGCAAACTGGCAACACAACAGATTGTATGGATGTTGGGGCTCTTCCTATGCGCTGGTGTGTTCCTGGCCTGCAGCTTACGGTGAAGTAAGATATGATTGCTGATTGGTTGTCATCTAAACATGGGCATTTCGGTGAGGTTTCTTTTCCAATTCTTTGTAGATATTGTTGGAATTTGTCATGGTTTATAAGAAATTGTGAGGTTATGAATGTCAGCTTAGGACTGTTTCTTGCCTGGTATGGACGTTCGAGAAGGTGAATTTTGTGTGTTCGTCATTCTGTGAGGATGTATACATTGCGCTCCAGATATTTGTGTAGTACTGATGAAGTCTTTGTTTGTAAACGAGAGAGGTATTCTATCATATGCTATTATTCTTTGAGACTTTGTCTATTTTCGCGACGAAGTCTACCCTTTCAATCCCGTACTGACCAGTGTGTCCTGTGATCCGTTAGAATTTGACTTATTACGTTGTATATCTCGAAAACCTGCCCTGATCTGACGAACAATAGGATTGATTGATTTATTTTTGTTAATTGCGTACAGCACTGCTTGCGAATCAATGTTTATGGCGTATTTACTTGTAAGTTTCTTGCGGTTTTTTATCCATTTTAGTGTCATTTGAATTCCGAGTAGCTTGGCGGATTATCACCTATAGTTGTGGTACTATAGCTTTGGTTACATCATCTCCTCCTTGTTGTTCTGCCAACCTAAACATTTCCTTACGTTTCTGAACATCTGAAGTATCCATGAGCAGTAAAAGCAAAAGATGGCACACAAAAGGTTTGGCGAATAGTTTAGTGACGTTAGTCATATTTTAACTGAAGATCTGAAGTCAAAAAATACGGAAAAGAGCAGGTAATTTTTATGGAATCGGTTTCAGATGTTTTGCAACGAAAGAGGTAATGAACTCGCAGCGAAAACATCAACAGATTGCTAATATCATGTGAGATTGCGCTGTAAAAGTATTGTTGTGGTTGTTGTTCCCATAGCTTACTGGATAAGCTGTAGTGCGAACTGTGAAAATAAATCTTAATTAAAATGTATGAATGTTACTGTAAATTATTTTCAAATCACTATTAATATTAAGTAGTGTTAAATTAATGAATCATCAATTATTTCGCGGAATACAAATACCGCTCCAGGTTTTTGTATTTGGGATAACTTTCCCCACACACTTCACGCTTGCAAGATTGTCATCGTTTGTAACCCTGTAGCAATGTTACTACAGGTAATACAAAATATAGCTTCGTAATTACGGAAAAACGCACATTTTACAAAACTGCCTTGCGTATTCGCATTTGTCAGAGAACCATGATTGTGACATTCTCTGATACTTCAGTAAATTGAAAGCAAATGAAAGAATTTGATTGCATTTTATATTATTAGTTGTAGAGAAATACATTTTGGTTTTAATGAAGTCTGTATTAACATTTTGCCAGTATAATAATATAATTTGTGTGTGTGATTGTGTGTGTGTGTGATTGTGTGTGTGTGATTGTGTGTGTGTGTGTGTGTGTGTGTGTACACAATTGAACGTTTAGATAGAGCATTTTGACGACATGCAAATTTACATACAAATTAGAAGAAAACTTAAATAAGTATAAGGAATATGTTTCTTGCGCAAAATTGAAAAACTGAGTAAGGGCACACAGCAAAAGGGTCCTGTAGGGTTAAAAGGGAAGGTACGGTTGATTTAAAAACGTGGATGGAGCTTTAAAAATAGCAGATTCCAAAAGATGGTTCATCAAAATGATTTACAGATGGTCTTTCTTCATTTATCCTGCTCGGGTAGAGAATGTAGGCCCGTTTGGACTAACAAGTTAATGCTGTCGAGTACCTGGTATGAGGTCGAATAAGAAAATGACATGAATTGGTGGTGAGATGGGTGAAAGAAAAGGTGATAATGGATGTATGGCGTGAGAAACCGGAGAACCTGAAAAAAAAAACCTGCGCAGATGACGCTTTGTTTACCACAAATCACACTTGATGACAGGCGAGCGATCTAACCACTTGGCCAGAACGCCACCGAAAATTCATACCGTGTAATTAAATAATCTATGTTGTACTCACATGACTTTCTCTACCCTTGCGCAAACTATTCCTCCATCTCCTTCAGGTTAATCGAGATAAACACTCCTGCAAACTCATATTCCTATATTTTCTTCGTGTTAAATGAGATAAACACTTGGAGAAATTATCTTATTGCTTATTTCCTTGTAGGTGCAAAGGGAATATTAGAATACTCAAAACTTTTAAAGCTTTCAAATTCCGTTCTTTTTGCAAAGTTAGCATATAAAAATGAATAACGACGTTCCATTTGACAGAAGTATAGGTTCTCCAAAGCTCGCACACATAAGGAATATCTTCGAAATGGTTCATTCTACAAGAAAATTTGTTTAGACGTAAATTGTGTATCTTAGCAGGATCTGAGGATATGTGTTTAATACATCCAAAATCTAATCAAGCTAGTTATCAAACGACGCAAATTTATCAACCCAATGATTAAATTTCACGGAATGGAAATAGAGCTGCTATAATTACTTTATTTAACTGTCCTACTTGATAGGAAGCTTATATTTACATTAGAGTCCAAACTGCTGGAAAATAAAACCTAAAATTCCTCAGAAATCTATCCATAGTGTTTTATTTCCAAGATTGTAGAAAATATTTACAGTAATGCCACAGAGCCAATTATATGTTACTCGGCATCTCATTTTGAGCAAATATTACACAAGAACTAGGGAAAAACTTCCCAAAGCAGCGAGGGTTCATAATGTAAATTTTAAGTGACTACAACTCTAATAACCCTCACGGCAAAATAGCGGTAAGGTTTTTGAAAATTCTGCAACTACAATGATGATGATGATAATGATTGAAACAAGCATATGTATAATTATTATTTATTTATTCCAACAAACTTAATGCTCGTGTTTTTAAACACACAATATTTGAGGTTGAAACAGGACTGGAAAATTCAATACCACAGCCGGAATTTGAACCACGGATCACGAATCGGCTGGAAAATTAAATTTCGTACTGGCAAGTTGGCCATGGTAGCTTAGTGATTAAAGCAGCAGCTTGATAAGCGATAGATCCGTGGTTCAAATCCCGGCTATGGCATTTAATTTGTCAGTCCTGATTTCACCTCTTAAGTATATGTATGCTTATTTTGTATGCATGTTTGTTGGAGTGTAATTTTGAAACGATTTATGTTTCGTGGCGCAATGATTTAGTAGGTTTATATGTGGTAAGATGCTTGAAAGTGTCGTCTGCAGGCGTTGGCGACGGAAAATCTACTATTACCTTGTAAGTGTCAAGATTTAATCCTCATTTACCTTAGTCTTTCTATATTCTTTGTTCTGTTTTATGTTTATTTATAATTCTCTTAGAATACAAATACACTTGTAAACTACAATTTACTCTGCTCTTCTACATTTCAAATACATTACATTCCTTTTACAAACCGTAGCTATTTATTTCTCCAAGCATAAAACAATCATGTCCAAAGCCAGACTCGCACCTGTAATGAAACAGCAGGATACGAGGAAAATGACTAAGGGAACGTCCAGTTTTGGTAAGCGACGCAGCAACAATGTGGTTACCCAAGCACAAAGTTGAGACACTATAATTGGAGTGTTAAAGCCTAACACAGGAAAACCACACGCACTGCAAGACTGCCTCATCTGAGGATAACGTGACGCAGGTTTAGGAAAGGATTCCGTAAAGGTGGCAAGCCTGCACTTCGTAAGGTTATTGGATCATATATGATACGAACTCTTATTTCCAACTTGAGGAGCATTGAAAAGAACAAAAAAGCCTATAATGTTTTTACTTTCTCTACTACAATAATAAGTAGGGGAGTATTGTATTACACCCAAAAATTCCAGGTTGAAATTTCAATGGAAATATTTGTTTTGAGGCCCACTGAATCCAAAAAAAGCATTTCTGTCTGTCTGTGAACAGTATAACTCTGAAAACCATATTTGTTATTTAACTCTAATACCTTTCAAAGATGCAACGCGAAGATTTTGAAGGACATTCCTCTAACCTAAACTGCCCTTTACATGGAAAACGTTTAAAAAACTGATTTTCTTGAAAATGGCTCTAACGATTTTGATTACAAAATGTTTAACACATCTTTATTGCTGATAAAATGTATATTTTGAATTATCTGGCTATAGCCCATGTGGCCCTGTTTACTCTAGATGACTTTTGCATAACTGTAAGAAATAGAGCAAATCGTACTATGTGAAAATGTAGTCCTAATATATATATGTCCGAATAAATATCTGTAGAGTGAACCATTTCGGAGATATTTCTTGTTACTTGTGTGAGTTTTGCAGTACAAAGAGAACGGGATTTTAGAGACTTCATATAACGACCAGCTTTAAAAGATTTGTCTATCACTCAAACTCTACTCCATTCCTTATTCTCCATGCACTTACAAGGAAATAAGTAATAAGATAATTTCTGCAAATGCTTATCTTAACTAACATGAAGAAAAAGGAATAAGGGTTTGTAAGAATGGTTAGCATAAGAGTAGAGAAAGACATGTGAATGCAACACATCAGATTTTTTGTTTTCTTTTGAGTGCCTAGAAGGAAACCTCTCATAGCTCACCTAGCGTTTGTGTATGTAACTAACAATGTTAAAAGTTTGAACAAAAGACGACCTCAGAGTGAGGTTATGTTATTTATTACAACTTGAACCCAGCGGCCGCCAGTTGCGTTAATCAAGATAAACTCCGTATCAAGCATTTGGGAGTCAGGATCATTTATTTTATTTATAGTTGGGTTTTAATTTTAAAACTAGAAAATGATACCTATTCTAAAAGAGATCGGCTTTACGAACTTACGTCAAAAGTAACTTGCGAAAATAGTGGGTTGGTTTCATGATATTACTTGGATATTTAATAATATGAGATATTCTCCTATATTTATACATATCTCTAGTGTGCAGGCTGTTCGTACAACCTCCTTTGAATGTGCCTGCTATTTACCAGAGGGCATATCTGTGCTAATTGCACTGTCTTCTTTAACCGAAATGTTACCATTTTCGTTTTAATTTTTCTAGGACACCTGCTTACTGACTCTGGTACCTAGCTATAGCGGGCCAGGGAAAAACTATTGCACTCAGAAACTAAATATCCAGAGTTCTCCGTAAACACATTTTTGAGGACCTGTGAATACAAAATAACTCTTTACACTGTAGCGCAAAACGAAATGTGCGATAAACACCAGCAGTTTCGAAAGATTTTCAAGAAAATCCTCACACACATCTTAATAGAAGATTTTTAAATTTTTTTATTTTCTTAATATTGCAATTCGGATTAAAATACCATATATTTAGCACCTTTATATAAAAGTTAAAATATATGACTTAAATTTTATAGGGAAAACGACCTAAGAGTCCTCTTTGCTTACAATAAACGTTGCTTAACTGTTTCTAACTAGTGAACTATAACAGATAGACAAACTGTAATAATCAATAAAGATATATCCCTTAAAAGCACCCAATTTTTTGTGGCATCAGCCATTTCCGAGGTATCTGTTATTGTTGGTATGAAGTTTACGTGAAGAATATAAATTAAAAATTTAACTGGAGAAGACGAAAGTTCTAGCATTCATAGGAAAACATCCAATCAGAAGCAAGATGGTCATAAAGAATGCTGTTCTAAAGCAAATCTGTCATTTGTTGTGACATTACCTATGATTACGACAAGGATATTAATAACGTAATCAAAATATGCGTGGTACAACCTCCAGGAGCCTACTAAGGAAAACAAGGAAAGAAACACAAATAAAACTTTTTAAGACAATTTCTGTGCCAGCTTTGCTATATGAATGCGAAATGTGGGCCCTGAGGAAAATCTATATTCAGAGGATATTGAGTTCACCAAAGAGTAAAAGGTTGCACAAAACTGGATAAATATAAAAATTAGGTATAAGGAAGTAACTAAACCTACTGCCAGGTGTAGAGAGCATAAAAGAATTCAGTATTCGCTAGTCAAATCACTTGAGTAAGTAACGACTCCCAAAACAGGCACTAATGTACAAACTAAAAGGGAGAAGAGATATGGGTGGACCCAGAGCAAGCTAGGGAACTGAGGACGGAACAGGAAATTCTCCTACTCCAAGAAGTTTTCAACATTTCGGTCATTTTGTGAAGTGCTGTCGCTGTTCAGTTGTTTTTCGTGATCTCGTGGAAAGAGTATAGATTTATATAGTCACGCGGTTTTTAAACATGTGATTGATCATCTATTTAATTCCCTCTATCCCCTTGTATGTTCAATGGAAATATTTCTCTCACTTAACATAAGATAGAAAAAGAAGGTTTTGTAGTAACAGACGTACATGAATAAACGACAGTTGGTGGAGACAGTCATGCAAATGTAACACATCAGACCTTTTGCTCATTAAAGCAGTGCAAATAACTGCGTTTTGCAGAATACCGGATAGAACACTCTAAGGAAAATGCGTTGGAACATCTTCACAGCATCCACATAAAAGTTTGGATCTCTTTATGATTCCTTTATTCATCACAATGTAGAATTTTGTTGGGTTTAATGAAACCTGGACCACAAGGAAAGCGAAAGAATATAACTAGAACGAAGGGAACGGAATAAATCTAAGAAAATAAATTATGGCTGCCCTCAGAATAAAAGCTTCAAAGCCTGCGTTTATCATTTTAATTTCAAAACACGTTCATGCCCACGTGAACCTTTGGAGAAAGCCGGCTGCCAACTCAACCACTGTCGCGTCGCGTCGCGTTGCGGATGGAACCGTTCCTTTTAATGTTTTCTTAAATAGAGATCATTTCACTCTGTCCAAGCAAACGAATGAAAATTCAGGCTAAAGTTTTAATCCCATGGAAATAATTAACGTTGACTGAAATGAGTTCGTCATTAAGAAGATTTCTTAGATTAATTGCTTTAACCATGCGCGTAAATAAGTCAGGTCTTTTAAAGTTGATTTAGAAACAGGACAAAAATCACTTTGTATTTGCTTTGGTATATTGAACTGTTTTACTACGTTTAGTAGATATAGTAATGTCCAAAGTGAGTGTCCAGACAGTCTAGCCAAACTCTTACTCAAAGTAGAGAGAGAGAGAGAGAAAGAGAGTTTGAGAGGGGGAAAGAAAAGAGATGATTTTAAAGGCACATTACAGAAGTGAAAAATAAGCACTTTGATTATCTTGTAAACAT
This sequence comes from Tenodera sinensis, assembly GCA_030765045.1. Taxonomy (NCBI): domain Eukaryota; kingdom Metazoa; phylum Arthropoda; class Insecta; order Mantodea; family Mantidae; genus Tenodera; species Tenodera sinensis. The sequence continues at coordinate 29,455,650 of CM060969.1, read as the reverse complement.
AATCCTATAAAATTGTCATCAAAATAATTAGCATCTCCTTGAAAACTGTAAAACATTCATAAATAGGATTTACAATGCATTGACGCTTTTAAAGTTCGTTATGTGAAATCTTAATGAGCAATGCAATGCTTGATATTTATTAAAAAGGAAGAATTATGGCGATTAAGAGGTTCGTTGAAAAGCTAACAGATTAGGAATGTGATTAAACAGACAGGAAGGTTATTCATCAGTCAACACATAAATTAAGGTATTTCTATTGGAAATATTTTGATCAACATCCTTGCAAGGATAAGGCACTGCTTGTTCGGTCTTCACAGTGCTATAACCATCTCTTCCTAGGACTTCTAACATCGCGTCTACCTGAACACCTATGCTGCAGTATTCATTCGATATAAACCTGTTGTCTAACTGCCTTTATACTTTTGTATTATCACTTTCTGTGCAGGCAGAGAAGGCATTACAATTCACCCAAAAATTCGATATCGATGTTTTACTGGGAAAACACGTTTGAGTGTCCCTGAATAATACCTAATAAAAATAGACAGAATTTTAGAAAAATGTCCATGTGTGTGTGTGGGGGGGGGTGGTGAGTGGGTGGGTGTGTGTGTCAGCTTTGAACACCATAACTCAAAACCGAAAAGTCAGTTATAAGTCAGTTGGTATTTAAGTTTAATATCTTATAGGGATGTGGCAGGAAGAATTGGAACAAAATTCCTCCATTCTAAACTGCCCTTTATATGAAAAGTTTTTAGAAAACTTCGATTTTCTCAAAAATGGCATGAAGAAGATAGAGCAATAAATGTTTGCAAGAATAGCTTGTACAGGAGTAGAGAAAGTTATGTGAGTGCAACACATAAGACCTTTTTGTAAAATTATGCACATGAAATTTTTCTCGTACAGTAATTTCATACTAAATCTATTCTATGAATAATCTCACTCTGTTATCCCTGTTTCACTTCCGAGCGTTATTCCTGGTAAAACCACTGTAATATAAAATGTTATAAGGTATTCATAAACTATATTTTGTTCCAAAAATCGATTAAAATTTATTCAATTTATTTTCATTATCCCTGTCTCTATTAAATCTAATATTACACCCCAGATATTCGAAATATGTTTCTTGTTACAGTATATTCATAATTTAATATAAATCAAATTATTAAAATATTTAAATACGTGTTTTGGCTGGTTTAACTCGAACAAGCTATAAATCGCAGAAGTCTATTGTTATTCTCCACACACTTCCACATTTAGTTTTGGGCTGCACTGTGTCAAATCATGCTCCCGTTTAATTTCCTTTTTGCATTTTTGTTTCGAATGGTCCTGCCGCAATTTCTTTGGGATTTGCGTCAATTAATTTCCGCTTTAGCTTCATGCAGTGGCTTCTTGGTATGGGTTCTAACAATGTCATGTAAAAAAGTTTGTATTTTATTTTCTGCAGTGAAACATTCTATTTTTATGTGTAATATGTTCCTATCAGATTTTTTGTTTTTACTCTCCTCCTGTTCCTATGCGTTCTGAAAATGCTTGATTTAAAGCTGTTGTTTACCTAATAATGATGAGTATTCGTACAATTTATATCCAATATTTACTCATAATATGACAATACCCTTTGGCTAATTGAGTTATCCGATTTAAGCTGAAGCCTTGGGTGACATTTATTAGGAATATTTCAAAATAAAATCGATATAATTAATAACTGTTGTTGATATAGTAACATAAGCACAATGATAGCAATTGATAATTACATTCTCTCTCTCTTTCTGTGTATGTGCGTGTAGGCGGGAGGTGTATGTTCTGTGCAGAGTATTAGTCAAAAACAAACAGTTGTATAGAAAACAAAGAAACACGAAGCACACGAAGGTTTTCAAACAAATTCCCCCATGTTCGTTATATGAAAAAAATGGTCATTGACAATTAATTGTTTTTTCACACTATTCGAGTGTAGAACAAGGATTGGAAAGGTACAATAGCACTTTAATTGCTTTTAATTTTCTCAAAAGTAGCTTTAACTGTGTTTATTAGAATGCCAATGGGTTTAAGAAGTTTGTGTAAAAACTATTTTTTTTTTTTGAGATAAAACGTATTGCACAAACAATTTAGATTTCTTTAAAGCACATAATTTATATAGATACATCTTTTGTAGAATTCAAAATTCCCTACAGATTCATTGTAATTGTTTTTAGCTTCAAATACTTTACAACTTTTTCTTTAGTATTTAGGTAATTGTTTCCCAGAATTATTAAACCAGCATATACCTATAATTGTTATGGGTTTGACTAATTCTCCATCTACCGTTTGCAACGAAATTCTATTGGAAGTATTTCTGCAAATGCTCAACTCAATTAGCATAAAGTAGGTATAAGAATAAGTTTTTGTAGGAATACTCTGTAGATGGGCTGTTAGAGAAGATTTTTAATATTTAGGTTGGTGCGTATTATTTATTTATTTATTTATTTATTTGTTTTTAGTGTCTAAGAGGAGGATAAAGGCAGACGTCACTAAAACGAAACAGCATTTTATGCATTCTTGTAAGCTGGAAGTATATATAGAATAGAGAGGTAAAACTTATGTAAAGTTTTGCTCTAAAAATTAGTATCAGTATTAAATATGGAAGCTTCTATATTCTCTACCTATGTGGTTTTTTCCGGTTTAAAAATACACCGAGTTTAACCTTTTCATTTTTTGCTTTCAACATTGAGGCCATATTTCTATGTAAGCCCTCCAAAGTAATCTAATACAAAATTATAGAGGCGGCAGAAAGGCCTCTTAAACTTAAGAATAGTAAATATAGTTGGTAAAGTGAATTCTTTCCATGGCTTTGGTAGGCGTCACATCTAAAAAGATAATTGTCCGCAGAAATGTAGTAATTTGTCTGTATAAAGTGTTTTTCAGACGAACATTTATGTTGGTGGAACAGTGCAAAATAACTACGTACAGAATAAATGTATTTTGTGCGAAGCGGCACGAAATATGGAGAAGAATATGAACTTACGAAAATTTATAATCCGTCTTTGTGGAATTGTGAACCCCGTAGCGTGATTCAAAAGGACGCCAAGCAATGAGATTATGTAATTTTGTGCCTATACATTTGATTTGTGTGTTTATAGATTAAAATAGTAACAAACACTTTAATGTGGATCTATAGAAGTAATTGATTTAATTATTGGTTGACCCGTACCGCGCCCGCGACACTAATAGTGGACGAAAAGAGTTATTTAGGCTCACCGCTAAAACGAATCACGCCATCTCTTACCACATCGTAATTGGTACCCCCAGTTCTTTATAAAGCGTTACAACATATTTTTCTATGAATGAAATTTTCTGATATAAATGATCCGTTTTGTTATTAATATGAGTCATGAAACATTTATAGGTACCGTTGTTAATCTACTTTGATGTTAATAAGATGATTATACCAACCTAGGTTTAAAATTGCTTACTATGATGACATAAATCGTGCGAAATCGCCCTATATCTGGCACCACTGTCAGAAAATTAATGGCTTAATTACCAGGGCAGCAAGACAATAATGATATCACCACCACAACAGAATTTTCTCCTATGTGCATGTAAGAAAATCTGCCCAGTTACCAGCTCTGAAAAGTAGGCCAGTAATTCAACTGTTCATGTTCTTTTTCGTACATATCTTTTGATTTTTCTGAAATTAATAGTGTTGGCCGAATACAGTTTTCCATTTTCCTCTATCAGTGCTGAAACAAATGAAACATCTGCTTAGCAATCACATCAACTCATACATCTGTGATCTCTGGTACATTATAATTTTTTTTCATTTAGCTAGTTTATTAATTATTATAATGCTAAAGTTGCACAAAGGATTGTGTCTAGCTCGTGTATATGAGCGAAGGTGAAATATTCGTGTCACAATCAGTCGGATTATACGCTAGGTATACAAAATAACTACTGTTTTTACAATAATTACTAAAAAATAACCTGTCTGTCTTAATGCTGTAAACTTTTAGTCAGATATATTAATTAGTTTTGCGATGTCATGAATTTGACTAATTTAACATCTTACTTTAAGTTCCCATTAAATTAAACTTAAACATATTTTGTACTGACATTTTGAAATGAAGGTTCTGTATAGCATGTGAAATACTCGAGGGTAAGGAACCAGTTTGTAACTCAGAATTCGTTTTGTCGAAAGTTGAAATGTTTCCTCTGTGTTTCCTGCAGGCACATGAAGATTTTGTTTCCTATTATGTTGTAGACGCTCCAACTATCACCTCACGAGGATAAGAACTGGTGTGGCAAATTTCCGTGAGAAAGGTGTCACGATGCGTGAATAACCTCACACACACACACAGTCCCAGGAAGTTTCCAGATTGTTGTATTTAACGCTTCACTGTCCCAGTGCTCGGAAGCAAATGGTGGTGTTTTCAGACAAGCGGAAATACAATAAACAGCCTCCGAACACGACAGTTTCTCAATATGTACGGGCTTCATTTTACAAGGATACGTACACAGAACATATCCAATATGTGTGGTATTCTTAGCAAACTTTATGGTAGGTACGTAATATACAGGGTGATTCAGAATTATACAGCTTTTGGGGACAGTTTTCTCACACTGAAACAGACCTTGACTCAGTCCTTTTAGTGCCTTTCTTTACTTTCTTTGTCTCTCATACACCAACTAGGCCGTTACAACCACTAGACGATCGTTTTATCTTCTTTAAGATGCACCGTCATGCTCACCAACTCATGTCCGTTACTGCAAATAACTGTAATTTCCTCTCCTCCTTATATTGAGGGCATAACGCCTTTCTTTCATTTTGTAATGCATAAGCTTTTCTCAAATGAAGGATCGTTATTCACTTTTATATCTCTTGGCCATAAAAAGAGAATGTAATTTCAAAGCTTAGAGACATTTTACTATCGCTCAAAGCCTACTGCATTCCTCTTGTACCTACAAGAAAATTAGCAATAAGTTAATTTCTATAAATGTTTATCTCAATTACTCTAAAAAAGGGTTCATACCAAAGTGTAAGGATTGTGTTTCTCCATGTACACAGTTAAATTGAGCTATGTAAGCATATTCCAGAGAACATCTTATAGTTGAAATGTTATTCCCAAACTTTGGAAGCCGCGAGAAGCAGAAGGTGGTTGAGGTGCGGCAAATAGCACGTCAAATTTAAATAATTAATGCTCGCTCAGAGCAACGCCATTCCTCACCGCAGCTGCATAGTGACGTAGAATTTGTCAGCGATAATGCACAAGAGCTTTTAGAGAGACCTCTATGTAAATCTCTTTCACCGTATCTGTATTCTTCCAGGCTGCTTTCTCTGGTGAATGCATAAATCCATACAGTTAATATTTTATACGTCGATTTTAAAAGTAGAGGCACTTAAAATATCGATATGATAAGAGAACTTACAAAATTCTGGCTCCCGAGGACTTTGTGTTGGAAGCTACATACAATTTAAAAGATAAAGCTGTGCTCTTTGAGAAATAATGAACTCTACTTTCTTTCTCCTCCAGAACCTAAAGTAGAAGTACAGAAGTCAGATTATATTGATGCTGGTAGAACATGGATCGCTGTGCAGTGTGGTTATCTCCTTTGTATGCTTGCTATAGGGCTTCAGAAACATGCAACATATCAATTTTCGCTTAACCGACTTTTGTCGTAGCTTGTATATAAATAAATAATTAAATAGCTTTATTATTAGCTTATTAATAGCTTTTAATTTATTTACTGTTTGTTTGTGTATTTACTTATTTGTTTATTTGTCCGTTTATTTATTTATTTATTTGTTTATTTATTTGTTTATTTATTTGTTTGTTTATTTGTTTGTTTATTTATTTATTTATTTATTTATTTATTTATTTATTTATTTATTTATTTATTTATTTATTTATTTATTTATTTATTTATTTATTTATTTATTTATTTATTTATTTATTTATTTATTTATTTATTTATTTATTTATTTATTTATTTATTTATTTATTTATTTATTTATTTATTTATTTATTTATTTATTTATTTATTTATTTATTTATTTATTTATTTATTTATTTATTTATTTATTTATTTATTTATTTATTTATTTATTTATTTATTTATTTATTTATTTATTTATTAGTTACTCACTCACTCACTTATTCATTTATTTATTCATTTATTTATTTATTTATTTATTTATTTATTTATTTATTTATTTATTTATTTATTTATTTATTTATTTATTTATTTATTTATTTATTAGTTACTCACTCACTTATTCATTTATTTGTTTATTTATTAGTGACTCACTCACTCAGTTATTTATTTATTTATTTATTTATTTTTCAAACCGAGACTTAAACGTGTGATTTTGCGACAAAATTGAACAAAACTTTGGAATACTTTATTAGAAATAACTAAAGAAAAACCAATGGTTATTTCTCTCTCAATTAAGTAAGCGAAACTTCGTCATTAGGCAACTTTAGTGCATAGAAAATGAAGCACTACTACTTGGTTTGTTGCTAAAATTAGTAGTCTGGATTATAATGTATGCTTTACATGAAAGTGAGAGGTGTGTTGATGCAGATATTACATTTCCTGGTCTTCTATGAAGCGCACAACTTTATGATATAGTCTGTGAAAGCAAAGAGATTGCATTTTTGTCCAGGCTCTCTTGTTGTGAACCCTGTCCCTTCAAGGAGTAATTGAAATGGAACATCAAAAGAACAATTCGCAGCGAAGAGCTTTGTTGCGTTGTCTATTTTTACTCAATTCTCTCTCCTTTGAATAAAAGAGATCGATATCTATGCTATGTATGGCAAAATTAGTTATTAACGTTCCTATCTTTATTGTAGCTCCTCTTTATCTGCTCTTCGTACCTAGTAAGTAAGAAAAATGATATACACTACCTAAAAATAATAGTATATCCCGATTTCATCAGAAACACACGTGTATGTAAATAGTATAATTAAAAAACAAAATATTGGACAAATTTAAAACATCGTTTAATAGGTTAAATCAGGACTGAAAAATGTATTGCTATAGCCGGGATTTGAACCACGGATCTTCCGCATCGAGCGGCTGCTTTAACCACTAAGCTACCATGGTCAACTTGCCAGTACTACATTAATCTCTGTCCCAGCTACCACTTATTTAATTGAACATTTTCGTTTGTTTGTCTATGAGACTCTGAGCAGCATATCTCAAAAAGTAAACGTCAATTAAATACCAATATTAATATTTCAATTCAGGGTCTTCCAAGGCAGCGCTACCAAAATTTACAACAAAATAATCCCACTGCAATCTATCCTTTACGCAGAAACATTTTCGTTCTTTTTTATTTATATAAAACAACTCATTAACGATTTGGGTTACTCCTTTCCCTGACAAATAAAACGTAAACTTAAATTTTCTGGGAATAGCCTATGAAGTCCTATTCCTTCTGAATGACTTTTGTAGGTATACTGATGGTAAGCCATAATAGATCGAGAAAATTTTATTACACCCACAAAAAGGCGTAGACAATAATTCATGATTCATTTGTTTTTTGGCATTAACAATTTCTAGATGTTCTTTGTTTCTGGTTTAAGCTTCCAAATTCTTATGCCTTAAACTTTACTGCTTACTGGTAAGCGAAATATTGCATTCCAGCAAAAATTTTGATACTAAAATTTCCACGACTGTGGTTGGTGTTTGTGTCTATCTGCCTGTCTGTCCGTCTGTCCATGAATAGCATAACTGAAAACCGAAATGTCAGATAATTACTACGATCAAATATTTTAAGGAAATCATTCTATCCAAAACATTTTATTCTCCTTGGTTTTGTAAAAATTTGTTGTTAAACATTTTGAGTAAAATCATGTGTTTAACATATTTGTATTTCAATTAAAGTTTACAGCTTGTGAATTTCATTTCATTCTGAATAAACTTTGTATAATGAATAACTCATAAGAGACAGATAATAGCTTAATACATTGAAATCGTAAACCTTGTTAAGATACAGAATTTATTTCAACATTTCTGTGGCATTAATCATTTTCGAAATATTGGTTACTATTTGTTTGAAATTTTTAATACTTTTTCATACATTTTTGAGGCCCTAAATCACACAATTTTTTTGTTTCTCGTGTTGTGACACAGAGAATAGAACTTCAAAGCCAGCACTCTGTCCTTTCTCGTGTTGTAATTCAAAGAGTAGAACTTCAAAGTCAGCATTCATTTGTTCTTTCGTGTTGTGATACAAAGAGTGAATTTCAAAGTCAGCATTTAACAATCAGCTTTTCAAATATTTTACCACTGCTTCCGCCTTCCTGCCCCTGTTATAGCTAGTAAATGAAATAATGTTCTATAACTGGAAAATAATTAGATGTAGAGAAGGTTTAGAACAGGGTTTGTGTAAAATTCTCATAGAATTAGAACATTGCATAATAAATGTTTCTGCGTATTTTTCATTTTATCAATTTTGATCGCTTTAGTCTTAGCGCCAACATGGTACTAAGTTATGGTGCAATTCAAAATAGTGTATTGAACAAGTGCGATCTGAATTCTTAGATTGTAATCTATTCCTTTCTTTGGTATTTAATGAGCAATTTTCACAATATTAACACAATTCTCTCATCCTGGGGTTAAATACATGAACTGCATAAGCGCTATAATTCGCTAAATGAGAATTGTGACCTCATATGTCCTCAATTGCTGTTTTCAGTTCCTCAAAAGATAAATACATATTTATCCGAGGCTCCCAATTATGTTGCTTACCTTGCATATATCAAAACATATAAATATATACCAGAAGTTACTTTCTGCTTAGAAAGCGCTATCCTTACAGAGTATACTCACAATGGAGTACCTGGACTAATGGGCGTCGCAGAGAATTAGTAGCAAACCATACAAATCAAAAAATGGGAGTTATTTAGTAACAGCATAGCGGATAGAAGAGATAGTGTGAGCTCTTCGGGAGTTACTATGGTTCGCTCGCAAGATGGCACTGGTGTCGCGGTCGCTTGACTTTAGTTCACGAATGCATGGTGAAAATGGGTTTCATATTATCAGTTAGCATTTTAAATACCTAAAATCGTAAGCAGGAATATTGGAAATACTGTTTTGAAACATCGTCTTCCCTTGACACATAATATAGGATGGTATTTTACAATAATGGGTATTATAATTAACGAAGAACAGTGGGAAATATCTGCTTACATGATTTTAGGCTGAAAAATTAAACCATAATGCAAATTATGTATTTTTAAGCATTGTATCCAGAACCAGCTTTTGTTTTTTACTTAAATAATTTAAATTGCGTTTATGTTCGCAACAATTAGTAGCGAATTTCTTTTCTACTATTTTTAATTTAGCCCTCTCTTTAGATAGCAGGATTTTAGTTCTAACTAAATTTCTATTGAGGTTTCTAATTCTTTTCTTCAGTGTAGCAATTTCATTATTGACACTTGTGTTTGTGACCTTGGAGGAATTAGAACTGTTTTCTGTGAATTCCTCATTGTTGAAGGACGGCGCGTTTGAAATAAGAACTGGTTGACTGGATCCTGCATCTGGTAATTTACAGATTGTTGAATATTGCTTTTTCAGTAATTTTTTGTCTCTGTTTTGTGGAGATTTTCGGGATTTATGCACTGTAGTTAAGTACCTGGGTAAATTAGGAAATATACAGGGAATTACCCCTGGCTTTAACCGCCATTTAATTCCAGGGATTTCAACTAGTTTTCCATGCACAACGAATGAATCAACTTTCACTAAAAAGTCCTCTGGAAAATGTTTGTCACAAATACTAGATTTAACAGATAATTTAGTGTCTTTCCTAGGAATAGACTTTTCCCATTTGTAAAACAGATTTTTATATTTAGGAGGAGTAAAAAAATGTCTAGCTTCTGAGCAGTTTGTGTATCCTGAACGACACCCCGGTACAAAACAAGTTGGCATTTTTAATCAATTATTGATGTTGCTTGAAACTTACGTTTTGAAGAACACACACATTTATGCACAAAATTAGAAGCAATTTCACAAGTTATGTACCTAATTACTCACAACACACAACGCATACGTATAAAATTGTCTGTACTTCCAAATCACATACTAGGCAGTTCGGCCGCATTTTAAGGCGACTGCGATCGCCACGCCGCAGTTTCGGTCAGTTGCCACGGGACCACGGATCATGCAGTGAACTAGCGGGAGAGCTCACACTTTCTCTTCTATCCGCTATGGTAACAGTGGTCCTTTTTCTCTCTATGTATTTTATGCCATTTTAACTGCGCGGTCATGTCGCGAATATCTGTTAAGATCTGTATGGAGATACTTCGCAGATCGATGGCAATTAGTCTTCAAGGTATCGTCCTATAACATACCTTCTTTTTCCGCCACTGGTCCACAGAGGGATCTGTGCACGGTAACCTCTGTGACAGGCAGATAGCGTTATGGTGCCATACAGTCTATCTACTTAATTATCTGTGGATAGATGGCACAACATTCACTATTACCACCTATTTTTCATTTTTATTATTGTTTTAGACTTAAGGTGGAACTTTGGGCCATATTATTAAATATCCAATCCGATATTTACTTTAGTGACCGAGGAAACCCACGGAAAAACCCAAAGAGCTTGGTTGGCCGGCGGGATTTCAACCCGGGTCCTCATGAATGCGGGCACAGACGTTACCACCTTCGGTAACAGTAGAATTATGTACGTTTTTCTAGTAATATTAGTTAGGGTAAGTTGTATTTGAGAACCTTCAAATAACATTTACTACAATAAAAACAGAAACGGATAATAGGAAATCGTTTACACCAGAAAATTATTTGGAGCTGTCTAGTGCGTTGTTAAGAAGTACACGACAAAATATATTCTGTGTTCTACAATGGTTATTGACAAAGTCAACATCTTTTGGTGATGATTATTTGAAAAGTTTGCATTAATAATTTAGGTTAGTGGTCTTTTGAGTTGAATATTATGCTAAAAATTCCCATTAATTGGGCACAAAGTTTCGAGTAAAAATTAATACGCATAGACATTATTGAAATTAATATTAATATGTAAGTAATGTTAGCGTAAGATTATTGTTTAAAATGTCTCCAAATTAAAACATTTATTTTATTATTATCATGAAATGAATCACTACATATATCGTGCATCAGACATCAGGGATGACATAAGTATTTTCAGAAATTATTTTATTGCTCATTTTCTTGCACGTGCAACGGGAATATGGGACTACAGTACGCTTTGAGTGATAATCAAATCTTTTAAAGCTTGCAAATTCCATTCTCTTTGCACGGTTAATATATAAAAATGAATAACGATGTTCCATTTGACAGAAGTATAAGTTCTCCAAAGCTTACACAAATAACGAGGAATATCTCAGAAATGGATCACTCTACAAATGAAATTATTTAAATATAAATTGTGTATTCTAGCAAGATCTACATTTTCGGTGTAGTAAGATTTGGTCTATCTCTTACAGTTTACCACTAATGCAAAAGTCATCCAGAGTAAAAAGGACTACATTGGCTATAGCCAGAAAATGCAAGATATACGTTTCATTTGTCACAGAAAATCTCAAACATAGGGCATTTTAGACAAAATCGTTAGAACCGTTTTCAAGAAAATCAAAATTTTGTAAAGATTTACCATGTAAAGGGTAGTTTAGGCTGGAGCAATTTTTTTCAAAATCTTGGTGTCGCATCCTTGAAAGACATTAAGTTAAATATCAACTTTGGCTTTTAACCGAGTTTTCGTTTTTGGGTTATGCTGTCCACAGACTAACACACATACACACACAAGGACCTTTTTCTAAAAATGTTGTTTTTTTAATTTTTTATTCAGGGGGCCTAAAAACATATTTGCGGTGAAATCTCAACACCGAATTTTTGGGTGGTATACAGTACTTCCCCTACTTTACTATACGTGGTAGAGGAAGTTTAAAAGCCTATGTTAAGGGTTACGAAAACCTAATACGAAAGCCTAAAATCCGGGCACAAGTCATTATAATTGAATGAATATAAAATTGTAACAGGTTTTAATACATTTTGTTATATAAGTTTGAGTCTTGCAGATAGTGCAATATGTTTGTAAGGATACCAGGGTTAGTGAGAGGTTGTGTAGATTGTCATGTATAACTTGTGTTCAGTAGAATATTTTAGAGCAAGAAATATCTTGCAGATGTTGCTCGGATCTTGGAGTGAAGAGAAAGAACCACGCTGTTTCTTCGTAGGAGTGTTAAAACCAGCAAAATGGCTTGAATTCTCCAGCCAATTCGTATTTCTCCCGGTAAACCACAAAGGCAGTCTCACATCACAAACAATTACCCTAATGGCGATTCACTATTGTTTTTTATGTCCCTGGATTAAGAAACCTTCAGATGGTAATTATTATTTACTTATGCCAACAAACTTACTATTGGTGTTTTTAAAAACACAAGCCATGTGTGGGTAAAGTTTGAAATGTAGAACTTATTTCGTTTAAATGTTTTAATTTTATTTTTATTACACAATCTATAAATTATGAATGATTGTAATGCAGTTGTTGGAAATGGTTAGTAGATTTAAAAATCTGGGATATTGATCCGGGATTAAGAAATAAGGTGGCAGGTATTTTTATTTTAGTTTATTGGTGCGGCCACCCTCAGTCTCCTCTCACCTGCTCCCTCCCTCTCGGGGGCACCCCGGATGCTACAAAGCATCTTGCTTGAGATGCTAAGTCTCCAATCTAAACCTTGTCATAGGCACAAAAGTTAAAGAATAATGTTATTCTCACTATTTGGGCATAAAATGCGTTTACTTATGTGTACTATCTAATTTGAATGTTGTTTTGTTTCCATATAAGGTATCGGCAGCACAGTATAGACATTTTCAACGTGGACAGCTTGACACGAAGAGTAAAACGAGAGAGAATGAATGTGGACGTGATATAACGCTCTAACCGCTGTCCTTAATTTGTACCCAGTTTGCATGGACTGTTTCCAAATAACATCATTTTTGTGGGAGAGGGATAGATTTTTAATCAAACCCAGAAAGAACCATCCTTCCAAACGACCCACTTCTCTCCTTATTTCTTTCTTTCCATTCATTCCCACCAAGCTTTTACAGTTTCATATAGCGATTCCAAATCGAAGAGAGGAACTGATGAATGGAAGAAGGAAAGTGATACGAAGAAGAAAACAATACCCTTCATAAAAACATTGAAGAGTCTGTCTTCATCTGCTCGTTATTGGCTCCATATAGCTTCGTTGGGAACATCAACGTTCAACTGTTCACTGATGTGGTCCATACCGTTATCGGGCAACCCAAAAAACGTTTGGAATGTTCCAGATACTGAAACAAAGCCTCTGGAAATAAAACATTTTAATGAAAAAGCTTTTGAAATAAAATACTCTTGGTTACCGAAGGTCACTACAAACAAACGGAAGGTGGAAACTGTATATCGACTTTTTTTGTCTCCCTCTTTGTTTTCCATTGTGCATCAATAGCCTTACCTCAATAGCCTTCCTCTTGGGTCAAAAAAGGATTAACAAAGGAAACAAATCTGATGTTTTATATTTACATGGCTTTAGTTAGCACTCCACTACACTGCATTTATATACAAATATATTCCTTCGCTAATTTTGTTACTGCAGACAAGCGTCTGCGGAAACGCTGTTTTTACTATCTGGTGACCCGACGTTATACGAGTACTTTCTTAAACTCGAATGGCGCGTTAACTTATTTCATTTATCACCCTCCGTTCTTTATGAAATTATGATGGAATCATATAGGAGCCTCATGGTGAATGCCTTCCATTTAGCCCTTATAATTGTAATTTTGTGCCCCAGATATTCACATTAATAATGTAAAACTTTGGAGGAATATTTGACTTCCTTAACCTCCCTAAGATAGTCTTCTGAAATTGCTGCATACCCCTTAAATACTGTGAAACAATCATCGTTCAGCTTTTGGCTTCTCAAGTGTAAGTCCCTGTCTGGAAGTATGAATACAGGTATGCTTAAAATGTTAAAATAATTGTAAGAAATACCCCCGGAATTCTATGGGACAGGGGCCATGATAGACCGAACGTGGACAGCAGCCAACTTCGATATGAGACTTGTGCTAACAGAATGATTTTCACCATAGGATATGTAACAACAAAGCTTTTCATGAACCATCGGAAATATGTGTATGTAAGTAAACTATGTCGACAGATTTGTGAACGCTACCACTTAAAACTATCCATTAAAATGCTATATTACATATTTGCATATTCTGTGATGGCTATTTAGCTGCAATAAAAGTATTATTAAAATGTTAAAATGTTAAAAACCAAGGTTAAGAAACCCTACAGTTTGGCGAGTAATAACACCATCACTTATATTTCGAGTCAAACCAAACAAGTTAAAGAGGGTTATATAAATAAACAATTTAAAAAAATCATCGTTTGGAATAATCTGTTACACAATCACAATAGGTGATTGTGTAAGCTTCTCTTTGGTAATTCAATTATTGAATAACAAAAAGGCTACACCGTTTTCATATAATACGGAAATCGTTAACAAAACGGCAGAATAAATACCCTGATTTAGAGTCACGTAGTACGGCAAATCTACGTGACTGAATTTAATCACTACCGGAAGTTGGTTTATCACAGCATTGTTACCAATTTATTACAGCCGAATAACATTTCCCCTAGGTGAAAATTCACTCAGCGTTGTAAACAAGGGTTAATATATTTTAGGACAAGTTGTATGTATATATTGAATTTTCTAGGACTGTCCTCAGAACCCCTCTGCAGTTTGGGTGATTTTGTATATCTGGTAAAACTGTAAAAGACAATACTCGAGTAGATGTTGTTAAAACACACAATTTATACTTAATGTGCGTGTGTGGTAATGAGGTGAATCACAATATTGGCATTTACTCGTCCATTTAATGATTTTTAATAAGTTAATTTGTGATTTGTTTGTTTGACTTGTAAAAGTGTTCATAACCCTATAATAAAAATTGCTAATTCTGAATAGGAGGGCGTGAATTTCAGTTTTTAGTTTTGCACACCACTTGTATTTTATGCCATGGAAAGAAATAACGATGGTTTTAAAATAAGGCACTTTCATCACGTATGCCAATTAATATAGAGTTCATTAGCAACCTAAGGAAGAAAAACCCTGAGGTCGAGTGCTTTGAAATCGGTACGATATAAATTTAATGATGTGAAAGTTAACAAGCATCTTATATGGCTCGAAACGTACCTACTTCTGTTCCATTTAGTAGTGCAGCGGAGGAGAACTTAAAAAGGAATGGAGAAAAGGGTAAATCATGGTAGTTCTGAGGCCCACGCACAAACCATTATGTTCTTATAATACAAAACAAGGAAATGGCGAACTGTAATACATTTATCGAGAGAATTTGCTCCAGGGAACGTGGAGTCAATTTCGAGAAAGATCCGTGCTATGTCATTCTTGTCCATAAAAGGAGTTGAGGCGATGAGAGCAGGCTTTTTTTATTTGAGAGGGGTGAGCTGTTAAGTGTTGAACCAGACAGTTCTTAGAAGTGTGTGTGTGTGACAGTCGTCATGAGAGACCTGTGTGTCGATAGAGACCGTTAGGGACAATGATACATCGCGTCAGAATGAGTCTTGAGTGATTGTCCTCAAAGATAGCTGTTTGCGAGTCAGAGAGGTCTAAAAGAAAACATTTGCGAGTCGTAATATCACAAAGAACTGCAGATTATGCTAACGACGTTAAAAGATAACTGTTTTTGTGCTTCCGTTTTAGAACAAAAAATAACTGGACGTTGCCGTCATTTTGTCAAATTGGTTTCAGGAGTGCCATTTGCCAAATCCCCATTTCTTACATTATGTTGAATAAACATTGTTCTTATGATACTTAGGCAAGGAACTTCTTAGACCATAGCTAACATTGGTTGCTTTTTATGATGGATTTAGAATATGTCTTATTCACGTATAAAATACACATACAGATATATGTAGGGGATACATTATTTAAACTTGCTTTGTCATGATAAAAGGAATCTCAGCATTTTTATATAGAGTATATTTAGACCATTTCTTTTTGAGCCCTCAAAAGAAAATTAAAAATATAGAGGATTTCGAAGTCGATCATTTTATGTTTGGAGAAATAAATAGCAACGCTTTGGTAAAACTAAGGAGAAAGGAATGCGATGTATTTGAAATCTAGAACAGAAAAGTAAACTGTAATTTATCAAGTGCATCTGTACTTCAAGAGCGTTATAAGTAACTATGAAACAGAATAAAGAAGGTAGAAAGGTCGATGGTGTACGAGGATAACCTTGTGACTGGTGCGAAAGGCACTCGAGGTCAAGCTTCCCCACACCACTCACGCAAGCAACACGTGACTGTAAACAATGGGCGCTACGCATAACAAAAGATTACTGGAACATTGAAGAAGTGTCCGGCGGCCGGCGTGTTTGTAGAAGTTCGAAAATGGTGCGTGTTACATCATCTTCGCTGTATAAGCAGACCAGGGAACGAGTCAGGGAGTTACGGTTACAGACATGAGTCGGTCAATGTGTGTGTGTGTGTGTGTGTGTGTGTGTGTGTGTGTGTGTGTGTGTGTGTGTGTGTGTGTGTGTCGTACTGTCGTGAGACAGGTCACGTTGAAGTGAAGAAGTTTTAATTAATGTTGAGTGATTGTATCGTCAGAGTTAGTGTTTCAGAGACAGAGAAAGAGAAGAAAGACGGTGAAAAGTGAGTCATGGTCACGAGAAGAAAACAGTTGTGAGTGTAATATCGAAACACTGTAGACTGTGTTGGCGTCAGTAGGAGAGAACTCTGTGTATTTGTGCAACAGTTTCAGAAGAAATAAAGTGAGAAAAAGTAATTGTGCTGGACTTTCGTCGTTTTTGCTACATTTGTGTCAAGAAGTGGTGTTCCCGAAATGTCATATACACTTGATATAGGGTTGGGTGGAACAGAGTATTTCCACTACCTTAGTAAACGGAAGCAACAGAGAAATAAAAACTGGAGTTTCACCCGAACGCTTAAACCGTTTCCTGTAACATTGTACAAGTAAAATCAACAACACAGAATTAAGCTAGAGACAGAAATGCATCCTGGGACTTCCTTTCTTAGTGTCAAGATCGTTCATGGAGATTTTCTGTGTACTCCTTTCTTTTCTTCTACACGGCAAAAATTAGAGAAAGAACACGAGACCGAGGTACATCTCGGGGGACCACCCAGCATGGTTTTGTGCCTAACAAAAGCGATATTGAAGAACCGTGGCAAAGAGAAGAAGAAGAGAGGAGGGAAAGTTTATCGACGTTTTTCTATCTTCCACAGCTACACAAAAACTCTCGCATTTAAATAGAAGATTTTCTTAGCCCATGCTGAGGTCACCAGGATGTCATATTTTTACACTGTGGTCGTGGCAGCAATGATTTTCCTTTTATCCTTTTCACAAACTTGGTTCGTTCTGACTCCAGATGTTCACGTTTCCTCTCAAAGCAGCGCTCATTTGTCTAGAACATCTGTATGAACCAGGGGGGAGAACTTGATTTTCTCTCTGGAATTTCGTGAAAAAATTTAGTTTCGGGATTTTTGCGTGTAATCATAACAAATCCAGAGCAGTGTTCTGCTTCCATTTCCTTCTGGATTTTACATTTCAGTTATACATGGAGTCTTCGTTTTTTTTTTTTTTGTTTTTTTTAAACTTCACATCTCAGCCTGGGATTAGGAGCTCAGGGGTGTGAGACTGGCATGCTCTGTTCTGTTTGTATTTTGTTTTTGTGTTCTGTATTTTTTTTCTTTGATTAAGATTGTGTGCCTTACTGAGATAAATGCAATACTAATTTGCATTGTTGATTTTGACGTAAATGCTTAAACTGAGTGGGAGGCAGTAATCTATGATATTAACTCGTCTAGCGCTTAAACGAAGCACCGAAGCAAAAAGTTATCCTTAACAAAAAGCTTTTAAAATATCATCTATCAGGTCACAGGTCCCCTAATAATTTTGTGTAACTGAAAAACAATAGCTAGGCTATAGATATCGTTAAAGCACACTAATTTGAAACCAATAAAAGTGGTGATATTAACCGTTCGGAATATTCTTTGCTATTTGTTTGAATTTTACAACACCTTGGTTTTTTTTTTTTTTTTTTTTTTTTTTTTTTTTTTAAATACTTTACCACTTTGAGTTTCTGAGAAATTTCAGGAGAAAGAAGGCTATTCAAAGCTAGCTGTATATCAAGTTGTTTTTAAAAATTTGACTACTGCTTAAGGTTCCTGTAGGTTTCTCTCTTGCATTTATAACGAAACGCAGTATAATAAAACTATTTCTACAAATGCCTACTCGGTCAGCATTAAGTAGAAAGAAAAGTCGGAATGTGCTTGCGTAGTTTGTAGAAGAGATATTAGAACAAGTAATAATGGGTAGACAGTCATGTTAGTCTTATAGCTTCTAAGGTTTCAACCATTGTAATTTGTGTTTTGTGGCAGCCTAACACAGGACATTTATTTGTGCCTATAATCCTTTGTGTTTCCGCTTCATTATTTGGCCACGTGTTCGCCCACGTGAGAGGCGTGCAGTACTGTATTTACGTTTTGACTAAATGATACAACTGTCTGAGGAATCAGAAAATTACAGATCTTTGGATTCTCACAAATGCATTACCTTAATCTAAATAAACACATAGATTTGAGTGTATTTAATTCTTGTAAGTTTAAAATGTATAACCTATGCGTTTTGCATAACACAACATTTGTATCAAAAAACCAACAATGCTTAAAGGAGTTCGTTATGCCCCAATCAATTCCGGTCGACTGAGATATGCAAATAAAATGAAAACATTCCAACATTCGTTTTTGTCTTTCAGTGCGTTTAGCAATTTCAATTTCACTTTATTGATACTATTTGGAGAGTTCATAAAAATATAAGACTTTCTAAAAATTCACTGCACCAGAAAGCCATGAACATCAATATTCATGATTACGTATACACTGCGTGCAACATTTGTGTTTGTTTTGTAACACAGAACCCCTGGGGGTGAAGTGTGCAACTAGAGACAGATAAGGACAGTTTTCAGTTATTAAAATTGTGATTCCTATAATGTCAACGTCACCTTACCCTTATGTTCCGTACGATAGTTGACCTCCAGGTCAACCTATTGATTACAGAACCCCATGAACAACGAAGAGGCGTTATAATGTATCTTTTAACATAAGGTGTGCATTTCTGGTTGGCCCAACAAATGGGTTTTCGGAGAGTCAGTCTTTGTAAACAATAGACTAAGTTTATCGGTAATGAATAAGTGTTAAAGCATGACCGACTGGATCGGGTTTAGTTCAGTGAATCGAACATTTAAGCGTACAAATCCATTAATTAACGTATGAAGCGTTGTTTAGCGTTTATGTTCCCGAATGTACTGAATTAATTTGTAAAGTCGTCCACAGCGAAAGGAGGAAGAATGATTAGATCAGGGTTCCGTGTATGATCACTTTACTTGATGGTAGTGAAGTTTGGCGCACTGTAATCTTGTCCTCTGAATAAAATAATAAAATACCAATAAGCGAATATTCACCAGTATCGAGAAAAAGTAATGTTAAGGATAATAATAAAAACAATAATAACAATAATAATGACAATGACAGTTACAGTGACAATGACAATGACAGCTCTTAAACACAACGGCCTCTTCAAACACAACGGCCTCTTCAAGCAGGTGTGCCCTTCCCACATTTGAGCTATGAATGTGGAATACTCCTGTCTTTACCTTTGATATTTTGTCTTAACCTACATTTGTTTAAACTTACTTTAAGTTTCGCTCCTCTGCCCTCTGGGCTTGAACCTTCCTCTTTTGGCACTTTTAGATAATTCCCATCTTCCTTGGCACTCAGTCACCTGATTTTCATAGTTCTGACCTGATGTTCTCAGGTCTTCCAGGCGTTGTGATTCCTGGTCCAGGTGCTGCCAGGGTTCCTCTTCGTTTCGTCCACCCATCAAGTCCTCGGTCTTCCTGGGCCCCTCTATCCTGCCCTTCGTTCCCACATCGTGACTATATTTGTCCAGCGATTGTTGTTAATCCTTACTGAAGGACCTGCCCATCTCCACTTGGCTACTTGTGCTGCTGTCGCGGTGTCTTTCACTTGTATCCTTCTTATTTGCGTATTGTATTTTTTATTTCCAGCTTTCTCTGGGTAATCAGTAATTGTCGTTCTTTGTTGCTGAGTTGCTATCCATGTTTGGCTAGCCAAAGAAGGCATAAAATCACTTAAGTACGACTCTTCTTTTCTGTGTAAGAGGTACATCAAGACGATTGTACAGTTATTATAAATTTAGCCTATAAGCATCCCGTAAGGGCAAAGCCCTCCTCTTTACACAGGTGTTAGCTTGTAAATAAGCTCCGAAGGTGAGCGAATCCTCCCGAGTTTTGTTGTGTTGTGAATTGTCGTCCTATTCCTAATCCTATTTTCCAATTATAAAACCTTTTTCTGTCCCCGGACACCTCCGCACTGCACTTTTCACAACTTTTGCACTCGCTGTCGTTTTTCTGCCCTGTTTAGTACTTGTTGATTCCTATTTCGCCCCCAGCTGTCTCCATACTTCTGTTTCTTGCGACTCTTGACCATTGGCTTCTCACTATGGTTCGAAAGTAGTCTGGCCATCTGACACTTTGGTGTCCCGCACTGCTACTGTACGGGATTAAGAGAGTTCTTGGTTCGACGCCCTAGCAAGTGAAGTGTACTAAGAAAGAGGCTACGTATTTGTATCTCATTACACCGCTACGTTGTGCTGAAATTGAAGTGAGTGACTGAGTGAGTAGGTACGTAAGTAAGAGAGTGACTAGGTGAGTGACTGAGTGAGAAAGTTAAACGGGCCGTCAACAGCTTGTAAATGTCCAATGCGCCCGAAGTCAAACTGTACCTAAAAGGCCCACAAATTTATAGGTAAAAACAGAAATCAAATCAAAATTAAAACAGTAAACAAATGAAATACCAAAAGTTTAAAGATGAGAGGAGAAACTACATAGAAAATCTAAAACAACCACAAACTTATAACCTAAAACATAAGATTAAAATATTACAGCTAAAACGTCAAGAAGGCAAAATATGAGAGGGCTAAAAGTCTATAAGGAGAATTTTAAAAATTTAACACGCTCCTAAAACTAAAACAAAAAGGAACATCAGCGCCTTAGTTACAGACACCGAATCGTTTCTCAAAATGGATCGAAAGTAAAACCCACGCCAATGTACTGGCGCTCACAAACGTATTGTGGACAAGAAACTCGAGTGACAAGGAAAGATTGAAATTATTGACATTAGTGAAGTGAAGTGACAGTGGAAATTTGGAACTATATCAAGTTATTAAGCAACACTCAAAACAGGAAAAATGTTATTGATACTAAGAGTAATCTCTGTACCCATAAACATTGGAAAACGCACCCTAGATACTGTGTTCCATTTCTTCGAGTGTATGAGAACTTCTTGCATAAACTTTGTGTTATCCACAGATGAATATTTCACTGATCTATACCTGGATAGGAAGCACGCCAGTCAATTATTCCGTAAAAAATCTGATGTGTAGCACTCACATGACTTTCTCTACTCTTGTACTAACCATTCTTACAAACTCTTATTCTTATATCTTCATGTTAGTTAAGATAAACATTTGTAAAAATTATCTTATTGGTTATTCCCTTGTAGCTGCAAGGGGGATATTAGAATACAGTAGGCTTTGTGCGATAGTCAAATGTTTTAAAGCTTTTTGATTCTGTTGTCTTTGCACGCTTTACATATAAAAAATGAACAACGATGATCCATTTCACGAAAGCTTTAGATTTCCGAAACTTACACACATAACAAGGAATATCTCCGAAATTTCTCACCCTAAAAGAAAATTTATTCGGACATAGATTGTGTATTTTAGCAAGTTCTAAATTTCTTGTATAGTATGTTTTGGTCTATCTATAACGGTTTACCAGTTATGCAAAAGTCGTCCAGAGTAAATACGACTACAGGGGCTATAGCCAGAAAATTCAAGATGTACATTTCATTTGGCATAAAAATATATAAAAAATATGGCATTTTAATCAAAATCGTTAGAGCCATTTTCAAAAAAAATCAAAATTTTCGAAAAAGTTTCTACATAAGGGGTGGTTTATAGTGGGGCTATTTTGTTCTAAATCTTCGTGTCGCATTCTTGAAAAACATCAAACTTAAATACTAACCTTTTTCTAACAGTGCTTTTTTGGATTCAGGGGGTCTCAAAACATATATTTCCGGTAAAATCTCGACATCGAATTTTTGGGTGGAATACAATACTCCCTTCTACTTACAGTAGAAGAAGTAAAAATGCATTGTAATGTATGGCAGCGATTTTTGGTACTTTTCTGTTACAGTCCCTATGGCATCTAAGTTTTTCTCAGTTGGAACTCCTGGCTAGCTTAGGTTTCAGGACCAACCAACGCTATACAAATGTTTCTAATAGCCCATGTTTGTTATAAGTGATGACCACAGGTTATAGTTTGAAGCTAGCAGTCCATTTGCGACTCCATATCTGCAATACAATTACATGCCGTCTACAGTAAGCACTGTGATCATTACGTGCAATTAACACATCAACTTTGCATTCCTATAATAGATAACACCAAACCATGATGAAGTGGACTGGAAATGTGTTACTCTCCCTAGCCACGTGAGATAGAATGGTCATCTAACCTAGCACCTGCTGCGAGTCAGACAAAACACGGCACAAGGGTTTGTTTCATTACACATTAAGTTCATTACATATTAAGTTTCCAAGTAAGTCTTCTTTGAGGAGTATCGATAAAACTCGGATGTTAGTTGAAAGGTCGGAATATGTAATCATTATACGAAAATTGGTATTATAGGTTATATTTCTTTTGTAAACTAACTTCACAATTTAGGATATTGTAACTAAATGTCAATTTGGCAAGTTCCAGTGCTCACATTAGTGTGACAGAAATGACAACAAAGTCCAATTTATATTTCTGTCACTTTGTTTTCTTCTAAACTGAAGCACAACTGTTTTATCGTCGTTAACACACTCTACAATTTTTCGTAATATTACAATTCACAGCTGTTGTGGCTTCTCATAATCTTTACACACACTTTACTGCCTTTGTTTACTCTCTCTGTCTCACAAATAGCTTGCTTTGGCAATACAGTCACTCTAAAACAGCTTCACTGATTGACTCGACTTATCAATGTCCCAATCTGCCTTTGTCTACACATATAACGACGTCTGTATTCACACTGCTAATACCTCTTTCACGAACCAACTAGTGCTCTGAAATCGTGCATGGCTTCTCTCGTCTTCTCACCTCATTTTATGGACGAGAATGATGTAGCACGATCTTTCTCGAAATTTACCTTTTTTCTCGAAGCTGTCAGAAACAAGCCGGCAGCGAGAAGTCTCGCGAACACTCTAGAAACCCCTTGTCCTGCTGCGCTCTTACTGTCAATCTGTACTCACAAGCAGTGGTGTGGGATAGCTTGACAACATTTGAGACGCGCAGCCAGGACCGAGCTTTCATGCTTATGTGTTCGCCAAACATCAGAAACAAGCCAATCAGAGAGCAATTCTCATCACGTGATCATTCTGCCACCTCTCATGTTTTCCGTCACCCGTTAACACACTTTCTGTGAAAGATCACGTGCCACGAATCTTCGGGCTATGTATAGAAGTGAAGCAAATCTTATGTGTTGCACTCACATGACTTTCTCTACTCTTGTGCTAACCATTCCTACCAACTCTCACCCCTATGTCTTCTTCGTGTTATATGAGAATATTTCCAGAAATTGTCTTACTTGCTTATTTCCTTGTAGGTGGAAGAGGAATATGAGAATGCAGTAGGCTTTGGGCGATAGTCAGATGTTTTAAAGCTTTCAAATTCAGTTCTCTTTACACGGTTAACATTAAAAATTGCATAATTTCTCCAAAACTGACACAAATAATAAGACATCTCCGAAATGGTTCACTCTATAAAAAAAATTATTTGGACATAAATGGTGTATTTTAACAAGATCTACATTTTTGTATACTAAGATTTGTTTTATCTCTTACGGATTAACAGTTATGCAAAAGTCATCCAGAGTAAATAGGACTACAAGGGCTACAGCCAGAAAATTCAAGATATAAATTTCATTTGTCATAAAAATATCCAAAATATATGGCATTTTAATCAAAATCGTTAGAGCCATTTTCAAGAAAATCAAAAGTTTCGAAAATGTTTCCATGTAAAGGGTAGTTCAGAGTGAATTCAAAAACCAAAACAAACGAGCTGTAATGGCAGCAAAAGCACATTGTCATAGGCATTGCGTTAAAATAGTAAGTATTGTTTCTACTTTTGTGCAAACTGTACTCGTTGGTATATTACAAGACACATTGTCAGAGAGGCGGTGGAAATATGGTTGGTTTCCTTAGGTACTTTTTTCAATCCACTCCAGAACAGCAGGGGCTTTTTTTTTTAAGATTTATGTGGCCTGACACTTCTTTGAGAAGCAATTTAAACCGGGGCATTTCATTTGTCTAGCCACAACTCAGCGGGGAAGTTGTGCAAACTTATTGCATGCGTAAATCAACACACGCTGAAGTAGATTTTTTACCGCGTACGTTTCTATTTATTTTCTGGAATATTGTACTTGACTAAATACATGACTGTCTTGTAGAAGACGGGACAGACACCGAATTTATCGGTCTTATGCATATATTCTTCTTAATTTTGACACATCATGGTAAATACAATCAAATACCCGCTACAGGCATCATTGGTGGGGTAACCGAGAATCTTCCAGTGTACGAATTGCTTTTGAGTCTGATAGCAAACAACAGGAGAGGAATGTTGGAGCATTGAAAGATACAGTAGAAAAAGGTCGAGAATTAAAAAGGCTGATATCATCAGCGATAGAAGGTACTGTAGCAGGGATTGGGAAAAAGAAGCGTCTGGTAAGGAGATTAAGGCAATTATTTAAAATGTTACAAATTCCTGAAAGGGTAAGCTTTTTCCACTGTTATTACCCATCATGAGGTACTGCGAGGAACGACTGTGAACCAGAATAGGTACGAATGCATATTGTTGCGAAGACTACTACCAAAATTAGCTCCATCAACCCAGAGGTTTCGGGGTCGATTTCCAGATGGCGTTGGGAGTTATTCTTAACCAGAATAATTATAAAGATTTAAAGAATACAAAACAAAATTATATTACACTTCAAACGATGTAAAATGTAGCCAAAACCATGCTAATTTTTAAGTTAATTCTCTCTAAATTACTTTAAAGACTAATCGCATGGAGTGCATTCAAGTGTGTGAGAATTCAAAGCTGAGTAAACGACACTGGAAGTAAATACAAATTATGAAGTTATATGTCCTTGGCAATTTAAATGGTCACATGTTGCAGCTTTGCAAGGTTATGCGTCCGAGTTTTACAGGCTAAAAGTGCATAGTATTCAAGTTTTATGCAATAGGAATAATTTATAGTTGGTATCCTTTTGTGACATTTCAATTCTCATTCACGTTCTTCGTAGCATTCTGGAAAATGACTCTCGATGAAAAACAGAATTCAAATTGTGGAAGTATATGTGAAAATAGGTTCGGTTGAGGAAACATCTATGGACAGAGCCAAAGAGTGCAATGGAAAAATTAATTAAAAATTGGTGTGCTCCGGGATCTGTACAGAATGTAAAACGAGAAAGAATACCTTCAATTCCCACAGCAGAAATTATTGAGGACATTCGCCAAAGAATTACTGAAAGCCATAAACTTAGTAGGTGCGTAAATTGGTGCAACAGGCACTTATAAGTAGGAGTACATACTTACCAGCGGATATTAAAAACACCATTATGTGTAGAGGCCGTGCGGCAATGAAGGGAAGATGACAGAAACGTATAGGTTATTGCAGTGGTTATATACAAACCTACACATTTAGTTGCGGATGAAGAAAATAGTAATGAATTACACTACACACATGAATGTGCAATGCATTATAAAGACTCAAATATATTTGTTTTTCTTCTTCACTTCAAAGTCTTCGTATTCTTCAATTTACTCCCTTCTTTTTCTGGGGAGTTGATGTCTTTTCACTTTCTCTACTGGTAAGTAGGGGAAGTAGGTATTGAATTCCACCCAAAAATTCGATGTCGAGATTTCACCGGAAATATATGTTTGGAGACCCCCTGAAGCAAAAAGAAAGCATTTTTAGAAAAAATGTCCGTATGCGTTTGTGTCTGTATGCCCGTCTGTCAGTCTATGGACAGTCTAACTCAAAAAGGAAGAGTAGTTAAAAACCAAAGATGCTATATAAGTTTAATGTCTTTCAAGGATGCGACACGAAGATTTTGAAGAAAATAGCCCCACTCTAAACTACCCTTTACATGGAAAATGTTTCGAATGTGGCTATAACGGTTTTCATTAAAATGACATATGTTTGAGATATTTTTACGACAAATGAAATGTATAATTTGAATTTTCTGGCTATAACCTATGTAGTCCTGTTTACTCTGGATGACTTTTGAATAGCTCGTAAACCATAAGAGATGCACAAAATCTTACTATACAAAAAATGTAGATCTCCCTAAAACATACAATGTATGTCTAAATACATTTTTTTGTATAGTGAACCCATTTCGGAGATATTCTTTGTTACTTGTGTCAGATTCAAAAGCTTAAAATTCCTGTGAAATTGAACATCGTTGTACATATTTTTATATGTTAAGCATGCAAAGAAAACGGAATCTCAAAGCTTTAAAAGATTTGACTATCGCACAAAACCTAGTGTATTTCCAATATTCCCTTTGCACCAAGGAAATAATAAGATAACTTGTACAAATGTTTCTCTCAACACGAAGAAAATATAGGAATGAGTTCGTAAGAATAGTTAGTACAAGAGTAGAGAAAGTCGTGTGAGTGCAACACATCAGATTTTTTTTTCTTCACACTTGCATTCATTTAGTTTTTTCCAGTTATATTTATTTTAACGAAGTGTCGTACAATTTATAAATATTCTGTTCTTTCTTCATAAAACTCTCAGCTCCACTGTTTGAATTTTACCTATGTTCTTTCCTTTTACGATTTGCTGCCATAGCACAAAATAGAGACAGCTATGATCTTGCATGATATTATCTTATCTTCTTTGTCTACGTGTACATTAAAATTTACGTAAAAATTCAAGTAATTAAAATTTACAATTGTTCGCTGCTATTATTTTCAATAAATATTTTTGTTCTCACTGGGTATTTTCCTTGATTTACCATTACTTAATTTTCTACTTTTATGGCAAATTTCAAATTATTTATTCCCCGGGTGGTACAAATGCAGAACGCTGTAGATTTCTTCGCTATTTTGAACTATTACGATATCAGATGGGTATAACATCTTCAAATATGAATTCTTATTCAACTGGAATTCCGAACACACTTCTTTTTTCCATGTTTTTATAATATCATTTACGTGTGTGTCTGTGTATATATATCGAACAGTGGTTTGTGGGAATTGCTTCCAAATTGCATAAGTCTATAACTCAAGTATTTTATACATTTAATTACCCTAAAGAGAGTTTATTCATTATTTTTCAGGAACGCTTCTATTCATGAAATCAAATACTTTTTCAAAGTCAATAAAAGCAGAAACGAAAGAGAGTGGTCGGCAGACAGGTCCTTGCCTGCGTGGACAATAGAACGCTTGACAAGGCTTCAACTGGTTACAATGGGGCCCTGCCCGAGGCGAAAGATGTCGCCGTTTTGTCGGGACCCTGTGCTTTTCAGAAACTGCAATCTAAGTGAACAGCGAACATTTAAAGAGATTATACCGATAAAGTCAAACGCGAAACCAGGCGTTCCTTATCTTGAAATCTTAGAAAACGCTTGGGAAAATTTTCCAGAAGAACAAACTCTAGCGCTTCTGCTTTCCAAGAGGGAGACCGGGTTTGATTCCCGATACCGCCGTGGAGATTTTCTCCCACTGGGAGCCTGGTTCGGGATGTACTCAGTCTCCTTAGATTCCTGAGGGGTCAATTGAGGAGCTACTTGATTAAGAAGTGGTCCCTGTTTGTGAAGACCACATATACCGACCGGGAAAACCAAGGATGCTGACCATGTCCCGCTCTTCAGTATTGCACCCCACTGATCACGTAAGGGGTGGAATGCTTTGACCCACAAAGGGCTGTTGCGCCTCGGGACTAGTTAGTTTGGACCGAAAATAAAAGAATCCATGCCTGAGCTTTATCTCCCATAAGCTCAAGTTTGACAAGAAAAACTGTATGTTTTTACACATTAGAATAATTCAGTAATAACAATTGTTTGCATATATCGATGTTTAAAAGGCATCAAACGTAAAAACATACAAAAATGTGCAATTTTCATCTCTAGTGTTTTTTCTCTTGTTTTCTCTCTTGGAGTATTGGGGAATCAATGCAATTTAACTGGATCCAATTTTCTCTTCGCTACATGCAATATTCGTTGAAATTTATCCTTAGTGTAGTCTTGCGCGCAAATACTTGTAGCCTCGGTTCAGTGTAAAGTTTATTATCGCATCTCAGGTAGCTGATCGGGAGTGAAAGACCTAAATTAGCCGTTAAAACTTGAAACATTTTTCCAGGCGGGGAAAAGTCATTACAAGGATACTTTTGTTGCCTTATACATTTTTACTATGAGAAATCCCAACTCAATTACGTGTGTCGCGAAACATTCCGCGCAATAAGTCTGCAATAGAAATGGCTTTAGTGATACGTGGAAGTGTGGACCTATGGACATACAAATTGAGGTAACCTTAGCAAGCGGACTAAGTATGAGTATCTTATTGCTCGTTTCCTTGTAGGTACAAGGGGAATATTAGAATACAGTAGGCTTTGTGCGATACTCAAATTTTCTAAAGCTTTGAGATTCCGTTGTCTTTGCAAGATTAACATATAAAAAAGTGAACAACGATGTTCCATTTCACGAAAGCTTAAGTTTTCCGATTCTCACACATATAACAAGAAATATCTCCGAAATAGTTCACTCTAGAAGAAAATTTATCTGGACATAAATTGTGTATTTTAGCAAGATCTACATTTTTTGTACAGTAAGATTTTGTTTATCTCTAACGGTTTACCAGTTATACAAAAGTGGTCCAGAGTAAATACGACTACAGGGGCTATAGCCAGAAAATTCAAGATATACATTTCATTTGTCATAAAAATATCTCAAACGTATGCCATTTTAATTGTCAGAGCTATTCTCAAGAAAATCAAAATTTTCGAAAAATTTTCCACGTAAAGGGTAGTTTAGGGTGGGGTTATTTTCTTCAAAATCTTTGTGTCGCATCCTTGAAAGACATTAAACTTAAATACTAACTTTGGTTTTTAACCGACTTTTCGTTTTTGAGTTATGCTGTCCACAGACAAATAGACACACATACGGACCATTTTCTAAAAATGCTTTTTTTTATTTAGGGGGTCTCCGGTGAAATCTCTTCATCGAATATAATACTTTCCCTACTTACCGGTAGAGAAAGTAAAAATGAGTTTTATAGGGATATTCAGTGATGCCCAGCACATAGCGATATAAAATGTATATTTTCATGAACAGTGCACTGCGTAAGCTTAGTCATTTGATGGGATTAGTAATTTAAAATCTAGACACGCATGTTATTTCCTTCCCCTTCCACTCACCACAGTCCGCAGAAAGCCATAACATTTTTGGCTAAAAGGGTTAGGCCGTAAAGTATAAACTTTACCACACTCCATTATCGCGATAGAATGCATCAGTTGCGGCCTTTAAAATTGGTATATTAAAGCATTTAATATGCGGGAATACTACCGCCTCGAATTTACTCTTAAAAAGAAATTAAAGTGTATAGTACCATGTGATTCGGAGGCATTATTGATTATACCTTCTGGCTATAGTCTGAAGTTATTCTGCCCCTGAAAGAGCTTATTGCTTTAATGAAATGCAAAAATTTAAACTGTGAGTCAAAGCCTAACTAGGACCAACTTCTTCATAGATTACATTGCTTCTTTTTCTTCTTTACTCCGCCAGTCCCTCCCTCTCTCATGACTCGATACCAGAGTTACATAATACTGCATGAGGAGACGTGAGTGGAATGGGTAGGCAGTTGCAAAAATGACCTTGAGAGGACTAGTGAAAAGAAAATAAATTAGTGCTACAGCAAGCCAGCAAGCGCACACTACTACAATTACAATTTACCGACTCGGAAGCCGTCTTGGCAAGATTCTTTGCATTTGCTTATCAAACGACGTGTGTATTTTATTAGTTAATCTGACAATAATCGCACCTTTAAAACAATGTTTGTCGCGGCTATCTCAGAGCTCTGTTTATTACAAAATTATTGTAAAGGCTTCAACAAAACAGCAGCGTTGCATAAATCATTTAACACTACAATGTTTAAGAGAGTACACATTAGCAATACAATAGGCATAATAAAAATTTAAACTATTTAATTAAACTCTGACTTTAAGAATCTCAACACTTCCATGCATCTTCTTGGTCATCCATAGAATCACAATTGAGAAGACCAATCATTCTGGAATGCTAAGAGTTTTTCCCCACTTCTACTCTTCCCCCACCCCACGCTCACCTGAATAGTTTTCATCATCATCATCATCATCCCTCTGTTCACTCCGCTCGTGTTGTAATCTTTCTTTGGTCATTTGGAACATCTGTGCTTGTGTCAGATCCTTCTTCACCGTGAACGTTACTGTGAAAATGCATCTTCTCATTGTGACATCCTTAGCACCTCCCCAAATCATTTTCTATTTTTATATTATATCTTCAATTTGGATCCATTATACTCCTGAGAAATAACAAATTGCTTCATTTTAGTTGCGATAATCTCACAGATCATTTTCGATTTACATCACAAAAGCAAAACAAACTATTCAGAAATACATAATTGAATTCTTCTTATTTTACAGCTAATAAAGCATTCCAAGAGCAAACGAGCAAAATTTAATGTGCAAAATATAAAATTAGACAAACTTACCACTTTAGTCCCGGCGATCTATTAGACCAAAACGGCTGCTGCAACAAACGACATTAATAGGCAATAGCTACACGTAGACCGAGATATAATTAAATAATTAATTAAAAATATCCCCTCGCGATCTGTCAGATCGGCCGCCACTAATGCCGGGTTAAGTTCTGGAAATTACGTAGGGCAGTGCTTCTTACTGATTAAAAGCAAAACTGTCGCGTGTAGGTGATAAGCGCCCTTTATGTAGAAAAAATGTCACTTTTATCTCCAAAACAGAATTAACAATGTTTAAATACATGTGTTACATCTGTTTGACTATAGTACATACATGTGCAATTTTCTTGGATTAGCCCGTTCTCTTAATGCTGGACAAGTTTTGTGTTACTGTATCATCCCAGAATTCACCTAAGACGTTGGAGAACTACGGTAGTAGTCGGGAAGCAAACCTTGGACCTCTCCAATCAGAGTTACCGCAGCATCCTGCTCGGTTGACTACAGGACACAAAAATATATGGAGGGAAGTCCCTTTACAATTCTGTACCAATTTCAATTAACTACAGCTTATTCGAAGGTTCACGTCATATAAATTTCCCCAGGCGCAGATATTTTTTATTTCGTAACACCGGTATTGATTATAAAGGTTTTATTCAATTGTAAAGTTAGTGTGCTGAATGAATTAGTTATAAGGCGTCAATTTACCATGTGTCAGAGATATTAACTAACCCTATGGTTGTATCTGGTTCCAAAACATAGGTAACTCATATCATGGTATATTCTTCTTATATGCAGCAGCTGTCATTTTCCCGTGAACAGAAGACAGTCTTCTTTAAGTCTTTTGTAGGTTCGTACTAAGAAGAATCCCGTTATTCCGTCGCATAAGATAATCAAGTAATGAATACTAAATAATGGCACAAAACCTATTGGAATACATACACTACTGTGATTCTTTCCTTTTTTAAAGTCCTCTTGAAATAATGTTCAATGCAAACCTAGTCTACTTCATTCTTCTCTCCTTTTGCAAGACTACTTTGACTCCGCACATATGAGATTTATTGTAATACCCACTAATCAACAGGACACAACTTTGATGACCTGACATATTTGGAAAGGTGTATAAAGTAACTTTAAAATTGTTGTAAAAGTACATAAAATTACAAGTTAACAAATAACTTATATTTGGTTAAGTTACTATAATAAGTGCGCAGATTAATAATCAATATATGGATATCACTTCCATACAAGCAGAAAAAGTGTGTGACAGATAAGACAGTTCGTAAATAAACTATACCGGGTGGAAGGTGCTGTTTTGGCCATACGTTAACCAGTGTTCTTTGTGATGAGTCTAATAAATATTTCCAACACCGTTATTGTGAATAACGCCGAAAAGATAGTTTATGTCAAATATTTAGAGCCATCTAGCTTCTTGATGAAGCAAAGTTTAATTTCTAAGAGAGACTTTGCAACGTCACGTTAAAATTAAGTTGTGAATAAATTCATTCAGATTAACATAGACATGCAGTACAGTACAGCATTGTTACACAATGTTTGCGTGGTACTTATTAAAATAGTAAACCATTTATATCCATCCGTCAAGAACTTACGTAGCTCCAAAATTCTGACAAATTTTTTTTCGGCGAAGAAGTTCTTTACTGACAATTATGTTGGACATGTTTGTTATACTCATCATGTAGAATCCCTGGTTAAGTATGGCCGAAGCAGTACCTTCCACCTTGTATATGGTACAATGTCATACAAACAGAAAACGTGGATGTGAGAAATAACACACTTTATAATTTAATTATATTATATACTTACTTTAAAGGGCTTCTCCACTCTTGAGTAGCTGCCCTGTATTCCCATTTGTCATTCTTTCCGTTTGAACATCAAAGTTATCCTCCTTTAGGCATCAATCATCATTCTATGAATGTTTCCTCTCCAAGTTGCTCTTAGCCGGCCCCGTTTCCTTCTTCCACAAGGTGACCATTTTGAAAAGGTCTTGATAGATATATAACCCACCACGACAACTTTTAAAGCCATGGCCTGCTGACAATTTTACAACACATTGCGTTATATTGAAAACTGTATTAGCTTATATATAGAATTTAATGATTCACGTATTGTTGAAGTGTCTTTTATATTGTTAACGGAGTATTCCATTTTTCTACAAATTTTTACGTTCAATAAGTTTAAAATGGGGTACCGATCTGAAGCTGAAGTTGTTCTAGTGGTCGCATGTGTTCCTGAGAAATGAGCTTTAAAACTTTAGTAAAATTTTGGTAACTTCTTAACTATGCACATATTTTTATAAATTGATTTTTTAATTGATAATATTAAGCTGTACTTATCCCTTTAAAGAGAAAGATTTTTATCCAGAGTCAACGCAATACTAACATTTAAAAGGCGTATAAAGATGTTTAGCCAAACTGTAATTGAAGATATACAATAGTTCACAGTCATACATATACTCTTAAAGAGCTTACTGAAGATCTGTCTGAAATGATGGTTACTGTAACATTGTCTTCTACAAGTTACGAAATGTCAGTTTCAGATCGTTTCTGCTGAAATATACAGGCAGAAGCTTGCATGTGAGCGAGCCCACGACAGAGGCATTTATCCATGAAGTGACCGCAACAAACAATAAAATATTGTGGCGCGACCCACGGGGCACGTCAAAGGCAGGTCAGGGTCAAGCTGCCCAATACCATATGACAGGCGGTACGTGCATTAGACATTCAAGGTGAGGCTGACTCGCACCGCTGTTTAACACTTGAGAGTGAGCACGGCATGACAAAGGATTTCCGAGATTATTCGCGAGGAGTCCCGTGGCCGTCGTATTTGTGGAGGTTCCAGAAAAGGTGAAGTTCAAGAAAGGTCCGTGTTACAAAAATCGCGGAGATGCTGGAAAACATTCGTACAATAATAAATTACAGTGCATTGTAAAAGTATGTAATATTCAGCGACGTACACAATTGTAAATACAATTACACAGCACTTATGCTAAGGGTGTATTCCAGGCCAAATCCAAGCGGTATTTCTGCTTCTACTGAACTTAGTTACAGACAGAAATCGTCCCAGCAGGCAGTGTTTTGCGTGAATGTCGGGAGAAATACGTAGGCTCATTCATCTACATATTCTGGGTGGCTCAGTTGCTTAGACGCTGGCCTACTGATCCCAAGGTCGTGGGTTCAAATCCAGCCCAGACCGATAGTTTTTAAGTGTGCTTAAAAACAGAGTAGATAAAGAAATAGGACGGCATTCCCTAATAGTGACACTTTAATATTCTATACCAGGAAAGGATACAATAACTCCTCTAATATGTGGTAGAGAAAAACATTTTATTACAGCTATGTGGCAGACGACGACCTTTAAGGCCTTCGTTGATATTTACGCTACATTTTTAAGGTGACTTTTATTTGCAATGGAATGGACTTGTTGGATATTCCCAAACATACAATAAAATTATCTTGCCTCGGGTGTGCACAGTAAAATATGATTTATTGACAGTTACAGTTATATGCTATATACGTCCACTCGGATGGTTTATTCTTTTATTCCCTTTATAGTGTCGGTTTGGTGACGATGAAGCTATTTGAAAGATGTCAGAGAGCTTTCATTCATCGGTTTAGTTCTCCTCGACTCGACGTTTACTGACGACTAAAGGACAAGGGTCACCCGCAAAGATAGTACAACATTATCACCCTGGGGAAATAGAATATGCTTGAGTTCCTTTTGGCTTACTGCGGTGGTTACTGATAACTAGCCCTCTTTTTATTATTGTCTTAAAGTGATGGAGGAAGTTCACAATCGATTCCAATTATTGATCGTCTTTGTCATTATCACTATCATCAACACATACTGAGTGTTTCCAAAAAACACCGACAACGATTAGTATATTGTACGGAACGGCAAACTGATCGGTTTTCAAACAGAACCCCTGTCCGGAAATGTACTGTTTGGACGCTGGAGAGCATCGAAGTAGGACAATGAACGGCTGTGACAATTTGTTAACATTAGTTTCGGTGTCTTAATATGGAAGATATGCAATCCTACTCTCGCCTACCACCTAGGCGGCCCGGGTTCGATCCCAGGGACCCGCATGTGGTATTCGTGGTGGACGAAGCGGCGTCAGGGCGGGTTTTCTCCGGGTACTCCGGTTTCCCCCGCCATCTCATTCCACCGGTGCTCCATCTTCATGTATCATCAGTGTCACCGCCTGCGGTGCCGTAGTAGTAAAAGCGGGCGTTAAACACTACAACAACAACAATGCAATCCTACAGCTATCTGTGTACTGGTATAGACATATTCCTGCGCCTGCTCTAAATTAATCCACAGTCCTTGGTGCGTTACTTGTGTAGTTTCCAGTACAATAACGTTTCTTAACAGCAGCGCAACACGTACCAATACAGAGCTGCTGAAATGACCGACTTAAGCCGCAACACACTTAGATGTAAATGTGCTGAATCACCTCAACCTCGCATATTCAAGTGGATCGATTGGGGGGGATGGTAATGTTTAACGTCCGCTTTTACTACATACGGCACCACAGGCGGTGACACTGAAGATGCATGGAATGAAGATGGAGCACCGGTGGAATGAAATGGCGGAGGAAACCCGCCCCAGCGCCGCTTCGGCGCCCACGAATCCCAATGCGGTTGCCTGGGCTTGAACTCGGGCCGCTTTGGTGAGAAGCGAAAGGTCTAAACACTCGGCTACTGCGCGGCCGTGGATCGATTGGTAGAGGTGAACCAGCTTCATATATACGTTGGAAGTGGCCCACTGCAGCCAGCATCGGCGTAAGTAGATGGATTCAGGGGGCCTCAAAACATGTATTTGTAGTGAAATTTTGACGTCAAATTTTTGTGTGGGATACAATACTTCCATTATTTACTATACTAGTAGAGAAACTAAAAATCATTAAACCTCGGGCAACGTCGGGTATTTCCGCTATTGCGTAATAAACTGGTCTATACTGCAAATCATAAATATATTATCAAAATGACGGATTTGAACTGGCTAACTTAATGGTTTAGTATAAACGACAAATTAAGAAAAACAAGTAACGAAAACAAGTGCCCAATGCCCATTGAAATTGTAGCCATAGATTCCCATGAAAACAAATGACTTTCACGTATAACAATGAGTGTGAAATTGTTTCTAATTCATTGCCTTTAAACTGTAGATAGAAATACATTTATGCCATAGAGAAACTGGTTCATTAAACGTTTAAAAAGAAATAGTTTTAATGGAAAAACAGGATGAAATTGTACAGAGCCTTAGAAGACTCCCAAAGAAAACTCCTAGTTGGTGTGTCTTAAAATATACATTTCTAAGGATCATTTAATGGAGTAGGATATTCATTAAGGTTGAATACAAGTAAAAAATGGCGGAGTATTACGGTGTATATCGTTCCCTCATTCTACCGGTCGAAAAATAAATTGACCGCCCTGCACTAAGTGTAAAACTGCTTTGGATCCCCCCCCCCCCTGTTAGTGCCCTGTTTTAGGTTTCAAAATATTTACTGTAATTGCTTTCACAAGAGATCGCCTTTCGGTCAAGGTTATAAGTCCGTCTCCGAAAGTTGTCATAGCGTCATTAAGTCAATGTTGTTTGCAGAATTAAGGGGTTGATAAGGTGAAGTGCTCTGGAATTGGAATTGGGGAAGTGCCACTTTTAGCTCCAGCCCCAAGAAACTGTGTACAACGGGGTGTAGATCTATAAAAATAAGAGATTATCACACGATACAATAAAGTTATGCACATTACCCAATAAACACAGGGGATAAGAAAGCAGAGCATAAAAGGGACCATAAAGAGAGAAAGTTATTTAAAGAATGTATGTTTGCAGGATATTATCGTTTGCATCGTTGGCAATATTAAGATAGCACAGATGAAATATTATTCGAAAAGAAGCAGAAGGGATGAATTTCAACATGACGCTTGGGAAATAAGAGAAAGCATGTTGGTATTCGCATTAAACAGAGCGATGGCCATATTTATTCCACCATGGTTTTCCTCTCACGTTCGTGTCGTAAATTGTGCGCCTCAGGAACCAAACAGCTAAGTTATGTGGGTATATGCATCCTAAATACCTCCCTCGCAGCAACAAAACAGCAGGGATTCTGCAGGCGAGAAAAACATTAGAAAGGCGCTATATTTGGGATTTCTGAAGAAAGTAACATTAAGAACAGAAAAACCTAGTGTTTATTGGATACATGCTTTTACCATACAGGCTTTATATCGAACCTTTTTACCTCTATCCCTTTTCTCTAATATTGCATTCCCTTATAAATCAGTTTGTTCCATACATAGGAATACAGAAACAACCAGCTACCTTTAAATATAAACATATATGCCATATACATTACAGTGGAGCTATTGTCTTCAAAATCTTCGTGCCGCATCCTTGAAGAACATTAAACTTAAATACCAACTTTGGTTTTAACTGACTTTTCTGTTTTGAGTTATGCTGTCCACAGACACACGAACCCACGCACGCACACACACACACACACACACACACACACACACACACATACACACACGCGCGCGCGCGGCCATTTATCTAAAAATGCTTTTTGGATTCAGGGTGTCTCAAATCATTTATTTCCGCTGAAATCTCGACATCGAATTTTCGGGTGGAATACAATACTTTCTCTACTTACCAGAGAATGTAAAAATGGCAAATAAAATGTATGTTTTGGATTTTCTAGCTATAACACACGTAGTCATGTTTACTCTTGATGACTTCTGTATAACTGGTAAAGCGTCAGATATAGACCAAATCTTACTGTAAAAAAATGGACATGTCATTAAAACATACACGTCATGTCTGAATTATTATTACTGTTGTTGTTGTTATTATTATTATTATTTTATTTATTATTTTATTTATTATTTTATTATTATTTTATTTATTATTTTATTATTATTAATGTGAACTTTGCGATAGCTAAACTTTCCTAAACTGGAAGGTCGTTATCCGCATGTTTATGTTACCCGTGAAAAAAGAACGGAATTTCAAAAGTTTAAAGGATGTGACTATCGCTGAAACCCTACTGTATTGCCATATTCCTTTTGTTTCAACAAGAATACCACCAGAGAGTTTCATATGACAATATTGCGCGCGTGAGAAACATTATCCCAAATATGAAAACCTCGAGTGGTATTTGTTTAGTGTTCGGCGAAATAATAATTTGTTTAATAAACTTTAATATCATAGTTATTTAATGCTAAACAGTATGGCATAACATTAATACATTTTAATTGAGATTTATTTTCACCGACTAATCTAGAAGGCTGTGAGAACGACAAAAACAATAGTTTTAGCGTTCAATCCAGGAAAATGAGAAATTGGGGGAGTATAAATGAACGGATTTAGTTATCTATTCATTAAAGTTAGTGTACTACATTTAACATTACAGTTGTTTGACTTCGCTTCTTCAATTAGGATACCAATAACCTCACCAGAATGTTCAGCAATTCTTTTGTCTGCCATTTTTGAATGACCCTCTAACTGGTTTTTACAGCTCATGGATACTTGAAATCTTCAGAAACGTAAGGAAATTTTTAGGCTGGCGGAACCGAAAGGAGGCCCTAAATTTATAAAAGTAGTTAGTATAAGAGTAGAGAAAGTAATGTGAGTGCAACACATCAGATTTTTACTTTCTCTATTACTAAGTAGAGAAAGTATTGTATTCCAACCAACAATTCTATGTCGAGATTTCACCGAAAATATGTTTTGAGGCCCCCTGAATACAAAAGTATTTATAGAAAAAGGTCCGTGTGTGTGTGTTAGTCTGTGAACAGCATAACCAAAAAAACAAAAGTCGGTTAAAAACCAAAGTTAGTATTTAAGTTTAATGTCTTTCAAGGATGCGATACGAAGATTTTGAAGAAACTTACTTCACCCTAAATTACCCTTTACATGGAAAACCTTTCGAAAATGTTGAGTTTCTTGAAAATGACTCTAATGATTTTGATTAAAATGACATATGTTTAAAATATTTTTATGACAAATGAAATCTATATTTTGAATTCTCTGGTTCTAGCCTAAGTAGTCCTGTTTACTCTGGATGACTTTTGAATAATTCGTAAACCGTAAGAGATAGACAAAATCTTACTATATAAAAATGTAAACCTCGCTAAAAAAAAACATTTATGTCGAAATAAATTTTTTATAGAGTGAACAATTTAGGAGATATTCCTTTTCATTTGTGTCAGTTTCGAAAAACAAAATTTTCGTGAAATGGAACATCGTTGTTCATTTTTTATATGTTAAGTGTGCAGAGAGCTTTAAATGATTTGACTATCGCACAAAGCCTACTGTATTCTAATATTTCCCTTCCACCTACAAGGAAATAAGCAATAAGATAATTTGTGCAAATGTTTATCTTAACTAACACGAAGAAGATATAGTAATAAGAGTTTATAAGAATGGTTATTTTAAGAGTAGAGAGTCATGTGAGTGCAATATGTCAATTTTTTCCCTTATCAACCTCCTTAATTTGGTCTTTTTTTTTTCCAAATCGGAACTCATGAACTAATCCGTTATTTTTTTGCCTGTCACTGCGAATTGTGTCACAGGAGCAAACTGATTCTTGAAGATGTCATATTTTATTTTGACTCTAAATGAAATAACAAACGCAGTCCGCAACACTTCATCCCTGTTGTTTCTAAGAAATTCGCTGTTGTTAATTTGAAATGAGTTATGTATGCGTGTGAAAACTGCAATTCTATTAATCCCGTAAGATACCAAGTGTTTTCTTTTTAGTCATGTTAGTTACCTGTTAATTATGTTAAAATCGCCACGTAGCCGAGCACAACGTTATCAATTATTTCAATTAAATCTGTGATTTCAAATAAGCATACAAGTGCATTTTGAAATTACATTTCTGATTTACTATTCATGAACCAATATTAGTATCTCATTCAATATTAAATCAGTTGAAAATTAAAGTTGGGGCCACATACACAGATTGCATAGCTCATTACACTGTGTCGACCTCAGCCTAAGCACTCATGTACTCACAACTGAAGGCATACGTCATGTAAATGTTTACTACTCGTGACATTTAGGAATGGCGCTGGTTTGGTGGTGGTCCTGTTGTTAAAGTGTCTATATTCGCAATACACAAGTCGCTGCATTGGCCGCAAGTAAACAAAGCTAAATAAATGTTTGTATATCAATTTATCTGTTATGCAATGGTTAAGTCAATAAGGCTTTACTATATTTTTACTTTCTCTGCTGCTTACTCATAGCAAGAAGATAGAGGAAATATTGCAGTAATATTCAACCTGCATACGCTACGGGTACGCCAATACGGTACATAAAATTCGCTTTCATAGCAAAGATGGTGCAACATGAACCTTTCACGAACTTCCACAAATAAGCCGCCCGACGGACACTTCTTGAATAATCCCAAAACCCCTTTTTGTTCTGTCGCTCTGATTGTGTCACGTGTTCACAACAGTCGCGCGAGGCACCCTGACCTGAGCGCCTTTGTTGCACGCACCGACTGTTAGGCAGCCCGACCCCGAGCTTTTGATGTTGCCGCTGCCGTCATCCGGCGTCACAGTACAAAACATTTGAGATATTATGACAAATAAAATGTGTATTTTGAATGTCTTCAGGAACCTTTTCATTCTGTATTACTTTTGCATAACTGGTAAACCATACTGGATAGACAAAGTCATACTACACAAAAAGATGTACAAACAATTTATGTGCAGTGAACCATACCCACAAATTCCTTGCTATTTATTTGAATTTGCCATGACTTATACCTTTCTGAAATAGGAATATGTTATTCGTTGTTTACCTCTTGCACATGCAAAGAGAACGGAACTTCAAGCCATCACATACCGACCACTTCTTAAAATATTTGAGAACGGCAGTGAAGGGGAGGAGTGAGGCAAGAAGCACTTTCATGGTGGGGCCCTTTTGAGCCGATTTTGCCCATGCCTGTCCTAGTACAATAGTCAAGGTACGAAGTTATAAACGTGGAGATATGCAGATTTTGGCCGCCTCCGTAGCGCAGCTGGCAGCGCGCTTGCCTGTGGCGCGGAGGACCCGGGTTCGATCCCCGGTACCAGCATGGGGATTTTATCCCCTCTGGGAGGTCTGGCACGGGGTGCACTCAGCCTCGTTAGGTCCCGGGGGGACCAATTGAGGAGCTACTTGATGGAGAAGTAGCGGCCCCAGGTCGAGAAGACCGCATAACTGGCCGGGAGGGCTCGGGGCGCTTACCACATCCCACCCTCCAGTACTGCACCTCACCAATGACGCCTGTAGTGGGCAGAGGTGGGGGACGCAGCGGCTGGGCGGTAGGCCTTGGCCCTTCGTGGGCTGTCACGCGGGGTTTACATTTACAGATATGCAGATTTAGAATACGCTGAAAAGAAAACGCCGCAGTAAAAGAAAATGTTATTTTATTTCCGCGCCATATAAATTTAAATTGAATTTTTTTTGGGTTATAATTACTATACCCTGAATACGAGAAGGAATAACTGACAAAAGTACACAGCCATCATATTTGCTTTACTCCGCGGCGGCCGGTGTTTATTCTGTAGCGAATTCCCTGCTTGTCTGCCGCGTGGTTATGGGGAGTCCGCCTGCCTACTTGCTGGACTCGTGTGCGTGTGCGTGTGCGTGTGTGTCTGTGAACAGCATAATTAAAAAACGAAGTCGATATTTAAGTTTAATATCTTTGCAGGATGCAATACGACGATTCTGAACAAAATTTCTCAATCTCAAACTACTCTTTACATGGACAATGCTTCGAAAATTTTGATTTTCACGAAAATGTCCTAACGATTGTAATTAAAATGCCATATGTTTAAGATATTTTTATGACAAATGAAACATATTTTCAATCTTCTGCCTAAGGCCTATGTAGTCCTGTATGCTTTGAATTACTTTTGAATAGCGCTAAACCGTAAGACAGAGAGCAAATCTTACTATACAAAAATGTAGATCTTGCTGAAACACAATGTATGTCCAAATAATTTTGATACAGTGTACCATATCGGAGATGTGCCTCGTTATTTGTGTGAGTTTTGGAAAACTTAAACTTTTGTCAAATAGAAGATAGTGATTCATTTTTTTTTTTTTATCTTCGCCGTACAAAGAGAAGGAAGCTTCAAAGCTTTAAAAGATGCATACCTTTTTAAAATTTCAAAGACAAAAATTATAATTTTTAGGGAAGAAACATATTTATAAGTTCAAAACATTTTGGAGCCTAAACTAAAGGAGAAATTAAAAAGTAGATGTGTTTTGAACTTAGGGTAAAAATGTTATACAAAATTGTAATGTTGTTTCTGGCGGAGATTTTTTTAATAACCTAACAAAAAATAAACAAATTTTATTTCACTTCTAAACTATTAGAGAAAAATTTACGAAAATTAGGCTGAGACATAATTGGCCTACATTACATTTATGGCATAAATTTAAAATTGCTTGAATTCTTAGTTCAGAATTTCAAATATATATCGTAAAGGACTATTAAATGACCGAAAAATTATCAAATTGGCTTGTTTTAGGGTTATGAATAAATGTTCCGCAAATATTCAGTTATTAGTAGATAATGCAATTTTCGAAATTCCACCATTTATTAAGGTCTAGCGAAGGCTTTAAATTTTGTGCTATGGTTCTAGAAGTTTTCCAGCATGTGCTGCATTTATGCGGCCTCAATTTCAGTCTTTGGTTTCAAAATTTGAAAATTTTTTTAGCTTCAAAACATTAAATACACAAAAAATTCAAAATATGTTCAATGTTCATCAAAGGAATTATTTTTTCTTCCTGACAGAGATTGTTGGGCAATTAGAGTTTATAAGATAATAAACTGTGATATTTTATTTTTTGGTGTGTTTGGAATAGTTTGAATGTTAAGGTATAAAGGTATATGAAGTATATATAATTTAAGGTTTACCCAGTCCCTTAATCAACAGATACTATCATACAATATACAAAATTAATCCCCCAAAGGCACATGTTTTCAAAGGAAGTTTGCTGATTTCAGCCTGTGCATATGAGTGACACTACATTCGCGAATTGATCTTTGCAGTTAGTTTACTGTGGGAAGCAAATGTGTG
The DNA here is from genome assembly GCA_030765045.1 of Tenodera sinensis. Lineage (NCBI taxonomy): Eukaryota > Metazoa > Arthropoda > Insecta > Mantodea > Mantidae > Tenodera > Tenodera sinensis. Next base: position 29,412,653 of record CM060969.1, on the reverse strand, counting down.
ACATACGTTAACCAAGTCAGGAAGCTTTTAGGGACCTAAGCGCACTTAAGAGAGTCTTGTCACGGTGCAAAGTTTCAAAGCTACACTAATGCATTTGCAGTTACCTAACACATGATGCAGTTTCAACATGAACTTAAATTAAATTAGAAGCTGCAGAACACAAGTTGCAAAGGGCAAGGTCAACAGTGTATTCGTGCCACTGCATTAACCAAATCAAAGTTTTAATCTAGTAAACACTATATGCTTGTCATCTTGTATGTGCTCTTGACCAACCAGCTGAAAATTCAACATTATATGTATTTGTTTCATGAATAAGTTTTGTATGCTTACATTTTACTATAGAAGGTAACATTCACATGGTTCTGTCTACACGCTTTTCTTTTACGTAATAAATTCCCATATCCTTCACTACGCGCCCTTCAACATATAATTTTTTTTTTGCGAAACACAATCGTATTTCACTAATACGTCCTCTACAAAGAATTCATACAGTTTTCTATATGACTGACAGAAAACACAACGTCTTACATCCACATAGTTTTCTCTACCTGCTTTTCTTCGTGTGGAATTTGTGTTACTATTGGATTTTGCATAGTGCTTTCCGGGGTTTTTATTCATCTATTTTCCTTATTTTGGTATCTTTATGGTATCCAATATAAGTCCAAAAGTTAGACGGATATAATCTTCAAACCACGGGCCATAGCGGATATTATGTAATGTAGATTACTAATGTAATCTAGTGCATTCTAATTAGTTAAAATTCCATATTAAAATTATATTTGGCACGATGCTCCAACGGCAATTCTGATCTCCTTAAGCTGTTTACTACCTATTCTTAAAGTTTATACAAAATGGTTAAATTGGACATTTGAGGTAAAAATGACAGAAATATGAAAACAACCCATACTTTTAAAATGAAACACTTCTTTAGATAGCTCGTTTTATGTATACTGTGACATCGGGCGCGGCATATAACAAAGGACGGTCGCGGCTAGACTGCTTCACACCACATACCCGGCCGGCGAGCAAACAAGAGTGCTCAAAGTCAGGCTGCCTCGTGCGACTGTTTGTGTATACTTGACTAACAGTAGGCGCGGCTCGTATGAAAGGCGCTCAGAGTCAAGCTTCCCCGCACCACTCACGCGACCAAATGCGTGATAACAATCAGGGCGGCAGAAACAAAATGGTTTTCTCCAGATGATTCGAGAATTGTCAGCGACCGGCTTGTTTGAAGAAGTTCGTAAAAGATCTGCGTTGCGTCATCCTCGCTATAGAAGAAACAGCAGCAGCAGAGCTACAGTTATAGACACGAATCAGTCAGTGTGTTAGTGAGTGCAAGACAGCTGTGTTTGGTACTGTCGTACTGAAAGATAACTCACCTCGAAGTGAAGAAATATTAACGAGCATCGATTGGTTGTATCGTCAGAGTTAGTGTATGAGAGACAGAGAAAAAGAAGAAAGTGAAATGACTGAGTCAAGGCTACGAGAAGAAAACAGCTGTGAGTTGTAATATCATGAAGGATTGCAGACTGTGTTAACATCAGTAGAGGAGAACTATACTCTTGTGCAAAAGTTTAGAAGACAAATGAAGCCATAGAAAACTAACGACTGATTTTGTCATTTTGTCACACTGGTGTCAGGAGTGGGATTCGTCGAGATATCATTTTTTTCACAATATAATAAATGAACGTGATTATAATCTTACTCTTTTAAAGGTCCCTTCAGCATAAAACGCTAGTACAAAAACTTTTGTTAAGTCATCCATTCATATCGAACAATGTTATTTTTGGTTCAAAGCTTAAAAGCAGGGTTATTTTAAGCATACAAGATGTTTCATTAAAGCTCCTAACCCTACAAAAGGCGTGCACCGTGCAGTAAGACACCTGTGTATCAATAGGAGAAATAAACGTCGTTTAGCATAGGAATCTTCTTCGTACGAGAGGTTAGGAGCAGCTGAAATTACAGCCTGGGTTTGTGCAGTACAAACAAGTTTTGCATGAGAGATGCCGGCTGTTGATGGAGCCTTATTAAAGCACAGTGTGCGTTCTCCTTTAGCATAGCATTAAAGTAGCAACTGAATTAACGTCAGTTGAATGCACCACTCCGCGGAGTGTTTAACGTTTATACTACTTGTTATTCCCCTACTCTGGGGAATCCCTCTTCTGTGCAAAAAGGATTTACAAGATTTAGTGCGTTACAACACACCTACAATTCAGGAATTGTGGAGGAGAAATGTTACCACTTTGGGAATTGGATGACAAAACTTCCTGGTTACCTCGGTGTTCTAACCTCCTGTTCCATATAGTACTCCAAAATTAGGAGTAGAGTCTTCTATGGATAGAGTCTTCGATCTCAACTGTAGTATACATGGAGGAGCTTCCTAATTTTTTAAAGACTGGTGTTGTGTAGTTTAAGCGGGGCTTTATATAGCCCAGCTGTGTCAAGGTTAATAGCGCATGAACCTGTGTTACGTGCTTTTGCGTGCCGGCATGCTAAAGTAAACAGTGGTGGTCAAAGAGTAAGGTTAGATAAAATTGATGATGCGATCTATGCACAGTATATATGTGAATAAGGACTAGAGGTGGATAAAACCTAACGTTATGTATGCATATGTTCAATAAATGAAAATGGATCATGCTATCACGAAATAAAAATTCTCAGCTTTCTCCAGAGCACAACAAAATATAACTTGGATACTGTTATCTACACTAGCAAGTTGTTAAATCAGAATATATAGTTATTATTAAAACACTAAATAGCACATTAATCTAACTGTAATAAAAATAATATTGTAGCACAGTAAATCTGAAGTTGCAGTGTTGTCACATTCACTTGTTACATCTTATTTACTAGAACATGCAAGTCTAATAGTAGTCACCATATGCCTATCGGACAGCTTAGCCCTTAACCTTGACTGTTTTAGCTCCATGAAATGAAAAAAAAAAAAAAAAAAAAAAAAAAAAAAAAAAAAAAAAAACTGTTCATATGCGTATGTCTTTCCCCCCTTCCTTCCCGCCCTTCCTTCCACTCCCTCCCTTCCCCTCCTTCCCTCCCTCCTTCCCAACCCTTCTTTCCAACCCTCCCTTCCTTCCTTTCTTTCTTCCTACCTCCCTTCCTCACGCCTTTTCTTCTTTCCGTCTTTCCTTCTTTCATTCATTTCTTAATTGTTTTCTTTTTTCATAAGCGCATACTTAGTTTGATTTGATTTACAGGAAACATTTGTGTTCCGTTGTATTTTTTCGTTCAACTATTACTTACGCCTGCATGACATCAATAGTATGAACACAATGAGAACTTCGTTTTCACTTAAATGAGATGATTCAAGACTAACTAGCAGCTTAGAAACAAGTAAATAACTGAAGCCCTTGAAAGAGCTACATGCGATTGAATTATTATAAACATAAGTTGAATTAATATTAATATTGTAATACAATAGGTATATACAAGCAGAACAAAGGTAAGGAAATATATGATGAGTAAGTGCAGGTTACATCTCTTGATACCTTAATAAAATCTGATAATAAATTGAGCGATACAGGAGAAAAAGAATACCGACAGGGAGGAACTTATTATGCAAACAAAAAATTTTCTCTAATGGAATAATAACCAGAAATACTAAACTCAAAGTTTATAAACCATTAATAAGGGCAGTAGTAACCTATGGGTCTGAGATTTGGTCTACCACAATGAAGAATGAACGATGTAAAGGATTTGCGACCTGGATACTCAGATAAATGTTTGAACCTGTAAGTTGTGCGCACAAAATTGGAGAGTGCGAAACAATCGGGAAATAAATTATTTAATAAAAGTAAACAATACTATGCGTTGTATATGGTGGTGGTATTTTGCTATTTTAAAGCATAAGCACAACATTGCGTTTAGAACGAAAAACGTTTACCCCTCTCCGGATTTGAACTCAATTTCTCTGGTTCATTAGGTCCACAGGCAGTCCACGTAACCGTGCGGTCAAACCACACGGTTTAGAACTAGCCTATATTTCTGTAGCCGCTCGCCACAACCTGTTATACCCGCCTCGGTAGCGTGTCTGCCTCACGTTCAAGAGGTCCCGAGTTCGAATCTCGCTTAGGGTGAGTTATCCGGGTAAGGTTTTTTTCCGAGGTTTTCCCTTATCCTGAGAAGACGAATGTCGGGTAACATTCATTCACCGTCCGGCATGGCATTACGTTGGGGGACGTTAATTTAAAATAAACTGTTATCCATTGCAGTGGCGTGCAGCCACATGTTAAGTGTCCAATTTAAGCGATTTTGGTAATGCTACAATTTAGAAATGCTTCTTCAGAGAGACAGCAGACAGACTTTACTAACTTCCTAATAAGCACTATTGCCATTCCAGTGGATAATATTAACATATTTCTGTTTATGTTTTATTGGTTACAATCTCCAATTACTTTGAATACGTATACTTATTAACTTGACGTCGTAGACCATTAGTTTCCTATCTCAAATTGACTGTCTATTAACTCTCTGCCACCAGTGAAGTTCGTGCTGTGTTATTCATTTACATCCTGTATAAATAAACGTGAGCTGGGCGTTGTAGACCGAAATATTTAGGACTCAGGCATATCCATGTTGTACGCCGCTTCTACACACTCCTGGCCGCTCTACAGAAATAGCTTCAAGTTATATTAGAACATATTAATTGACATTTCATTTAAATTATCCATGCATATATGTTCCATTATATTATATACCTCTTATTTCTATATGTCTGCAATTTACTCAATAGATGCACCCTAATGATATACAAATAGTTTAACGCAGTGGCTATGCCCGTGGTTATCGGAGGGTCAGAATCGCAAACAAGCAATATAAACACGATAAGCGCTATCACCAAAGAACTAGGATTCCCGGATGTTTGGACTCGCGAGAGTACTGGAAATCTCTATTCCCATATCCATTTGCCCCGTTTACTCTGTTCGAGAATAATTGTTCACATTTTATTTCAAAAAGGCAAAAAACTAAATCTACAGATCTTTATCTGAATTCAGTTGAATATGATATGGCAACAAGTTGACAACTGATGACGTATGGTTGTAAAACAATCTCATATCACTATCTCTATACTGCACAATATAATGGTCTCCCAAAGTGCACGACAATCGGCACAAATATGCAAAAAGTTAAAATGAATCTTGCGAATAAATAATCTCCCACCAACGCGGTAAACAGTTTTCAGAATATTCCAATATTGCTGAGTTTGCCTTCGTGAGAAAATTCAGTGCAGTAAACATTAGTACAGTTTGGATTCTTACGAGGCATCAAATGGATTTTATATAAACCTGTCTTGTACCACCTATACAACGCAATATTTAATTACGGGTTGGTGGACAGGGCTGGATTTCGTGGCTAGTATCCTTCAGGTCTTAGTTGGCAAGAATCTTTTGAAAGACGAAAATACTTTTTCCACTCACTTCATGGTCGAGAAATTCACTCCAAGTCGTTGATGGAATTGCAGTGGCGTAATCTTCCTCTTCGTAACAATTGAGGCTACCTTTCTCACTTTGAGAGAAGTCTTCTGGGTCTGAGGTAATCACTACCCCAACAATGACTTCGTGCTACAGCTATTCCGTGAGAAATCGTAATGGGGCGAGTAGAAAAGATCGAAATGTCTTCTCGTTTATTGAGTTTTCAAGACACAGCAATGATTAAACTTTATCAGTTTAGAATTTCGACTAACTTTATGTCTCTGTGGTCTAGTGGTCAGCTTGTTAACCACTAAATCCAGATGTCCCTGGTTTGATTCTCGTCTGGAGGGTAGGAATTTGTCTTTAGTCAAGACTACTCCCCATTATTCTTATCCTCTCCAGAGTAAGAGGGGGTGTGTATGTGTGTGTGAATATAATATAATAACCAAAAGTAAACCAACCCAAAGGTTGATACCAATTTAACAAGTGAACATCATTGCTCTTAAGCTCCTAGGGTGAAAACTTCCGATAAGACCTTAGTTGTTAAAGACAGCGTATAAATGGAGCACTAAAATAATTGTATGCCGTATTAGCCTGGAAAAAAAAGAAAGAAAAGAAAGAATTCCCCTGCCGGTTTGAGATCTGAAAGATGATATTAACTAATTTCGATGTGCCAAATTGAATGTTGACTACAGTTTTTCTCTATCACGTAAGGTTTTTCTACAAATCACTAAATATTATAAAGAAAATACTGAAAAATTGTATGCTTAAAAAGTGCGTTATAAAATAAATAAAGGATGAAAAATTTCTTAGTAAACAATACAAATAAAATCTAACTACTTTATGCTTATTAATAACATACATCTTGGTTGCTCACAAGAATATTACAAACTGGTTCCATTTTCTCCCTATATGCCACCGCAGCTCCAGTATTATATCGTTATTATAGGAGATACTTATGCAATGGTTCAATATAGTAGCAACCTATTAATAATGCAAGGGGTGCATAGGTGTTTTTTATAGAGTGAATCACTTCGGAGATGTGCCTTGTTATATGTGTGAGTTTTGGAGAAGTTATACTTTTGTCAAATGGAACATCGTTATTCATTTTTACACGTTAACCGTACAAAGAGATCAGAATTTGAAAGCTTTAAAAGATTTGACTATCACTCAAAGCCTACTGTATTCCCATATTCTCCTTGTACCTATAAGAAAATAAACAGCAAGATAATTTCTGTAAATGTTATCTCAATAAACACGAAGAAGATATAGGAATAAGAGTTTGTAACAATGGTGAGTACAAGAGTAGAGAAAGTCATGTGAGTGCAACAGATCAGATTTTTTCTACTTTCACTTCTGGTTATGGTAGATGGAGGTTCTCATATATTCCACCTAAAAATTGGATTCGAAGTTTTACCGCAAAAATACGAGGTTGTAAAGAAAGTAGTGGCAACATTCGCAGGAGAGTGGGTTTGAGTCAATAGGATATGTGGGTGAACACGTGACTAGTGCCGATGTGTGGTGTGCATTGGTCGAGCTGCCAGCTAAGAGTGTGTTGTTGCTGCTGTGTAGTGTTGAAGTGAACAGTGTCAAGCGCACCCCTCTAAAGCATGTTTACCATAGGCGATCAGCGTTCACCCTGGTTCACCACGTCCACAGAAAATTCAACAGGAACCCAGTCAGGTGAAGCTGATGCTGATTGTGGCATACGACCGCGAGGAGGTCATTCTTACACATGCTGCGCCTGAGGGACAAACCGTCAACACTTGACTACTACTGTCGATTTCTGAATCGACATCTATGCGGTGCGCGTTTATTGCGAGACGATCGCCCCATAGTGTTGCATAACAACACAAGTCATGCCGCAAAGAGTGACCAGTTTTTATTGCAACGGTGGCAATAGTGTGGTCTTGGAACACCCTCCGTACTCACCAGACATGAGTCCTTGCAACTTCGGCCTGCTTCCGAAGTTGAAGAAACTCCTCCGAGACCGCCGACGTGGCATAGTAGGGCGCTCCGTCGCAGTCATCAGCAGAGATCGCCTTGTCAAGGGTCCCCAACGGTTGCCCGACTACATTGAAGGAATGTAATGCAATTGTGCTTATGAGTTCAATAAATATTGCATTGTATAAATATTGCCACTACTTTAACTACAGCCCTCGTATAATCTAGAATGTGCGAGTTGCATGAGCACGCATACACATTAAAATTAAAACGAAAACTCCAAAAAAATACAGACCTTTATACTTAAGTTTGAGGCCGTTTACGGATGCCAGTCGATCCTATTAAAAAATATACTCTACCCCTGTTTCACAGACGGCTTATTTGGAGTTAAGTCTGTTGTATTCCTGTTGCATAACATGGTGGACACCGGATGGGCGGGCCGACATGAAAGAAAGCATGTTATTGTGAGATATACTGCGGTATCTTTGCCAAAGAAGATTCTAGAATATTTACCCCTCCACGGCTTGTATAAAGTTCTGATGCCTGTTTGACACAGTTTATCTTCAGAATTACATTTTACGGCCCCGATGGCTAGGCCACTATCCTGCCCTAATCCCTTGTGACTAGGTTGGAGGAAGACGACTTCCAGTGGTGCCACCTATTAAAACAAAGAGCAAGTCTATCAGTTCGTGTGACGTCAAACATGAGCCGCGTAATACTAGGTTGCCTAGATAAATGCCGCTATGAGCACGGAACCGGAGGGTTCAGTTAGATGACAATAACATGGCCAGTACAAGTAAAAGAGGGCAGTCAGAGATTCTGTCTGGTTTTGTTATGAAATTAGCTAAGTCCAAATCTCGAAGTACCTTGTCATATCACAACGTAGAATGGTACCTACGATTCCAAATTTTCCAGACATTTCGTGCTAAGCCAGTTAAAGAAAAATGAAAGAGAAACTGTCGGACAGTGTTCACTTAATTCTGTTGTGTATGCCAATCTTCTAATTTGCAGAGAAAATGACATATTCTCTTCATTTACTTTATAACATGACTATCCTTCATATAAATTAGATTTGTTGTATATTTTATCTTAGGAGAGAGCCGAAATGTAATTGTGTATAGTTTTTCACAATAGTGGAATTAAAGTCAGCATTAATATTGCAACAATCAAGAAGTTAGTTGTGTTATTAACAACAAACTTGTTTCCTACATTGCTGTATCCCGCATGTCTCATGTTTGCCACTGCAGAGCGCGATGATGTCATACGCTGAACTGGTCTTCATTGCAAATATGCTAAGCTGACGTCACACCGGCACTACCTGTCCTTCCTGGGCTAGGGAACGTTACAAGCATTGTTGTTTACAGACCAAAGCTGCACATTCAAAGCATACGCCGAATTAATGGAAGTTTTAATGAAATGTATACCAAGATGCAAATCTTTCAGCAGCTTCTGCCAAAGTTAAGCACCTTATGTTTCCTACTGATTTCTTATTTATGGTTTCACCTGCCCAGAGTCGATCTAGCTCGGCCACCAGCTGAGCTATAGCCGGTGAGTGGTCTTTGAATTTGGGGCGCTTACAAAAATTGATCTGTGTATTCAATGGGTTATATCCTTAACTTCTCTTCATTCAAATTAATTTTATCTAAGTTATCGCAGTTAATTAGAGAAAAACAGTAGATGCTTCTATAGAAAATGCGTACAATGCATTAAAATATGCAGTTTGTATCAAACAAATATAAGAAACATTCCTTGCTGCAGGCTTGCGTTTTCCCAAGTGGAGTGCATATACTAGTTTGAAATATGCGGTTGGTTTACCTTGCTCATAGCCCCTCTTACGAATAATTTTAATTTCATTCCAATCAAAATTGACTTTTCATATAAATTGTTTAGTGTAAAATGCAAATGTTTGCATGACTTATCCAAGTATCCGCATATTTAATTATTTCGATCGGGTCCAGTTCCAATTAATTCTGATACTTAGCGTACCGCTGTATTTTCTAATTTGAAATCATTTCTAAGCAAATGTTGTTTGCTCTACTTCTTGTACGTCCCTTTAGCTTCGTAGTCATATCTGTGACGGCAGATGGCATTAGGGTGCCATCCACTCTATCTGCTTACATTATCTGTGGTTAGATTGCGCAGCATTCACTTTAACCATCTATTTTTAATTTACACTATTGTTTTAGACTTAAGGTGAAACTTAGGATCAAGCTATTAAATACCCAATCCGGTATTTATCTTGGCAATTGAGGGGCACCAAATTGGTTGGCCCACGTAATTTGAGCCTAGGACCTCCCGAATGCGGACTACAGACGTTAGCACCTGAGTCTTCCTGCTCGATTCTAGGTAAATATTGTTAATGATTTACATTAAGAAAATGGTATACTTTTATATGAAAGATTTTAGATGGATGTCTATGTATCATAAAAGTAGTGTATTTATACATCAGGTAATTTCGTTCTAGTTTTCCCCTCCACACCCAACATTTACCGAAAATTAAATATTCTAGTATATTTCATTATTACCAATGTCCCAGAAAGGGCTCAAAAAGTAGTAGTTGAGAGTCTCTGTGTGTGTGTGTGTGTGTGTGTGTGTGTGTGTGTGTGTGTGTGTGTGTGTGTGTGTGTGTGTGTGTGAGAGAGAGAGAGAGAGAGAGAGAAATCGAGAAACAACCTTCAAAGACTTCTTCCTATTATTTGTTGAGCCTAACTGGTAGTGTATATAACTATGATATCACAGCAAGACCGTATTGTTTAAGAGAGGGTGCAATAAAATGCACTTAGGTGTAAAGATTTTTACGAATATAGTTTCACGTGGTAGTGGAATTTTAAGCAGTGTTTTCCCTTTTGTCTCCTACCTTGAAAAAATTACACAAGTTTCATCCAAGTGAATGAAATAATTGCTCCAGTCCAATATCACCTGATGTCCTTACATACATGGAAACATGATTGAGCTGTCTGGAATCACCACTCAGATTTGTATTTGTCCCTGATAATGAATAGGGTGGTGTAGCGAACTTCCTATTTGTGTGTCCGAGACAATAGCATATGGAACAGACTAACAATACACTCAGCTTCATATTGATGCGGTATTACCCGCTCCTCAGTTCCGCTATCCCACGCGGAATGCTGCTTTCTGGTGATTTCTGCTCCGGCTGCTCTGGCATGTGATTTTAACCTCAGGGTATGCGTGGGTGTTTGCGAATAAAAACCAGAACTCTCGTTGAAACACTTTTATTCTCACCAAAATAAGACTGCGTGAGATTTGCCGATCGTTATTAACAACGTTAAGTCGTGACTGTGTCTCTACTAAGACCGACGATTGTTACTATTAAATATGTGTCCTCATACTCGAGGATCCGGAATGCAAGTCCCGTGACTGAAGTGCTCGTTCGGAGATTTAGGCGACGAGTGTAGTGACCCGTTCCGTCCAGGTTCTGGAGCTCGTCTCACCGAACCGCTCTCTCTGGGTTCTGCCCGGTAAGTGCCTGCTCCGTGCACTCCCGGTCAGAAGTCACCTCGGACTTCCCCTCAAAAACCCCTCCAATTTCATGGCGCGAAAACTCCGCGTCATGATGCTCTCAATGTTCTTCATCTCATAATTACGGGTTTCGAAGAAGTCTCCGAGGCCCTACCTTGTTTTCCTGCTCAACACCTGCACTGAGCGATTTCCAGGAAAACCGGTATTACTATGTATCAGGCTGACTAGCTGGAATTTACCACTAATGACTTGCTTGCAACATTACGTGTCCCTTTTGGCAATTTTAACCACAACTAATACGCCAGATTCTGTAGCTTTATACATGTAATGACTTTAGCATTTTCTGATTATTTAATTCCGTCATGTGATGCAGTATTATATCCATAATTATGGCATTCACAATTTCGGCTTCAATATTGGACATATCGACTTGTGTAAACCGCGCTGCAACACGACGTGAGACTTAGAAATATTTTGTTCTTCTAATGCGCTGAATAATTTTTTCCATAGCTGTACATCCAATAATTACCAAATGACTATGTTTATTTTTATTCTTCTAGTAATTTTTCATTAGTTATTTTTTTATTTTCAGATATTTACTCAATTTAATAAGATAAAGAAGTTTGAAGTCTTGATGGCGTTAAAAAGTCAACTATTTATCAACTGTAAACCCCTTCCGCGGCTTGTGGATTTGTTACCAGTGCTCTATTTTATTACATACGGCACCGCAGACGGTGGATTCTATTGTATATGCAATTGAATGATAATTGGGGAAAGAAACGCAACAGGCCTAAGTTTAGGATACCTCCCCGGAAAACTTAGAAAAAATTCAAAGTCAGTAAGAACGATTCTGTTGGGGTTTGAACCGCGGAGCTCCCATTCGACTCTATGTATTTCAACTATGTCGCTGCGATTTGTGGAGCTTGATGAGATTTTCTGTACGTAATTGTACATTGTGAATAACTTACCATATAAAACTGCAGCCCTATGTAACATCTAAAGTTTACAAAAAGTACATTCCTGACGAATACACAATAGTGAAAGTAAGGGAAAGGAAAGCACACAATTTACAGAGGTCCACCACTGACTACCTTCAGCTGTGACTCTTATTGACAGCTGGAAAAAAAGCAATAAACCGGAAACAAGTGTCTTTTGTTCGGATGACAAGGCTTCCCCCACTCCTTCCCTGTGGACACGACAAAACAGGTAACTCTGTCAAGAAAATCCTCTTGGGACAACGTTACTTTTTCAGGACAGGCTGTTGGTAAACAAACTCGCGATATGCGCCAAACGTTTTACTTTTGGGTTGCAAACGATAAATGTCTGTAATTATAAACTGGGTATAAAACTTTGTCGCTGTTCTTCCCTAAGTGCCCAGTTTTGGTACCCTAAAAACTTGGTGTGAAAACACGCCCACATTTTATTAGATTGGTATACCATCCAATAACAGTAGTAGTGGTGGCAGTGGCGGTGGCGTAGAAAACGACGAATCCCACTCCTGACAAAATTAAAAAATCCAGCCCAGTTATTTTTGATCACTTTATTTTCTTCTAAAACTTCTGAACAACAACACAACTCTCTTTTACCGATGTTAATACAGTCTTCAGCCTGTTATATTCAGTTCTATTGTATTACTGTTAGAAATGGGAACTCTGGTTACTGTTCAAATCACTGCATTTCATCTAAAGCTGAATAAAATTCACAATTTGTGATCTTGTGAATCTTGTGATCTTGTGATCACAACTTTTTTCTCCCTTTCCTTGACACTGCTACGTAATAACTCTCTCACGAACAATTTTTCGAATACTCGCAACTCTGATATTTACTAACTCCACTCACAATCCGGTCTGCTTATATAGCCTCTGAATTACCGGTGACTTTTCTAGAAATAGAAGTTTCTTGGCTTGGCCCTAAATAAAGTTCCTGCACGTCAAAATCTAGAGTTACGTGCAACGGCGTTTGTTCTGAACCGCCCATTATTTGTCTTATTCACCAGCCGGCGCTTAGAGGCTGTGGTGAGAGGTAGCTGTCACTTAATATCTGTCTGTAGGCTGCAACATCATTAACTACTAGTTTACACAGCAATTTTCTTTTCCATGAAAACCTGTACTAATTTATGGAGAATGTCTTCTTAAATTACTTTATTTTCCAGAGAATAAAGTCATTCATATATATTTTCTAACAATACGGATTACAGATTGCAAATTGCCGTAACAAAATCCATGCAAACACGAGGGCGCGTAATGTTTGATTGGCATGTCTTTGTTTCTTATTAATGTTATTGTTGTATTTTATTATTACTTTTAGTTATTGTTATTATTTTTGTTTTTCGTTATTGTTTTATATTAAATTATTAAATAAAGTCTTGTAAGTGAAGTGGAAAATATTCCTCTCACTGCACACGCTAGTTGAAGGCTGGGCATTTCCTCTGCCGCTCGCCCTCTTACAAGCAGAACAAAGTTCACGTACGCCACTGACTGGATTTACGCCGGTGATTTCTGCAACTCTTTGGCTGGAGTGGGCCACCTGGTATATTTGTCTTCTAAAGCTTAAGATATGGGAACACTCAGGTTCGTTGATTCCTGCCCTTATATAGGTAATACTGGACACAGGTTTCACTCCACATTCATTTAATGCCTTAAGTATTGTATCATTAGCTATGGTAGGGCACACGTTTGAGAGTACATGTCTCTTATTCGGTGTTATTAGCGGTTTTAGTTGGCAAGATATATTAACTTGTATTACAGTGTGTTTTGATGTTAAATCTTCGGCCAATTTGACACTTGAGAGATCGATACACATTCTGGAATTCCAAATGCTGCTTGCATCGATTAGTTTACTTATTGCCATTGCAAAGTCTTTAGGTGTAAGTTCATCGTGATATTCAATTATTAGTGCTGGTTCTTTTTTTGGAGGAGTTAGCATAAGTGATGCAGAACTAGGCTGGGTACTAGATGTCTGGTTTTCTTTGGGTTAGATTCAAACTTAAGTTGGTTTAAGACTGTTCTGTTGGCAGCCTTGAATGATAGAAACTTAGTTGATTTTGCGGCCATTGTTTTCCGCTTTGGCAATTGTTTTCAACCCGCTAGGATATGGCAGGCCACAGATGTTGTAGGTGGCCGTGTTTTGTGGTTCGATTGCATTTTAAATATTATTGAGTAATAGCAAGATATAAATCGTTGCTAATACACTTGTACCCGCGATACTGATGATTAATATTATCGAGATAAGTTATCCTGAGGAATCTTTGATCTTAAATTAACATTGAAAGTATGCTGCATAATACATCTACTGGATACACATGATGCCACTTTCAACTGTCTCCAATTTCTATCAGACGGTGGTGGGGGCGGCGGCGGTGGCGGTGGTCAGATAATCGTAGTCGTAGTAATTTAATTAAGTTTAATGAAGGTTTAAAGTTTAGTCACCTGCTTGTCGATGTCCTAAATCGAAGCGCTTTAATTAAATCTAAAGTTTGGTTAAAATGAGTCATTATTGATTCTCCATAAAACAATTAAATTTTGTCCATTTTGTAAGGCAATCTGCGCGTGGTACTAGAGGTCCCACTTTGTCACAGCTGACATTTCCCAATAATGGACTACAATTTTCACAGCCACGTTCTGTTTGATGGAACAGCTGCAGTGAACAGCTGTTCGACATTCCAAAGCCATTGATCCATGTACCACAATAAAAGTGGTGCTCACCTCCAGAGCTGACAGCAGGTTCTTCCGATAACACGTTAAGGGCTATAGACAGTCTGGGGCTATAACCTCTGGGCATACAAACGGTTGGATTAGGTCAGCGATGTCAGCTCGAGCGCATTTTGTCGACCTTTAACTTCTATGTTGATTGACAACTTGTGACTTCTACATATATGGCCAAGTATTAGAGTTATGTACATATTCTTACCCAATGATGTGCTATAGTCATTACTTAAACATTATTGGACACCAGAATTAATGTAGGAACACAGTTAAGTTTGAAATGTCATAGACTTAACAAAATAATCCATTTATAACCTTTCTTAGGTGACCTGTACTTAGTATCTTTTTACTTTCTCTACTAGTAAGTAGGGGAAGTATTGTATTCCACCCAAAAATTCGAAGTCGAGATTTCACCGGAAATACATGTTTTGAGGCCCCCTGAATCCAAAAAAAAGCATTTTTAGAAAAAGGTCCGTGTGTGTGTCTGTGTGTCTGTCAGTCTGTCAGTTTGTCAGTCTGTGGACAGCATAGCTCAAAAACGAAAAGTCGGTTAAAAACCAAAGTTGGTATATAAGTTTAATGTCGTTCAAGGATGTGACACGAAGATTTTGAAGAAAATAGCCCCACCCTAAACTACCCTTTACATGGAAAAAATTTTGATTTTCTTGAAAATGGCTCTAACGATATTGATTAAAATGTCATATGTTTGAGATATTTTGATGACAAATGAAATGCATATCTTGAATTTTCTGGCTATAGCCCCTGTAGTCGTATTTACTCTGGACGACTTTTGCATAACTGGTAAACCGTTAGAGATAGACCAAATTATACTATACAAAAAATGTAGATCTTGCTAAAATACACAATTTATCTCTCAATAAATTTTCTTGTAGGGTGAACCATTTCGCAGATATACCTTGTTATGTGTGTGAGTTTCGGAAAACTTGGAACTTTCGTGAAATGGGTCATCGTTGTTCATTTTTTTATATGTTACGTGTGCAAAGTGAACGGAATCTCGAAGCTTTAAAAGATTTGACTATCGCACAAAGCCTACTGTATTCCAATATTCCCCTTGCACCTACAAGGAAATAAGCAATAAGATAATTTGTACAAATGTTTATTTTAACTAACACAAAGAAGATATAGGAATAAGAGTTTGTAAGAATGGTTAGCACAAAAGGAACGCTTTTTCGTCTATTGCTCAATGCTTACCACCACAATATTCCAGCACTATAGCAGTATTTTTAGACGTGAGGAATGACCTTGCTAGGATCTGCGGGAGTGATATCATGCAAACTGACGATGGGCTAACGTCTCTGTTTCCTTCCTTGAAATAAAGAAGACATTGCTGATAGCGCGAGACCTACTGTAGTTAATCACGCGTGGTTTATGCACTACATGAAGTCGGAAAGATAACCTGATGCCACTATGGTCTCATAAATACAAAGATGAACTCCATCACAAACCATCGTCACTTCTAAAATACCTTTGCACTGAGTAGAGCAATTAAGCTTAAAAAATCCCAAAAAAGTCTGTGGTGTGTATCCACTTTATAAGCATTCGTTATGAAATTACAAACACACGTGTACTAAATTTACTTGTTTAAAGTTATTATAAGCTAATGTTAAGTAAAACGTCATACAAAAGTATGTTTCTAGTTTCTGCACATTACCTTGAAGCTCCGTTACTTCACACCTTTAAGGCAATCAAAAGACCTGCTGTGGATAGCTCATCTTCCACAAAATTGTACCGCATGGCTATTTGAGTTTTGGAGATTGTTAACAATTACTCATAACCATACTCGTTCTGCACTATGTATCCTGTATACCGCGTTGTATCTTTTAAATGCTGAATTATTTCTGTGATTTATCATACATGTTATCCATGTTTGTTTGCTTTGAGTGTGTAAACCTGCAATGCTCATAATTAAGAAATCAGTTTTTGAACGTTTTGTTTCTAACAGGTACATATTGTTGAGCGTCGAGTCCATGATGACTACCTGAACGTCCATTGTTCTAGTCAATTGAGAAATCAACCTACACTAAAGTGTCTGTATGTACTCCAGACCTGAACTAGTACACTGTTGCCAGCTTGACACATAAATCCGAGCGTGAACAACGGAGTAACTGCATTTCACGAAGTTCCACGTAGGTGTATTATACTCGGAGAGATTCTCTCCTGAAGCAATTGCCCATCTATGTTTACAATCAATTAAGGTATGAATGGTTATCAGTTAATTATAGACATGCATTTGTGATGGAAATACTGAAGCAAGACTGTTCTCCAATTTCTCAGTAAGAGTATATGCCCAAATCATTACGGTTCAACGAATTCACCGAGATTAACTTGATGCAATTACAACGAAGCATTACGTAATTATCTCATTGAGTTTCTTAACTGTTCTCGTGTTAGTTTTACACTATTCATACAGAGGTATCAGCCTACATTGTTAACATTTCTTACCTCCAGAAATGTGTGGATTACGAAACCACTGATGTGGTATGGGCTGCCCATGAACTTGGGCCTTAGCCCCTAAGTCTTTGTACAGCCCTCTGAAATTCTCTACATATCGTAAATTTAGTAAATAAGAACCCAAAGTTTATCCCAGGTATCATAAACAGCGAAAATTAAGTGAACAAAGGAAGTGGAAGTGATGAGATAAGATTAAAATGAATCAGTGAGGTGTAGGAAATTATTAGCAAATGATTATGAAATATAAGAGAAGACGAGGGGGCCTAAATTTTAGAATGAAATGGGTAATTTAAAATAACAATGTATTTAGGGAAATGCAAAGTAAGGGAACTTGGTGAAAATCAGTGAAAATTAGGACGAAAGTAAAACAGAAAAGACATATTTGAAGGGCATCATTAACGGTAGTTAAAGAACAAACAATAGCATACATTAAAAATCTGATGTGTTGCACTCATACGACTTTCTCTGCTCTTGATTTATTTCGTTATGAGGTATTTAAGACGTCACCGATCGAAATGGACATGTGAGGCTTGCATTGGGGAACGGCGTGTTCGTTTCCCGTGACCGCCCACTTTGATGTTGGGGTTTTCGTGGTTTTTCCTGGTCAGTAGGTGAATGCTGTGGTGGTTTCTCATCTGCAACATCGTTACATCATTTTCCTTTCATTCCATTTCTTTCTATTTTACAGGTGTGCTTCTAGGTTCCGTGGCGTGTGGTGGCGCCGGACAACAGTACAGGTGCTTATTCAGAGGGAACAATAATATCCGTGTTCACTGGAGGGCTGGTGTTGGAATTGTTAGGTAACTCTGCGCGTCTCTATAGGTTGTCCACCTGCGGCATGTAGCCTCCTATAGTTGCTTAATTTCATCCTTTCCTCCGGAGAGTGGTATGGATCTATGCAGGTCTAAGTGTGCGATGTGTCCCCCTTAGTTGGACCTCTGCGACGCACCTTTCTGAGTATACCTAAACCCCGTGTTACGTACATATAACTTTAACTTCTGTGGCCATATTGGGGCGTTTGACTTCGAAACAACTGACGAGGTTATTACTCACTGAAGTGTAGGGTTTCTTAATGTCTTAAAACTGACATTTTATTACGTCAGTGTTTTTATTCTTTATTTTACACATGCTTCTATTCCATATGTTGTAAATGCAATGTTAGAGAAGCGGTTTGCTTGTTATTTTTCTTCACGTGAAATATTGATGAGATGTCAAAGAATAACGTGTTTGATGTCTGTGTTTACGTATGCAAATTCCCACACTTTGCTGCCTGTATATGGATATACGTACATATATTCAGTTTGTAGAAGATATCAATGGTAATGCACTGGAATGAGGTGCATTAAACTGGAAAATCATGCGTTTACTTCTGTAGCACTTCACTTACAGTAAGTACAGGAAACGTGATATTCCATTCAAAAATGTGCATCCAAGTTTCATTGGAAATAGACGGTTTGTGATAAATGAAGCCACAGAAAGCACTCTTACGAAAGAAAGAGGAAGAAATTGAGAGGGAGAGAAAAAGTAAAAAAGAAGCGGGAGGGAAGGAGAGAGCATTTTTACGAAAGAGAGTGGGAAAAGAGACAGGTATAGAAAAGGAGCAGGTGAGGAAAGGAGAGGGGGTTCTTACGAACGAGAGAGAGAGAGAGAAAGAGTGAGAGGAAGAGAGAAAGAAAACATGGACGGAAGCAGATAGAATACTTATGAACCAGAGGGAACGAGTGAAATGGGCAGAGAAAGAGAAGAAGGAGGGAAGGAGACAGAGAACTTAAGAAATAGAGAAGGAGGCACAGTGAGAGAGAGAGAGAGAAAGGGAAGGGCATATCTCCGAAATGGTTCACTGTATAAAAAAACTATTCTGACATAAATTGTGTATTTTAGCAAAATCTACATTTTTTTGTAAAGTAAGATGTGGTCCATCTCCTGCGGTTTACCAGTTATGCAAAAATCATCCAGAGTAAATACGGTTACAGGGGCTATAGCCAGAAAATTCAAGATATACATTTCATTTGTTATAAAAACATTTCAAACATATGGCATTTTAATCAAAATCGTTAGAGCCATTTTCACGAAAACCAAAATTTTCCATGTGAAGGTTAGTTTAGGTTGAAGCAATTTTCTTCAAACTGTGGCAATTTCTATATTATTAAAGTGTTTCATATTGTCATTTAAGGAATTACTTTATATGGATCTCATCAATTGTTTTGTTTAGTAAATAAGTTTTACCGGGATATAATTAAGCTGATGTAGCAATCGGTTAGTGAAACTTTAAAAACCGACGTCTTTTGGTGGCAGAAAGAATTATAAGTAATGCCAGGAGTGATTGTCAATTTATCTAAAGAATCTGACAATTACAATTTGCACTTATGAGGACTTTTTAATGAATACAATGACGATATAGCCCATGAAATGTTATTTAAATGCTGTATTGTAATTACTATCTTCAGGCATTCTTCTTACATATCCATACTGTTTCAATTATTTGAATGTAATTTCATCCAAAATTGTTGATTTTACTCCCATAAAATTCCTGATGACGTTATTTCTTATTTTATCTCTTCACGAAATTCATTTCTGTTGCCAGTAATTTAATTTGTTTCCCTTTATTATTTCTATGATTGATGCCTTTATTATATTTTCCATTGTTGTTTACTTTAACCCCTAAATAATCTACATCATTGTAACATTTAATTTTATTTCCTACTTATATTTCCAAGTCTTCTTTTGTGCCTCCAGTTACCAAATATTTCGATTTAGATGTGTTGATGTTTAGTCCCCATTTATTGTATTCTTTTAGTAATTTTCTAATCAATTATCATCTTCTTGAACTCTGTTCATAACAATTTGGTCATCAGCAAAGTGAACGGTGTAAACAATTGTATTATTTGGGATACCTATATGCTTGAGTAAAATATACTAGATTCCACCAGACTTGAAATAATTCAGGATCAGCGTGCGTGTTTAGAGAAATATGGGAAAAATCCAAAATGAACGCTTTAGAGCCATATGTAAAAGAGGACCACTTCTGCTTGATGTCACTGATAGCACAGGAATAACCATTCAGATGTTTCTTTTCTCTGCACCATGGGAAATCACAGCACATATGTTGGCACCTGTCTCCCGGCAGCAACACAAAAAAGTGTGCTATATTTGTTTTTGTGACAACACTGCTCCATGCCTCTTTTTTAAATCAAGTTAATCTTGTCACTGTTTGCTATGCAGCACCACATCAGCCGGAATATTTGTCTGCTTGTTAAGGCAACATTGGTAATAAAACTAGTACACCTTATGAACAGTTTTTATTCTATACAACCGTGTAGCAAATTTATTTCATTTTACCTTAAAGTGCCAATAATATTCTTTGGATAAAATGAAGAACAGCATTTCAATTACAGCAATGTTAATAACGATGTCAACTGAGGAAATGAATCAGATTTTGTGCAAATGCTCATTTTTAAACCAACAGCGCAACATATTCAAGGTGCGAGTTAAAATAGTTAGAAATTGACCTATTAGAGATAATTAAATTATTAAAAACACTGGAGATCATTCTTACGTTTCGGTAAACATGTTAATTTTGAATGGAATGTAACATCTCTACAAATATGCATACATCCATATAATTTGTTAGCAAAATAAAATTCGAAAGTTATGAATTCACTTCAATAAGCTATGTTGTAATGATCTTAGTGTCAAATGTATTTGTTTGTTTTCTGGCTATCATAGAATGTTCAGAGACTAATGATATAACATCAGCAGTATTTTTCCTTGCCACAAAAATAAATGAAAACCAAATTTGGGCCGAAATTGGCTAACATTTCGTCCGTTATCCACCTTAATTTATTAAATAGCCTCTAAAGTACTCTTCATTGTGAATGACTATCATAAAAGTTCAACTTTTGCGTAAACCATAAGAGACATCTTTCTGCATACTTAAAAAAAATTATCATTAAATATATAATTACACGAAATATACCTTTCGTGAAGACAAGGTTTTCCTAGATATTCCTTGTTACTGGTTTGGTATGGATTTTCAAATGCAAGCTTTTCTGAAAACGGGAAGTCGTTATTCGGTTTTCTCTCGTGGTCATGCAAACAACATGGAATTGTAAAGCAGTCGCATAATGACATACTCTTTACCCGCGTGAATATGGCTATTTTTTACCTACTATAAGTACAAATGACCGCCTCCGTAGTGCAGTTGGTAGGGCGCTTGCCTCTGGCGCGGAGGATCCGGGTTCAATCCCCTGTACCAGCATGAGGATTTTATCCCCTCTGGGAGGTCGGGCACGGGGTGCACTCAGCCTCGTTAGGTCCCGTGGGGACCAATTAAGGAGCTACTTGATGGAGAAGTAGCCGCCCCAGGTCGAGAAGACCGCATAACTGGCCGGGAGGGCTCGGGGCGCTGACCACGTCCCACCCTCCAGTACTGCACCTCAGCAATGACGCCTGTAGTGGGCAGAGGTGGGGGACACAGCGGCTCGGCGGTAGGCCTTAGCCCTTCATGGGCTGTTGCGCCGGGGTTTAGGGTTTAGTTTATAAGTACAAATAAATATGTAAATGTGAACTTAGTGTTTATTAATTCCAAACCCAAAATCCCTGGGTTCAATTCCCGGCTGGAGGATGGACACTTTTCTTTAACGAGGACTATTTCCCATCCTTCTTAAACTCTGGTACTATGAATGAGTATGTGTATGAATTTAGTATGAATACAACATCCTGACTAAATGGCCCTTGATGACCAGCCCCCCCCCCAAAAAAAAAAAAAAAAAAAAACAACTTAGAATTGTTTTCTGGTGCATGCAATTTCAAAGCTGTTACATAAGGATCCTCATTTTATAAATATCACTCGGTTTACTTTACTGTATCCTTATGCCTACAACGAATGTGTAATGTGCAATGAACAATACGCTTTTAGAAGAATAGTTTGTGGAAGAGTAAGTAGAGGGATCCACGTGGATACATAGGTGAAATATAAGTGAAAGCCTTCAAAATTTCTATGCCTTTTATGCTTTTACCATTGTGAATAAGTAACCTAGTTTTATAATCTCAATTTTGGTCTATTTCTGACGGTTAGAAGTAATTTTACAACTCTTAAACGTGTCTGAGCACAAGGCCAAGTGGTTCTTTAAAATTTCAAAGCTGTTTTATCGCTTTTTATTGTATCTACATATTTGCGCGTTCTAAATGTTCCATGCGATGTCAAATGTCGGTCTGAGTGGCTCAGTTGGTTAGACACTGGCTTACGGATCCCAAGGTCGCGGGTTCAAACTCGGCCCAGGACGATGGTTTTTAAGTGTGCTTAAAAACGACAGCTCCATGTCAGTAGATTTAATGACATGTAAAAGAACTCCTGCGGGACAAAATTCCGGCACACCGGCGACGCTGATGTGATCCTGGCAATTGACAGCATCGTTAAACAAGAAAATAATTTTGCGATGTTCAATTTGATTCGAATGCAGTACAGAAACGCTCAAAATTACGAGTATAAAAATCTGAGAGCCACATTCGTTTATCGGTTATCATTAGAGGAATACTAACTAGAATATTTATTAACACACCAAAATCAGTTAATTGTGTTTTTCACAAAAATACAGGTATTCTTTGACTCAAAATATAAAATATCAGTAAGGAAACAGATTTCCAAGATTTTATCTTAAATATTCGTTAGTAAAAATATGTAGATAATAATAAACCAAATTCCAAGAATTCCAAATCTTATTGTGATATGTAAAATATTTTCATGGGGCTCACGAGACCCATCTCAGAATTTTACATGAAACCATGGTAACGTTTGTATACTCTGGTTCCCCACAATAAACTAAGCACCTTTTATTAAAACATTTTTTTCTAAAATGAATTGTTGATGCCTATTATATCTATTAACTTGTTCTTATGTTTAATACTTTAATTTCTCCCCGAGTTCATGAGATAGATGTCAATGAAAACATCCTATAACAACTCATAGATACATTTTAGAAAAAAAAAAACGTATTAATAAAAGTTGTTCAGTTTATTGTGGTGAATCAGAATATACAAAAAGATTACTATGGTTCCATTTAAAATTCTGTGGTTGGGCCCATAAGGGGCTCCTTGAAAATAGTTTCCATATCACAGTTTGGAGGTGCTCTTGCTCCTATAAGATTTGGAATTCTTGGCAGTTGACTTTTTCTGTTCGTTTAAGGGATATTCGCCTGTAACACTGTATATGGGCCACCTATATTTATTTTTCATTAAAATAATTATTTAAGCAATTAACATCTTGAAAACTAATGAAGATATTGCGATAAACAGTTGTATACTTAATAATATTTGGTATGTTACCTGTGTCTTGCGATATAAAGTTCAAAAACTTGTGTTCATAAATGTATCATTAAGAAATTGCCATTGTAACCATAACCTATTCTCTTGTGCCTGCAATAAAATATGTAATGAAAATATTACTGCAAATGGATTAATATGGTACATAAAAATAATATTTTGCACGGATGGTTTATAGAAACTATGCAAAAATACATTACAATGGGCAGAGGAAGTCATGTAAATGTTATAAGTAAGGTGTTTTTACAATTATATTTTGGTACGTTGGAAAATATTAATTTAATATTTAAGTCGACTTATCTGAAAAGAAGACAACTGTACTAGAGACTGTCATTGTGGGAGTAAATATGACAGTTATTTCCAACATTCTTCTAGAACAACTGTTGTTCTATTTTTAGAACATTAAAGTGCTATTCGATAGATATATTTGCTGTGTGGTGTCATATTCAGTAGGCCACATATAATTAAAGCAGACAGCAACAGCATTGTGACAGAAGTGTCGAGCCGTGACAGCAGATATGACAGACTGTCAGCATGATGCCTTCCCGCTGGGACCTGCCTGCGGCTGAGAATACGACAGAAAGCGGCCAACTGGGCTTCTATTGTTTGTCAGCGAGGCGAGCTGATGGAATTGCGCTCCTTTGTGTCCACCATAGTCCTTAGGTGCAGGTGGGGGTTGGAAGTCGTTAAAGGAATGGTGGAATGTGCGCCAATTCTCCCCAAAACACCCCTCTCTGCTGGGTCGATAGCGTAATATGTCCTACCTATGACGAACTTCATCGAAAATATTAAAATGTATTGAAGATTAAACATATTTACTTATAAACAGAATTTCAATTAATATTATAACAGCAGTGCTGTCAACCTAAGCGTCGTTTCGTGACCTTGGCAGTACCCACGGGCATGAAGCGCTCCTATACTGACTGTGGTCTGTACACACAGGTAGCGGCGGCCTTAAGCAAAACATAGCGAAACATCTGTGTACACAGTTGGAAGTTAAATGATGTCAACTGTTTTTATTGTTGTGTTTCTTCTTGTTCGGTTTAAAAGTATTTATTTATATAGATTCTGTGACCACAAGGTTTGAATATAAACTAAAATAAGTCACGTAGTTATTCAAAAACAACTTAATATTCCAAAAACAAAACACTAAAACTACAAACGATAAGGGCTATTTATCTAACTTTTAACCGTACAGTTAAAAATGAAACAAATTGCTCGTATACCGTGAAATAAAGTTAGCTCGACTTTAAAACCTCTACTTGTAGTCAAATTGTAAACCTAATCAAGCATATTTTGTGCTTTTCCTACATCTTAATATTTGGGAAATCATTAATTACAGAAGAAAATCTCAAGACAGACGTAAATGCCTAGTGCCAAATATACACAATTTGTTCACCAAATTTTCGAAATTCTAGGCATATTTGTGGATCAGAGCTCGATAAAAATGACAATATTATTAATTACAATACACGGTTTTAGGTCTCAATCGGAACATAAATTAGTTCTACTTGAAGTTAACTGGAATATTCGCGGGATAATCAGAACAGGACAAGGAAAATAAATCCAGTTTAGTGATTATGTAGATTTCGACGGCCTTTGTCCATTACTTTTTGGTTTCCGGTGTGGGCCGCGTCTTGTTGAATTTTTAAGAAATTAAAAGTAATGCCGACCTTGAGAGCTTGCAAATCTGAAGATCTTCCAACAAACTCCTCCAAGAGTGCATGCAATATGTTTTATTACTTATAATTTTCTGTGCTTATGTTAAGGCACTGCAAATGAGGAAGTGGATTCGCTTTTTCCATGGTATGCACGTTGTACAGCCCTGGTTAGCACTGTTCCAAGCAGAGCAAGCAAGTGCTGCTGTCACGGGCAGCGTGGACCTGCTAAGCTCCAAAGTGCGCACTTGCGCTCAAACGCACAGTTTGATATCCCTGTTATACAGTATGTAACAAAGACAAGAGAGAGAAGGGAGATGTAAAGAAAAGGTTTTTATTGGTCGGGGTGTTAAATCTCCCTTCCGAACCTTGTCTATCCTGTGTTGTAGAAGGAATTCTTGGCCATGGAAAGTTTTGGCTTATCCTAGGAAAATGAATGTCAAGTTCCTCTTATGCTCCAAGGACTCTGGTTGGTTTGAGCACAATTTCAACCATTTCACTCATCGTCTGATCTACCAAGTTAAAGGAGGTTCAAACATAAAAAAGATAATGTTGACCACATAGGTGTCAGGAGCAGCGATACTAATGGAGGGGACACGAACTTTAATCCATCCCCCAGTTTTATTCTTTGGTTTACCTACCACCCAAGGAAATTCCATTCTCTTAGCATTATCATCAGGAAGTCCAGTTGCTGATATCTTACACGTGATTTGCATCCAGTTCATATATACGCACCAATATTAGCCAACTCTGGGATAACTCTTAAACCACAGGACCCAGCTTCACTACGACTTACGGTCTAGGCTTACCTTAATCTCGTTTTATACATTTCTGCATCTCGGATTCTTTGCTCAAACGTTGGCGGCCCTGAAGGATGAACTCCATGTGTTTCGAGCTACAAAGCTCCTATTACTAACCGAACTATAAACCAATTGAAGGAGATAAGTATGGAAGTATGTCAAAACTACTCAGTTAAATTATTAACCTTTCCTACTTGGGTATCAAGCAATACTCAGATCTTAATATAAAAACAAGATGGCAGCCATTTCGGTCGAGTCGAAGTGGCTCAGTATTGTGGTATAGCATAAAGCAATCACTTTGATAATTGTTGTTAACCTCTCATTAAAAATAAAACCCATGTACCTGTAGAATGAAAGGGAAATTATGAAAGACGCAAATATGATTCAAACTTATAAACGTAATAAAGCATTGCAGTTTAACTAGGAAAACTAAAGTGCTTTGTATGAACCGTTGAATGTTATCTGCTGACCTTGAAGATAATATGCTTTTATGTAACGTACAATCAAAAATATAAGAATTAAATATTCTTAGAAATAGTCCACTTATTAGAGGACTTATTGCTGACATTTTTGTTTACAAGAGGTATGACACTACAGAATTGATGTTATAACACATGTTATCATACATATAATATGACTAGATTGACCGTGCTACCTCTATCTCTTGCTGAGAGAGCACGAAAGGTAGGATCAATATAAATGATTTATCTAAGGGAGGCAAGTTGCTGCTCGTCCATTTCTTAAATGTGAACTGTTTGCGCTGCTGCACTTTCGTCTCTGACCCAGAATGTTTCACGTGAACTTCCTTTTGCAGGAGTAACGCGGTCAGTCTTACTAAGACATTGTTTCTGGTACAATGAAGTGACAAAGTGAAAGGAGTGTTTCTTTCATTGCCTCACACGCTAGAAAATAATAACACATTGCTAAGTCATAATCGATATTTCTATAGGATATTTTACTTTCTTAAAGCATAATTACAATTGCTCTACCAGAAATTCTGTTTTAATAGCACCTTCAGAATTAAAATTATTGTAATCTGTCCCTCTGAATTACAATCATACTCAACTTCAACCAGTGATAATATCATGCAACATAGAATGTTAAAAACGTGTCATAAGTGTTTTAAACTTCACTCATGGTCGAGCATAAATAGTCATTTGAAACTTCAGTATAATAGAAATTATGTTCTCATTGCATAATATACTAAAAGTTAACCTCAAAAGGTTCGATGCATTCCAACAAATTATCTAGCACTACAAAACTGTCACGAAGAATAAATGTTTTCCAGTTTCTGTTACAAAACTGTTTGCTTAGGAAACGATGTTGTGATCTACATCCAGAAATACAAGAATACCCCATACTCTATGTATATAGATACATGAAGGCACAAACACTTTACACTAAGTTTATTTTGCACAAATATCTCACATTTGTAGCAATAAGGACACATTTGTTTTGTTACATATTATCGATATTGACATTTAGGTCTGATATACTACAGAAGGCCTTGGTATCGTACACACACTTTCCTTCTATACATAAGTTGGTACAAATTACAAGCTGTGGTCTTATTTAACCTCTACTATGAGTTCCATGAAACTTACTGGATATGGTTGGTAATATTCGAAATGACTGTCGTGCTTCGCACACGGCGCAACCATGTTTCTCTTTATATAATTATTATATAGCATACCGTAGTAATAAACCTGATTAAAGCAGAACAAATCCAGCAAAAACTCCTTACATAAAGGGTGACTAAAAGGCTTTGACATGAGTATAAAGATATATAATCCGATTGTCTTTTATTTTCATTCCCTATTTTCATTTGCTAAATCATGGCTATTTTGAAATGAAATATTCCCTGATATTAACTTATTTTACTGCGCAGTAACAGCGACTATTTTCTACTGCATGCACTTCTCATCGAAAAGTCAAGGCTAAAAGCATACACTTTTATGATTCCAACGTGTCCTCAATCTAATATCCAGGAATTGTGAATGGTTTTTATTACTTTAGTCATTTAATAATTGAAATTATACTCTCTCATTGCCCGCATCCGTCAAGAAAAACACGGGTTTTCAGTGCTGAAAGAATTATGAAAACCAGTTGAGTGGTTTCTGAGATTATACTGGAGAATTACTCGTTTTTTGAGGAGAGGATTTACAAGAATCTCTACAATATTGGTATTATGGCTCGGTTCATTTTTAACGGACACCTCAAACACTGTCACTGTTCTATCTAGTTCAACTTTTACTGGGACTTCACTTTGTTCACAGTGTCTGTTCAGTAACCTAAACTAGTTCAGGAGAATGTCTTTTGTGTCAGCACCAGAAACTCACTCGCCAGCTTATTTACTTCTTCACTAACCCTCTCATATAGTGGTGAGAGCGTTCGCTTTTGTACCGGTAGAGATTTTCTCCAGAATACTAGAATGTTGTACAGCAGGTTAAAGAAGAAAATTCTAGAATATTCTGGTAATCGTACGATGACACTTCGTGTTTATGCTGGACCAGGGCACTGGTTACCTTTGTCTCACCAATTGCGCAGTGATGACCTCCCGAACCATAAACCATAGTCGTTGCATCGAAATATAGATAATCGTTGTTATAGTGTCCCCCCAGAAAATATATTCAGTAGGTTCTATAACAAAAGGGTTTTCTTATGTGGTTTCCAAAAATTCTTGCACTGAAATCAGACAGCAATTTAGAAAGACATTTCTAGGTGTAACAACCCACACTTGTCAATAGATTTAGGGAATTATAAAGTGCTAATAAACTTTAGAAGAAATTCGATCAAGTGTCTTATAAAATTGATAAGTTCGGTGTTGGATACGTTGTTGCATCAACTTTCGCAACCTTCTCGTAATCTTATTTTACTGCTTTTGTTCACTTTAAAATGTTTCCTATGATAAAATTTTCCTTCAGTTTCTTTCAATTATTCGTCTGTTAATATCTACATTAAAATATATATAAACACACATGAATGATTTGTAGTATTTACTTTCATCAAAGATTTCCTTGTTAGACAAAACATAATTTTTAATACAAAAAATGTTTGGGAAAAAATATGGAAATTCGAAAAGCTTAAAAGTTCCAAATTTTGATCACATGGAACTAATTTAAATGAGACACTTCTTCCATATTTTGAAAATTGCTTTCTTCGAAAATTATATATCTACATAGGCCAATGAAAAATAACTTTCTATTACAAAAACTGTTAAATAAATAAAAACCAAAAATAGATGACACTAAATGTTTAATCTATTAAGGCATTTTTACATCATATAATGTACACACGTAATATAATACATACATATGTACGTCTGTGCCAAAATATGAAATATCTTTTCTTAGAACCTATTTGTTAGTAGAGAAATAATACATTCCACTAAAATTCGATAGAGGAACTTAATTGGAAATACATATTTTGATCCGTCCTAAATTAAAAGAAGCGATTTAAACAACGTATTTGTGTATCCGTTGTGCGACCAATGGTTGTGGTTCAATGACGCATATCATCAAATAAAGTTCAGTGAGCAGGAACATGAGCATTGTTGAGGAGAGGTTTCTGTGCATATATTGTGTGACTAAGTGGTTCTCGTGAAACTCAACAAAGGATAGACGACCTCTGTAAAGCCACTTTTGTTTGAATAGAGGACATTGTGTGTAGAGGATAACCGAATTACTTTGGTCACCTCAAGCAGCACTGCAGGGAGAAATGTAAACAACAAGTTTCGTATGCAGAGGTTCGTTTCAGCACGCATTTCACGTTCTCACCACAGCCGTCGCTTCATCCTCTCATTGCTACACTAGTATAGTAGATGTCGCTTTCTTCAGTGAAGGGTTTGTAGGCTGTTATCATCTTCACAAGTGATTCAATACACAAATACTTCTTCATATTCTTCTTCCAGTTCTTTTCCTCTTCCTCTTCTTCTTCCTCCTCGTTTTCTTGTTCTTTTTGTTCTTTTCGTTTTCTTTACCTTCTTATTTTTGCTCTCCTTCCTTTCTTCTTCATGTTCTTTATTTTTTCTTCTTCCTCCTCTTCTTCCTGATCATTTTTTATTTTTCTTCTTATTCTTCGTCTTATCTTCTTCGTCTGCTTCCTCTGCGTTTTCCTTTCTTCTTCCTTTTGACTTCTTCCTCCTCTTTTTCTTCCTCTTCTTCCTTTTTTCTTCTTCTTTCTCTTCGTCTTCTTCCTTTTCTTCCTCTTCCTCTTTTTCCTTCTTTCTTTTCTTCTTCCTTCTTTTCTTCTTATTTTTCTTCTTCTACCTTCTTAATCTTCCTTCACATTTCTCTCCTCTTCCTCTCCTTCTTTCTTTATCTCTTCCTCTTCTCCTTTTTTCATTTCCTCATCCTTCCTCTTCACCTTCTCCTTCTTGTTCCTCTTTCTTTTCTTCTTCTACAATCCAGGGATTAGGCTCATAACCTGTTCCGTTCTCACTCTATCGTTCCTATCTCTTCCTCAAGCGGCCAACATTTTTTCTTCCTTGAGTTTGTAACTGCACAGAATCGTGGGTATTCTATCCTAGTTCATCCTTTTTGTATTCCTTCTGATTATCCTTATTTTCTTCAATCTTCTCATTTAAATAAAATATTTGTAATTCTTCACGATCACTGCATTTCCTATTAAATCTTATCTTGTACAACTTCTCACACTCCGCAGAAAGCTATTTCTATCGCTCTACTTTAGGGTCCTGGATTCACTTCTATGTAATAAAATTCTTACTACTATTTTCTTATACAATTTCAATTTTGTTTCCTTTCTGAACTTATCTTTCATAGTTCTGTTCATTTTTCCACAAATTTGTTGGAATTTATTAATTTTATATCCTACATTATCTCTATCTATACTTAGATCGCAGCCCAAATACTTAAAATGAGAAACCTGTGCCAAGTTTTTTTTCCTTGTATGCTTCAGGATATTTCCCGTGGTGTGCCATTTATATATAAATATAATATTAAGATAAATGTGAAATTAATAAATTTAATATATTATAACAAAACGGCAATTCGACAAATTCCACTTCTGACACCAGTGTGATAAAAACGGCAAACTTTATTGAAACGTGTTGGAGACAGGCTGCATCACTTTCTGACCCCTTGATTCGTCGTAATTTGTTCTGTTTTTATTCCATTTACATTTATTGCCATTCCTGTAGCTTTGTATAACCTTTGTATGATGTTAATTAAATGCTAGGATAATCTCTTTTTGCGCTTATATTCTATAACGTATGTGCATCTATCCATAAAATCAAAAGCCTTTCGAAGTCAATGACTGCTACATGCGTTTCTAAGTTGACCTCTTGTCTCCTCTCTAAAATTCTTTTTTAACAAAATATATTGTCATTACAGGATCGATATTCATTAAGACTTATCATTTTCTTCGTCAGAAAGACTTCTAATACAGTTTTAGACTGTGAACGCTATGTCAGCCGAAAATAAGTTTTGAGTATACTTCTCGTGGCCTTTTGGCTGAAAGAGGGAACGAATAACAGAAAAGTTCAATCATCCTACGATCATTATCTTGTTCTCTTCTTTGATTGATTGACTAGGCAACCAACGGGGCGGCGGGGCGAGGGGGTTCCTTTCTGACCACCACTGGTAACAAAATGTCACATCTTTCAAAAAAACAAATTTATTTTAAAATTGAGTATTATATCTTATCATGTATGTAAATGCAATATTTAACACTGTTCAATTATTTCTTTTTTGCTTTTTACTTGAATGACATTAAACTGACGGGGCAATACTTTATAATCACCTTGAAATTTAATTGTTTCTCAACAAGACCAACAATGAAAACTTTGAAGCAATTACGTAATTCAGTAGTAGAAACAGTAATTGGCTATAACTATTAATTGCATGCCTTTAATCAAAAAATTAAAAGACAGAATTTAAAAGAAATTGCGGAAGGTGGGCACAGACACGGTACATTACACCTAAAAGGACTAGACTCGTTTCATTGCAATCAAGATAATAGCAGCTTACAATATTACATAACAGTTCACTAATAAATTAAAAACCAGCGTGGATGTGCTACGCTTATACAAGAAAGAAATTACTTAATAACAAATAATAGTTCGTCATAAAAGCATATATAAATGCACAGTGCAATTTAAAGAAATTGCGTTTGCACGTTGCAATCCATTAAGATAAATGTGAAATTAATAAATTTAATATATTATAACAAAATGGCAATTCGACAAATCCCACTTCTGACACCAGTGTGATTAAAAACGGCAAACTTTATTTTGTTCTGATTGAAAGCACAGCAGAGTTCTCTTTTCTTTATTAACACAGTCTACAGTCCTTCTTGATATTACAACACACAACTGTTGTCTTACTGCTTTTACCTTATTTATAATTTTCCTTGGGGTGTCATTACTATGACCCGCGGTGCAAAACAAAGGACTGTCAGGGCTCAGCTACTTCACAACGTATACCAGACCGGAGGGTAAACAAAGGCGCAAGGTCAAACTTGCACAAGCGAACGAACACGTGACTTATAATAATGAAGCGGCAACACAAAGGGTTTCAGAGCCTTTGAGAAAGATCTGGCTAAGTCACGCCGGCGTGTTAGTGGAAGTCGAGAAAGGTCCATGTGACGTCATCTTCTCTACGTAAGGAGGCATGGAAACAGCAGAGTGGAGGGTTCCAGTTATAGACACAAGTTGGATGGTATGTTAGAAAGTTTTGCATGTGTCGGTGCATCGCAAAGAGGATTTACCGAGCGTCGAGTAGTTAGTGTACGAAAGACAAAGAAAGTGAAGGAGGACATTGAAAGGACTGAGTCAAGATTAAGGGAAGTAGGTTTGTGGTAGCAAAAAAGACTGTAGAGTGTGTTAATGGCAAGAAAAAACCTATGTATTTATAATAAAACTTTAGAAGACATAAAAGTGATAGAAATGTAACTGGACTGGATTTTTCCATTTGTTACAGTGGTGTCAGAAGTGGGACTCGTCAAATTGTCATTTTGAGACATTATTTTCTTTGGGATTGTCTTGAATTTTATATATATATATTTGAGTTAGTTTAAAATATGTTTGTTTCTCCATTTGACGTTTTAATCACGGTGATTCATACATAATTTAAGCAAAGTTTACGAAGGGCTGCAGTCTTGTGACCTTCCTTACTTAAGGTTAATTAGGGCCGTGATGTGGCCATAACCTCAGACTGAAATAAAAGCATACCGCTATTTTTGTGTGTTACAGCATCCCTCTGGAGCAACGAGGTGGAGAGTGGCGCTATAGTCAGTGCCTCATGTACGATAGGAACTACTCGGCTCTGTTGGAACATTTCGGAACACAACCGGTGGTGCCCCCTGTAAACCGCACTACACGTTGTGTTCACGGCTGGCACTATGATTACTCAGAGTATGCCACCACAGTGGTCACCGAGGTGAGTAACCAACCTCACTATCAAAATATTTAGTCTACTCGTCTAATGCTGTGATAAAATACCTATATTAGACTCATAGACACATAGATAGTACAATGGATTGTTAGAAAAGCTCCTTCATTTCTGATTTCTGACATTATTTGGGTAAACGTATGTATCTATCTGTGGCAAAAAGCCTTTGTCAGGACAATACGGACACATTCTAGCTGCCAGCTAACATAGCACATTTATTTCGTACACCAGATAGTTTCACTTGATTAATAATTTAAACTGGCATTTATCTTAGGTCAAGATAATAAGTAAAAGGTTCTATCATCGCTGTTCCATTTAGCTGAAAGCAGCGAACAGTATTAGATGGAAGCACGAATGAAAGCGGTTGTATTAGAAGTATTAACCTAACAGAAGTATTAACCTACACAAGTAAATTTAAATAAAAGGTTATACCCTTTACTACCTTCGACGGATTCACTCTGCTGGATGAATAATGAATAATCAATGTAGAAAGAATGAATGAGGAACGTTACCCGAAGAAAATACATTATATACATAAAGCAAAATGAGAAAGTCGGAAGACCTAGGAAATTATGGATAAATCAATGATAAATTAAACATTCAGAGCAGACAGATTTAATGCTTCTTGGAGGACATGCAGAAGAAGGAGTGGAATGGCATATATATATTCGTATAGGGGTACTTTTAGACGTGGCGAATGACTAGAAGATGCGCAGTGGTTTATAGTCGAGTTCACTATTGTAGTTATAAGACCATAGGGAAGCCAAGTTGGTATCTCTACAATTTCCGTGTTGTAAACATCGCGGAATGTTGCGTGATTAAATAGTGTCCACCCGCATGATTGGCAGTCTCTTGTTTATTTCAAGGAGGACGCACAGACATTACTCCCACCATCAATTTGTATAACGGTACTCACGCAGATTCTAGTAAGGTCATTCGACACGTCTAAACATACATCAGTAAAATTAATTCATACCGTAGTGTTTTCCAAGTGTTAAATTACCGCCAACTGTTAGAAGTGCTGAAGAGATCAGCTGCAATTCTTCGTAGCCAGAGCAGTTCAAACATTTCTAGACCAACTGTACTGTGATCAACTGATTGACGATATCTACCTTTAGTTTACTTTAATTCCAGAATGTCACAATGTATATACAATAATGATGCTGTTATTTACAGATACAACTATCATATCATGAATGCCTTAAAATTTTGTATACTATTACTGCGATGAGCTTAATTATCGTTCTCAGTATAATTAGAGAACTCGACTTCTTGCAAAAGAGATTCAAGTGATAATGATAGCCATATCCCACTAATTATAATGGAAGTAAAATACGATCTAGGTATGCCAATGTGACAAAATCAGTTGCGGGTACTTTTCTATCACTTTATTAAATTCTAAAATGTTATCACAAATACACAATTTTCTTCTCGCCGTTAACACAGTCTTTCGGACTATCACCACTCACAATTTTACTTCTCATAACCTTACTCTGTCCTCTTAGTGTCCTTCACTTTTTGTGTCTCTCATGCACCAAGTAGACGTTACAACTACTCGCAACGCTCGTTGAATCTTCTTGCGACGTACTAATATGACGACACACACGCACAGCTGTCTTACACTGACACACTAACCGACTCGTGTTGTAACTGTAACTCTAAAAAATCACTCACTCACAACGGTTCTTCTCTGATCTCCTTATATACCGAGGATGACGTTTGACCTTTCTTGAGTTCCAATCACACACGTGCACGCGAGCGCGCACCGGAAGTGACGCAGCTAGAAGTCTCGAAGCTCTTTCGCCACTTCCTTTGTACACAAAGCAGTCGCGTGAGGCAGCTTGACCTTGAAGTGTTTGCCCACTCAACGGCAGGTATGTGGTGTGAAATAGCTTGACCCCCGTTCGTCCTTTGTTGTGTGCCGATCCCAACACCACAGTACTAAAATGCTTTGCTCCTGACTACTGGGGAAACTACAGCCCGGAAAACAAAGCATCGCTGTTCAAACTTCCAACAGAGAAAATAAAACGGATCAAGGCCATCAGACAAGAATTTTGTGCAAAGCAAAAGTTATTCATCTGTTTGTGACATATCGAATTATTGTGTTTTTGTAACCTTAACAAATAACCTCAACAGCCCCAAACCTAACTACTCGTAGATCCAAAACATTCTTATTCTCTGTGACACTTTGAGTCTCTTCAGGTTAAATACATTTTTCCAGTAACTTTCATGTATTTCATCTAACCAAAACTTATATCTGACAAGCGCTATAACATGTGCAACTTGGCTATTTGTTTCACTTGTTAATCTCTCGGTAAGCACCACAGGATGGCGCTTCAGGTTGACTAAGCAAGCAAATGTTGCAGTAATAGCTGCCTATAGTCTATCCTGACTTCATTGCACTGCCTCATCTGATATAATTATCAAGAGTAGCCCTTTAGGTAAGTAAGTAGTGCACTGACTCCTGATGGATCGTTACAGTTCTTGCAAAACTGCTTTAGGACTCATAACAACATTGACAAATAAACTCAACAGCCACATAACATAAGCTACCTAGCTTCCATTACCTAATTTGGTGTAACTATCACAGAGTAGCGTTGTAGGTTAATTAAATATTGCATTAACACCTTATGGAAAGGTGTAAGGAAACTTCGCGCACTTGGACTTACAGAGGCCACCACTTCCCAGGAGGAAGGTATGAAATGGACAACAATTAGTATGTTGTGCGGGAT
The DNA here is from genome assembly GCA_030765045.1 of Tenodera sinensis. NCBI lineage: Eukaryota > Metazoa > Arthropoda > Insecta > Mantodea > Mantidae > Tenodera > Tenodera sinensis. The sequence goes on along the minus strand of CM060969.1, from coordinate 29,376,707 downwards.
GGCAACTGATCGATTTCAAAATAGCAATCCCTGTCCGGTTGTGAGAATTTGTTAGTATTCGTTTTGGTATCGTAATATGGAAGGTATACAACCCTTTAGCCATCTGTGTACTGAGATGAACGACCTGAGCATAATAGCATTCCTGCGCAAGCGCTGAATTCCTCCATAGAGTCCTTGGTGTGTTACTTGTATGTTTCCAGTACAGTAACGTTTTTAATTGTAGTGTGACACGTACCAGCATACAGCTGCTGAAATGGCCGACATGAGTTCCAGCACAGTTTGTAGAAATGTTTATCTCAACTAACACGAAAAAGATACAGGAATAAGAGTTCGTAAGAATGGTTAGTACAAGAGTAGAGAAAGTCATGTGAGTGCAACACATCGGATTTTACGCTTGTGGTTGTTGATTAAGCAAGTGAAATCAGCTCCTTGATGCCTCTGCTTTGCCTGTTATTATTTTATGAGCTTAGGAAGAAGCTGGTACAAGTGTCCACGTGGAACGTTTGAGTAATCGTAGCCATCTCGCTCTGAAAGGAAAACTCTGAACTTATAAAATGGAATATTTTGAAAACGGCTAATGATGCGAAAGTAATTCCCAAAAATTGTGTTCTACTGGATTCGAGAATGAAAATCTTCAGCACACGTTAGGAAACCTCAGACTGGTATGCTGCTCGCCCGAATTCCCTCACACCCGTAGGGCACTCTCATCCCAGCCCTTCCTCCCAGGGGTCTGACATAAATTCCCAGCTTGACTCGGTACCTACTCTACCTCTACCTCAAGCTCTTTAATAAAATTCAGCATGATTTATAGTCATTATAATACAACGCAAGTAATAAATATAATTTCATCTTCCAAAATTTAGAATTTAAAATGTGTGAACAATAATTTATGGCTGTTAAAAGTTTTTGTTATTTTTAAATGATATTTAAATTTTGTAATAAAATGTTGAACTAACTTTAGAAGCTTAATTCTGCTAAAATCGTTTAATTGAAAATATTTAATTACAAAAAAGTTACCTTATATACCTAGGTAGGTAGCAGTGAGAGAGACAGTGTAATTAATACGTTAAGGTTCTTCTTAGCTGCGTTATGTATACTAAACAGGAAACCAAATTCCTCTCCAAGGCAGTGTCAGTTTTAAAAAAACCCATCTTCTGCATTTCACTTCAACCCTCGCTAATGTTTTAACGTTGTGCAATTTGTATGTGTTTCTGTAAGCCTGTTATACAAAAAGGTGTGTAAACACTTTTTTTTTACAGTAGGTACTAAAATAAGAGCACACGTCGCTTGAGTGAGTGGTTTGCAAAGCGGTGTTTTCCTACATTATCTCACATGGCCTACTCGGAAAAGAAACGAGTTCACTTTGTATTCACCTGTAGCCACACAAACTGCTGGCTGCACTTTGATGGCAAAGTGGAATCGTCATCGATCCCCCTTTCTTCAAATTGTAATTCTGTTTCAAAACCAATTTATCTTTGTAGTTGGACACACAAAATCCATTGATCAGTGTGATTCTAGTTAAGGAATGCACCACTTGCACTGCTGTGATTTTCTCATTTAGATGAAAATTTATTTTCAGTGCTGTCAAATAATAATAATAATAATAATAATAATAATAATAATAATAATAATAATAATAATAATAATAATAATAATAATAATAATAATAATAATAATAATAATAATAATAATATTGACTGTGATGACGGCGATGATGATAACCATGATGATAATGGGCGAGAGGCTACAAGGGAATTCCCATCCCCTCCCCCCCCCCTCTTTGGACCACGGAAGGCGATCAGATTGCGCTGTCTTTCCGTAGGGCTTTCCATTAGAGCAAGACATAATTGCTTAACAAACCCCTCCTACACTTACACAAGGGACAGAAGTGGATACGCCACTTACCAGCGTCGACCTATCCGGGAAGACTACCGATGACCTAGGTGAGGCGGCCGGATATCTAGCTTACCGACTACTAGCTCTGCAGGCTACTAGTACTGAAGGATATTGAGACGTCTCCCAACTGATGAAGATGATGAATATTTTGTCTGGTCACTATTTTGTACATAGTCGCCTTCGAGTTCCAGGGCATTTCTCCAGCGAGACATGAGGGCATGTATTCCCTGTCTGTAAAACTCATTACTCTGCCTGCGGAGCCAGGCTTTACCTCTGGGGTAACACTGTCCAACCCTGTGTCCCTCAAAGCGTGTGCAAGACGTTTCATCATCTGTCTCAATCTGGGACAAGAAGTCCTCCCCGCCAGCTTCAAAGCGTTGCAACAAGTCGGAAGCAATGTCTTTTCTTTGGCATTTACGATCGACAGTAACATAAGGAGGAACCAATCTTGCACAGACTCATATTTATTTCTTATGAAAATACACATAAGGTGTTTTTATTAAAGCCGTTAAAAGCTTTTTAAGAAAAAAAAATAGCTAAAATATTCCTGTGTGAAAATCGACGGGGATATTATTTCTTTTTCAAAATATACGTATCGCTGTTTTGCAATTTTGGTATTTAATCGACTTTTCATTTTTGAGTTACACTATTCACACACACACATTCTCTCTCTCTCTCTCTCTCTCTCTCTCTCTCACTCTCTCTCTCTCTGTCCTCTCGCACACACTCATGCCCGCGCGCACATAGGCTCACAGCCACATAGATACACAGGGCACAAATATCACGGACACACGATTTTTTTCCCTTGGAAATGCCCTTTTTGGATTCCGGTGAAATCTTGGTATAGAAATTTTGGGTAGAATGTAATACTTCCTGTACTTACCACAGGTATGTAGTTAGAAAAAATAAAGTAAACCTCAGCATTTGCAGACGACAACCAGAAAGCAAAATCCCCTTCAAAATAAAATATTGTTGTATTGGCCTTCTTGGCAAGTAATAGAAATATACAAACAACCCCATAATGTACATTGGAAAGAGGCTCAAGCAATTTCTCCGATCAATTGGCAATTATTACTGGGTGATCAGCATAGAGCAGAACAGGTTTCATAGCTCTCAGCCGGCCGGCGGTGCTGTTTAATACGCGCGCTGAGAGAATGATAGTACGTTTGCAGTATATACACCTCAGCTTGTCCTGTAACAATAAAGGTACTAATATTATATACAAACGCTGCAGTTCTTTCAGAAATAGCAGCAATTTCTTCACGAATGTTATTTTTAAGTTCTTCTAAAGTATGTGGATTTGTTTCGTAAACTTTATTTTTAACCCCCCCCCCCCCCCTGTGATAAAAACATTAGTTGAACACACATTGAAGGCTTCACAAGACCGCCGACCGGCTGAAAGCCATGAAAGCGGTTCTGCTCTATGTTGATCGTCCAGCAGAAGGGTGTATACAAATGCAGATTTGCGCTATGTGTTCTCTGATAATGTACGCCATTATTAAGTACGAAATATTAGATTTTATGAACACCATTGGACCACGCCACCAAAGCCCCGAAAGAAATAGTTTTAATGCTATTATTATTTATTTTATGCACACAAAAACATCGGTTTTAAGTGTTATTAATTAATTTTTACTCACACTCTTAACCAAACTATTCATACATAGGGTTATTCTATCTATCCACTTTACGTTAGCTGTGATAAACATTTGTAGAAATTATCTTATTGGGTATATCCTTGTAGGTACAGAGGGAATAAAGATATATAGTATGCCTTAAGCGATAGTCAAACCTTTTAACAGCTAGTCGCTATTTGATGGCTTTAAAATTCTATTCTCTTTGCGTGACCATGACATTGAAGAAAGACATCCTGTTTGAGAAAAGTATAATCATTGGAAAATTCAAACCAATAATAAGAATTATATCGAAAATGGTTAACTCCAGAATTTTATTTGACTGATGTGTTCCAACGAACTTTAGTTTTTTATGAATAACATTTTTCTACTTCTTACGGTTTACCAGTTATGCAAGTCCTTGAGAGTGAAGAGCATTTTTGCGGACATTTTCAGAAAATTCAAGATATTCAAGAATTTGTGCTTCCCGCTAGCGCACCTTCAAAATTCTCTGCAGCTGCTTGTCAGTCTTGCAGATGTTCTGGCACATGATAAGAAAGCGATCGAAAGGCATTTTAAGTTTTTGAAACTTTAGGTATCTTATTTTGTACTTTTTTGACATATTTGTAGCTGTTTTAACCCTGGCTTTTACCTGCCCATTTTGTATACTTATGTATATTTATTTTCCTTTTTACTAGTAATTTTCTTTTATATTAAAGTTTATATTTGGCTTTAGCCATAAATTATTAATAAGGGTGCCGATGATCATGCAGTTGAGCGCCCTTAAACCTACAAGTCCTCTAGATAACAATGGGTCATCTATTAACACTGGAAAAACAGGGTATTTCAGTTCCCCTTAAGGAATCTTAAATGTGTCCGATAGCTAAGCTACTAGAGTGATATCTTTGACGTTTGGTTTTTGTTGGTGTTTGTAACACTACAGCTGTGAAAAGTAGCTGTGATTGAATAATGGTTGTTCTTTTTAATGGTTTTAATTAAATTACTGTACCAAATTCCCTTTGTGGAGAACGTCTACCGAAAACAAAACCCACATCTGTTAAAGAGCATGAATAAAAGCCATAATGTACATCACAGGAGGCCGTGACAGCAAAGAAATCAACTTTTAAACGTTCTCCGATACACATCAATAATCTGAATCCAAAAGACGCTCACCGTACATAACGGATAAGTAGAACGAGTCTACTAAATATGCTTTCTCGTATGTTAACAATTAAACGAGTATAACAAGCGGGTTAGTAAGACATTATTAAAAATCCTCACACAGCAAACTAGTGTACACCATCAGAAGCAATGGCAGCTGCTGAGTACAGCAGTCTACCGTCTCACAACGTCGACACAACCACCATGAACAACAGTGCTACAAGAAACTCCAGCTATGCTACAGTTACTCAGACTTCTCCTAAGAAAGAAGAAGCTATCATCATTGACTCCCATGACGGACTTACCATCAGAGACTACGCTCTCGCTGTAAGTAAATTAACTGAACCAAGTAACATAAAGTTTATCTCACGGATCTCGAACTCCAGAATATGCATATACCTAACGTCATCTAAAGTAGCAGAATCACTGGTTACCAAACATCCTAAAATAAATATAAACAATGTTACTCTTCAGGTCCGTCCTCTAATTACTCCAAACAAAAGAATCGTTCTTTCAAATGTGTGTCCAGTTATACCAAATTCACTCATAGAAACTCAGCTAAATGCATATGGAATTAAACTAATGTCAAACATTACCTACTTAAGAGCTGGCATTTCAGAGCCAGGACTTTCCCATATCCTTAGTTTCAGACGTCAGTTTTATATTCCACCCAATGATGTGGAGAAATTACCTCCAAGCATACAGATCCTATATGAAGGCACTAAATATTGGATATACCTAACAGCGGATACCCCTACCTGCTTCATCTGCAAGCAGGAAGGCCACTTTGCAAAACATTGCCGTGAAGCTGACGGTATACAAGAAACTACTCCTCAGGTCTTAAACAAAGACATGTTTCCTGAATTGCCTACCGCTACCAAAAACCTCCAGGACCGTCCCCCTTCCCCTCCTAAAGGAAAAGATACTGAACAGCAGCAATCACCTAACCTCACTTCTACCCCTGAGCCCATCCTGCCATTTCAAGACGAACGCAACAATTCCCCAGAACCTATGCTAATGGAAACACAAACAAGACCTAAACGACCAATATCAAACAGCACAACTGATTCAGAGGATAATGCTTATGGAAAAGAAGCGCGGCACCTCCTCGCTTCACAGCAGGCTAAGAAGATTAAGAAAGCAAACCTTATTTCGTCAATAGCTGAATCTCTCAGACCAATTAAACATATTATCGACGCCGACACCCACAATTATGCACTAAACTTCAGCCAGTTCCAAAGCTTTATGGAAAACAGTGTTGGAGTAACAAACATTGTTCCCATAGCTTTGGAATACACTTCAGATCTAGAATCTCTAGTGAACACAATGCAAAAAATCTATCCCTATTATACAGAGCGTAGTATAAAGACCAGAAGTAGTAAAATTCAAAAAAAGCTGCTGGAATACATTAATCAGGTCAACAATGCCTCTGAGCGAACAAAACCGATGTGTCCCGAAAACTAATCGCCATAGATATAACACCTTATCCCATAAACAAAATTAACATATGAATAACTTACTTCAATGGAATATTAATGGTTTCCATGGCAATTTCGAGTTTCTTAAACTCTTGATCAATAAACATAACCCTGCAATTATGTGCATTCAAGAAACTAACTTCAAAGGAAACTATGTTGCATCATTACGAGGTTATACTCAATATCACAAAAACCGCAAGGACTGCCTCCATGCTAGTGGCGGCGTAGTAACCTACGTTAAAGACAGCATCAAACATCAGGCAATACCGCTTACAACTGAACTTGAAGCAATTGCCACTAGAGTAAACCTTCCTACACCTATTTCCATTTGCAACATATATCTACCAAATAAAAGCCCACTTGATTTACATGCACTGCAGGAGTTAACACAACAACTTCCTAAACCATTTATTATACTGGGCGATTTTAATAGCCATAGTACTATATGGGGTTGTAAGCATACCAACGCAAGAGGTAAAATAGTGGAGCAGCTCTTGCACAACGAAAATCTCAATATGCTTAACGATACCTCACAAACTCACTTCAGTACAGCCAACGGTACTTCCAGTGCAATCGACTTAACATTAATCACTCCTGATATCCAAGATAAATTTGAATGGACAGTCGCCAAGCAATTACATGGCAGTGACCATTTCCCAATTTTATTAACTAATGCAAATAACATTCCTTTAAGTTTTAACTGTCAGCCACGATGGAATTTAAAATGCGCAAACTGGAACAAGTTCAGAGCACACGTCTCTGACAATTTATCCTATCTAACATCCCCCATGAATTTCAGTCAGTCAGATACTGACAAACTAGTAAACTCGTTTGCAGAAGTGATTTTCAATTCCGCCGAGGTCACTATTCCTAGGATATACCCTGTTTCTAGGAAGACTGTATGTTGGTGGAACGAAGAATGTAAAACAGCGATAGCATTAAAAAATAAAGCCTATTATAAATACAAAAGGCAACCTACCCCCACACACAAAATCGAGTTTCAAAAAGCCAGAGCTAAAGCACGTCAAGTAGTAAAGCACAGCAAGAAAGAGTCCTGGCTAACATTCGTGTCCACTGTAAACAGAAAAACCCCGTCACGAGTGGTATGGCAAAAAATTCGCAAAATACGGGGATCTTACGATGGAACACATAATATAGTTTTCCACAATTATACAACAAACACTACAAGTACTGACCCCCAAACCATAGCAAACATACTGGCGCATACTTTTGCAGAGGCCTCAAGAGAAGAAGCTTGCGAAAGCAAGGTGACCCACTGCTACCAACCTGACGAAAATGACCAAGAAAACTACAATGATAACATTACTTTCACAGAATTCATGGAGGCACTTGAAAAGAGTAAATGCTCCAGCCCTGGGCCGGATAACATTCCTTACATAATGTTAAAATCCTTACCGCAAGATGGACTGGTTTACTTTCACGAAATCCTTAATTATATATGGAACTCAAGAACTTTTCCTAAACAGTGGCGCACAGCAACTATAGTACCCATCCCCAAACCAAACAAAGATCTTACTTCACCTGAAAGTTTCAGACCTATAGCCCTCACCTGCTCTATGTGTAAAATACTTGAAAAAATTATAAATAACCGATTGCGTTGGAAACTAGAGAAAATGCAGTTCTTCACCGAACTTCAAAATGGTTTCCGCCAGTTTCGATCCACCACTGACCATCTTTTAATACTTGATTCTGAAATAAAAGCTGCATTTACACAGAAACAACATCTCATGGCAATAAGCCTAGATATAGAAAAAGCGTATGATAAAATTTCACGAGCTTACATACTCAAAACAATACGTAACATCGGTATCCGTGGTAATTTGTATCACTTTATTGACAACTTCCTTCAGGAATGGAAAATTAAAGTTCGCTACAAAGGAACCATGTCAAAAGAAGAATCCATTAATAGAGGTGTTCCACAGGGATCAGTAATCAGTGTCACACTATTTCTCATAGCTATCAACAGTATAGTAAGCAGTATTACACCACCTGTAAAAGGTATACTATTTGCAGATGACCTAACTATCTTTTGTAAGGGGAAAAACCCCTCTACTACTGCAACACTTCTTCAAGAAACACTGGAAAATCTGCACACTTGGACTAATCATGCTGGTCTTAACTTGTCATATCATAAATCGAAATGCATATGCTTCTCCAAATCACCATGTAAAGTCCCAAACCCCACAATCTGCGTGGATAACAAGCTAATCGACTCAGTGAAGGCTATCAAAATTTTAGGTTTAACGTTTGATGCAACTCTAAGCTGGAAACATCACATTGATGATATGAGAAATGAATGCCTCAGAAGATTAAATGTACTAAAAACCCTAAGCTGCAAAAACTGGGGTTTTGATCTCAGTACCCTCAAACGAACGTATCAAGCTCTCATTAGAAGTAAACTCGACTATGGAGCCCAGATCTACAATACAGCTAAATCTTCAGTTTTAAAGAAACTAGATACAATTCAAACAGCAGCTCTAAGAATATGCTTGGGAGCTTACAGAACCAGCCCTGTTTCTGCCTTAACAATGGAAACCGACGAACCACCATTGAACGTCCGCAGAACAGATGTGAGCCTAAAATTCGCCCTTAAAACTTTAGCAAGACCCGAATCAATGATCTACCAGTACGTCCTCCCAGAAACGTCCAACCAACGTTTACAGGCTAATTCACAAAAAGAAATGTCATTTAAATCTAAAATAAGCAAATGCATTGAAGAATATAACATAGAAGTTCCTGCCATAATGTCCAGAAAGTTTCATTGTCTACCACCTTGGAGAATACCAACTGCTCAACTAAATTTGAATATTACAGCTTACCATAAATCCCATACAGATGCATCTTGCTATAAACAGCTGTTTCAAGAAATAACAAATGCCTACCCTAACCATACATTTATCTACACTGACGGTTCCAAAACGGACAGCGACAATGGATGTGCCATAATTACCCCAGATAAGAAACTTCAGCTGAAACTCCCTAAATATTATTCCATATTCTCCTGCGAACTTTGTGCACTTAAGCAAGCTTTAACATACATCATCCAATCTAGTGAGAGTAAATTTCTTATAATTTCTGATTCATTAAGCTCTCTCCAAAGTCTCAGAGATCGTTCAACTGACCTCCAACTGCTTCAAGATATCCACAGTCTTTATTCCATTGCTCTAAATAAAAAGAAAATAGTTACTTTCATTTGGGTCCCTTCACACTGCGGCATTAAGGGCAATGAAGAAGCGGACAAAGCTGCTAAAGAAGCAAGTCGGCTAACATACACACATGAACACCAAGCAGTACCTTATCGTGATATTACAAAGTACTTCTCCAAACTAATAAAAACAAGATGGAAACAGGCCTGGAATCAATCGCCTCCAGAAAAACTACACATGGTAAGGAAAGGAGACACCAATTCTTCCCCTGTCTATTCTCTTAGCAGGAAAGAGCAGGTGATTATCTCACGTCTCCGCATTGGTCATACAAGGTTAACCCACTCATACCTCCTCAGCAAAGGCCAGCCACCACAATGTGAAGTCTGCAACACCCGCCTCACAGTAAAACATCTCCTCACAGAATGTAAGCAATACGCTACACAACGACAGCTTCATCACATCACTGGAGACTTATCCACCACTCTGAACACGCCATCCAACTGCAGAAGGGTGTTATCATTTCTCAAAGGTACGGGCTTGCATGCGAAAATATAATATGAAACATACTTGTACTGATTTGATTGTATTCTCATGTTTTTGGTAAAATAATTGTACTAAATTTATTGTATACCGCTGTATTCCATAGAATAGTCGCGATATGACTTAATTGTTAAAGCGACTCTAAATAAATTAAAAAAAAAAAAAAAAAAAAAAAAAAAGCCATAATGCAATCCGCGCAGAATGTGTGCTCAACAAAAGGAAGTTGATGGTGATTATGGAATTAAGTTTCAAGTGTTCTACATTATGTTGGAGTTCGCAGTTCTTTGTCCAGGGACTGTTGTTAATGGCTCACCGAGAGCGAACTTTGTAAAGGCTTCTTGCTCGATCGCCGAACTTAGCGAGGCTCGTTCCCTCTGGAACAGAAATTTATCAAAGTCTTTTGGCGATCTGGGAATTCTTGGAGCATTCAAAACAACGTAAACTTGGGATTTATGTTATTACAGGTACAGTATCTACAGAAATGTAACGCTATCTTACTATGCCAAGGGTTATTTGTATAGGGCACAATAATTATGAGCTACTAGATGAAATATCCGGCGTTGTCCGTGGTTTGATGATTTTATCCCTACAAGTCTTATACTTATGTTGGATGCTATAAAGTATCCAAACTGAACAAAATAAATACACCGGGAAAACACTGCAAAAGCACTGCTGAACAACCCCAAATACCACAGGAAGAAAAGCAAGCAGAGAAAGGCGTGTGAATGTAAGATTGACATTTCTATGTCAAACATGTAGAAAATTATGACTTTTTTGTAAAAGATAACCGTGAGAATGTAATGCATTTCAACTTCATACATATCTAAAATTGTACGAATTGTTTGTAGAAGAGGGAGCACAGAAAGAAGTGTGATTGTGTTTCATAAAAGAAAAGCGAGAATAAAAAACCGTGTGAATGTAATATCTGGCATTTCTATTCCAGTCATAGAAAATTGTATGAGCTATATGTTGAAGGGCGAGTTGGGAAGGACAGAAGAATTTATTACGTAAAAGAAAAGCTAGTCGAGAAAACCATGTGATTGTCACATTGTATAGCAAAATTATGCTACAGAAAAGTAAGTAGTATTTGTTTATATTAATAGAAAATAGAAAATTGCAACTGAATATCCAATTTATAATTCTATTGGCTACCTATCAATTTTGCACGTCAGGTGTATATATTTGATTATCTTACTAAATATGTTGATTTAATAATTTTATGTAGGTATATTTATAACGATTTGTCAGTCGTATGTCTAATACAAAATAACGATAAATATAGAAATAAAGCAAACCAACCATGATATTGCCAATACAGGTGTCAGCTTGTTAAACCACGCGCTGGTGAGCGGGATATCTGGTTCAAATCAGAACCTCTCTCTATCTCTCTCTCTCTCTCTCATAGAGAAGCGTTCCGGGTTCCCTTAATGCTCAGAAATAGCAAGTGCAGGGGTGGTACTGTTTTTCACAAAATTACATGATCTAACGCCACCTAATTCTCCGGCGTTCTTGCATAGGTGGTATGAGAATAAAATTTGTCATATGTTCCTTTGCTGTTCGAGGCCCTGGCAGCCATACCTTTACCTCCCAGTTTCAATTAAATGCCGCACTAGCAGTAAAAACGATTACAGTGTTGGATGCCTTGCTTACAAACGTAAGCTCAGTCGACAATACGTGTTATCTTTCCTTAGAATAGTTTTAGTTAACACGTATTACTGTCGATCAGTAGTGGTGGCTAAAAGTGGATCGAATCCCACTTAAAGCACGGGTTTGTTTTTTCCTTCCTTCCCTTCTTCCGTGCGTGCCTCTTTCCCGCCCTCCCTCCTACCCTCCATTCCCTCCGTCACTACTTCTTTCCTTCCCTTCCTCCAACCTTCCCTCCCTCCTTCCTTTCCTCCTTCCCTCCCTCCCTCATTACCTCCCTCCTTCCATTCTTCTCTTCCTCATTCCCTCCATCCCTCCTTTCTTCTCTTCCTCATTCTCTCCCTCCTTTCTTCCCACCCTCCGTCCCTCTTTCCCTCACTCCCTTCTTTCCTCCCTCCTTTCCTCCCTGCGTACTTCCCTCCTTCCCTCCCTTCTTTCGACCTTCCTTCCTTCCATCCCTCCTGCCCTCCTTGCTTCCCTCCCTTCTTACTTCTGTCCCTCCCTCCCCTCCTCCTTACTCCTTCCTCCCCATCCCCTTCCTCTCTCCCTTTCTCCCTCACTCCTTTCTTTGTTTATTTTTTGTGAGTGAGGAAATTATTTATATAACCTGTACCAAATAGATACAGCTAATGGAACCTTTAGATAAATATCTTCCTTTGGAGTATCCAATTACATGAATATTTTCATTTCGTAAAGCGTTGTAAGTTTGCCCGTCGTCTTACAAACGCTACGAAACGATTTAACTTTTATAATCTTGATACCGAAATTCTATATTCAGAAAATAAATCATTTAAGAAGAATTAAAAATTATAAGGACCAGAATAATAATTTTCGATAAAACTAATGGATGGAGAAAACGATGGTACAAATGTGGTAGCACCGGGAATTTAAAAAGCTGAGTAGGTAACGGTTTTTGGTAGCGATTTAATTCATAGAAAATGGACACTTTTGGTTGATCACTTGACGTGAATGCAACTTAATTCTTTGGCGTGGAACACCTTTGACGCAGATTTATGTTACAGTGCTGCATAGTTTCGAGTTTTTAAATACTGCTAAATTGTTTTGTATCCCACGTTTCAGTTCAAATAGTGAAAAGATTAGAAACGTTTATCGAAAGACGTTATCACCGTAAGCAGCATCATCCTTTCTAAACAAAACCCAAGCACATCCAGCGAGAGAAATCTCAGTGTTGATCGGCGGCAAGAGACTGAATCAAAGGACTTAGGCGGCGTGAGGTGCTGTTGCTTCAATCTGTCTTATCAGCGTGCGGTTTCAGATTTGTTGCATCGACGACTGGCGAATTTTCCTTTCCAACGTGTAACTGAATGTTGCTGAATGCTTTATAAAATATCAATTCCAATTGCTGTAACTAAAACAGAAAATACACCAAAGTCAACTGTCAATTATTCCTCTCGAAATTAATATTTTTCACTAAATTCTCGCATTCAACGCATCCCTCCTCAACTCTCGAAGAGTGTTACCAAGCTAAACAATATAGATTGGTCATGCTCTCTTAATGTAACATTGTCTTACAATGGAAGCATTATGTCTTCATGTTATAGGATGCTTTACAAGCAAGGGAAATTTCAGAGACAAAATATTTCATGCACAAAAAACGAAAATAATTATGCTAGTGGAAATAAGACTCAAGTAACGACAGAAAATGAATTAAATATATTACATACGATAGAAAATCGTATGACAGTATTAACACTAGCAACACCAACGGGGGGGGGGGGTGGGGGGGGGGGAGGTTGATTACAGGCATGTAGATAATGGTTATTGTCAATCACTGTGTGTGTTATAGAAATGCGTAATTGTTTCAAAGTTGTTATTGTTGATCTTTTTGAGATACTATGGAATGTTAAGGTGGTCATAAAGTATCCCGGTGTCGGTTTTAATTGATGAAAAAAGGTAAACAAGAAATAAAGAATGTTAAATATTACCTTTATAAACATAACCAAAAAACCGCAGAGTAACAGTCCGCGAAGGGCCAAGGCTTGCTGCCCGGCCTCTGCGTTCCCCATCTCTGTCCACCACAAGCATCATGAGTGAGGTGAAGTTCTGGAAGGTGGGACGTGGTTAGCGCCCCGAGCCCTCCCGGCCAGCTGTGCGGCCTTCACGACCAGGGATCGCTACTTCAAGTGGTTCCTCAATTGGGCCCCCCGGGCCCTAAAAAGTCTCCCAGCGGGGGAAAAATCCCCATGCCAGTACTGGGGATCAAACTCGGGTTGTCCGCACCACAAGCAGGCGCGCTACCACTGCGCTAGGAGGCGATCACCTTTATGAATATGACAAGACATAATAAATAAATAAATATTTTTTAAAAATTGCACAGACACAACCCCCCCCCCCCCCCGCTCCGGCCTGTTGATAGTA